>CM031238.1:125061627-125181023 GCA_018340775.1 Taxus wallichiana var. yunnanensis
TTATCTTTAGAGTCCCTCGCTCCGATGACTCGTAGATTTCAACTCCTTTCTTCTTTCGACCATTACTCTAAAATGTCTTGTGACCCTCTTCTTAAAATCATAAAAGATAAAGAGGCCCATCTTGCTTTTTCAAAAGATTTTCCATTGCAGTAATACATTTGCTTCTACGTATCTCCTCCACTACAAACAAGGCAATGCTTTTCAACATTTCCATTACACCATTCACATACGATTGTTTTTATTTGATAAAAGCGGGTTGAAGGGACCCATTCCCTTTGCAAATTAAATGAGGCCAAATCCTCAGGAAAAAACAAAGGCCCTAAAGGCAAAAGAAACTGCAGGAAAACAACCCACCTAAAAAAAGCAAAAATAAAACCCTATTTACTTCCCATCATGCGATGGAAAATAATCTTCAATGTTTCCCATTCGTCCCTTTTTACTTTTCCACTTCTTCACTTCTTGCCATTTTCCATAATCAGATGCAATAACCAACGCCAGATCATTGGGATTAACCGATGCTATCAAATTTTCAGACATGGAATCACGATCTGATTATGAATTTTTAGATAAATGCCCCCTTTTTGTTCCACCTGCAACCTGACCATTTTCCTGTATTTCCATCTCATTATCAATCTTTTCTGTATCTAAGTTACCCTCGGTGGTAGGATTTCGCGGATCATCCTTGAATTTTGAAGCAGAAACCAATTCCGGATTCAAGGTACCCCACGCGCTGGAAGAAGTCGATCCATTATGTTTTGTAGATTTTTGATTCTTGTTATAAGGACAAGAGGCTTGCAAATGACCAATTTCTACATATTCTACATCTAAAGGCAATATTCTCATAGTCTAAAATGGAATACTGAAACTTACCAAATTTAAGATTAATTCGATCTGGCAGTAACCCTTGCTTAAATCAATTTCAACACACATTCACGCAAATGAACACAAACCTGAATCCGTTCTATCCAAGTCCTCTTTTAAAAATTTCCCAAAACGTTTCCAATGTCCTCTAGGGCATACCGCAAATATAAAGGAGGTCAAGCCTAACCCAAACTCTGGTTTTTTGCAATCAATAAGAATTCGGATCGAAATTTGGAAAACCATGGGGTTAAAAATAACCCAACATATCCCCAGAACCATGGGCCTTCCCATGGCAGGGCTATTGATAATCCTCAGATTCCCTAAAATGGACAAAGAAAATCCCTTGGAACAAAGAGAGATTTCACATTTGTTGGTCCAGTTTTCAAAGATCCATTGATAAAGAGTAGAGGAGGAAGGCCAAAATCCATTGAATCTTCCGATCACAGCATCCCGAGATAGATTTTTGTAGTATTCCTCCACTTGTTCTCTATGATTAAAGAAGGGATATCCTCACTGCATCGACCGTAAGTGGTCTCAGCTTGGTGGAGGATTCAAACTTAGAGGTCGAATTCCCCAATTTTCCAATATGTCTTTGAATGAAGTAGATTTATGTGAGTGAGACAGGCCCGTACTGCTTGTAGCCCCCATTCATCTTGTTAAAAATCCTTCTAGATCCAGCAACCCTTGTCGAAGGTGAGTCAACAGTTTTTACCCTAGGGTTAGAGCACGACTCTCCGAGGACCTAATCCCATTACTACTACCCTCGCTCTATGTTATCGGGCCCGCATCACCCTCTTTGCTACTGTGGCCATGCCCGAATGGTCTCCATGCAGACATTCAAACCTGCGCTAATACTGTGAGGCCGCCACTCCCTTCACCGACTTTACAGTTTTTCCCTCCATCGCTCGCAAAAATTTCTTACACTTCCCTTTTTTCACATACGATTGTTAGTGAGTATCATAATGCACATTTATAGGTGTAATTTTTGATAGCTTTAGTGGTAATTAGATGCACAAAGATAAAGACATGTTAATTTTGTTAAGAACTATAAAATCGATTAATCAAAGGTTCCTTAGAATATGAAAGAGAGCATCAAACAAGATCTTATATATTATAATGACCTTTTTGTGGAAATGAAAAATCCTTTCTCCCAACAATGAGTCTCGCAGCTTGGGCCCAAAACACCGAGAAATCTTATTTCATGGGTGGTGTTTCCATAAACTAATTTGTCAACTATAAAATTGATTAATAATGTAATCGTATAATAGATCTTCGTGATATAAATAGGCCAAAGAAAATTTGTAACATGGTGATGTCACCTTGAAAGGTATTTTTTATTCTATTAAAATGTTGCTCTTACGTGAATGTAAACACCCCTTAACATAGGATCCATAGGCCCTTTCTCATATAACTTACATATATACCTTATTTCATATGTTCAATTAGAGGGAAAGTCACATTTTGAAATGATTTAAAATAGCAAATTTGAAATGCAATAAAAATGAAGTTAGACTAAAATATGTGCATTACGTATCTCAAAGTTGTAAATATGATGTGTCACTATGTGATTGGGTACTTTACACCATTATTAGATACATTCATAACAATAATTAGCCGATAGGCTATATTAGGGGAGAGAGCCCTCCCAAAAAAAATGTAAGAAAATGGGCCTCACCGTTAGGAAATAAGAGATAAAATATGCAATAACTCCTTACTAATCGCAATAAGAGAAACTAATATGCGTAAAATATTACATGCATCTCAAATAAAAGTGCATAATAAATAACACAACACAGAGAGACAAGATTTAACGTGGTTCACCCAATTTGGGCTACGTCCCACCAAGAATCACTTGCTCGCATTTTGTTATAAGCCTCCACTCTCTCAATACAATACCTGAGATCCGTTTGAGCTATGCTCAACAAACTCTACAGAATTCAAACCCGAATTCAAAACACATTTGCAATACATTTACTTGTACATCTATCATATGCATAAGACCATATAAATAGACAACTGCTTAAGTAGTTTGATACAAAAACTGTATCAAAACAATGGGCAAAAGACCGAAAAAAAAAACCATGGGCCCAAAAACAACCATAACGGTTACCCATTACCCATGGGTTAATAAACCACCCATGAAAAATTGCTCGTAAAAATACCCAAGTGTAACACATAGTAAAGGTGTACCACATTCTAACATGCAAATAGGCTCCACAAACATAACACTCACGTCGTGAAAAACAACGCATGGAAAATAAGACATGGTGTCATGTTATAGAAATTTCATGTGAGAACAATATGATCGACCATTTATTTAATAGATCTAACTTCAATGTTGGTTAGAGATTTTGTCATGATCTAAATAATAGTAATTAAATTCTATAAAAGGCAAATGTTGGGAATACACAATTTTATTAAAAATAAATATTTCCTTCTCAAAAGATGACGTGATTAGAATATTTAAAATTTGGAAAATAAAAAATACGTATAGACATATCCATTAAACATTTGCAAGCATTTTAATGTTATCGACCTTATCCATCTACTCGAATACGTATCATGTTCCTTTCACAAAGTTTCACTTAAATAATAAATAAATATATCATTGAATTAGTCAAAGGCTCGTTTGGGCAACAAAGTCGGTTTATGTATATATCCGATTAAATTTTATTTTACATAACTACAACATGGGTACATGTGTGTTGCCACTATAACAACATCTAAGGAGGAACTTTGACCTAGGTTATTGCCTTTGTTGCAAAGGCCTTTGAGAATGATATGTCACATGTTGTGTTATCGGTTACATTATTAACACCAACTCAGAAAGTGCTTTCAACATAACTCGTAGGTTATTTTTTTCCTTTCCAACAACTCCATTATCGTAAAAGAGAAAATAATAAAACAATACACGACGGTTAACAAAATAATAATCCCTCAATAAAATAATCAAAATAATTTATCTTATGCATTGCCAATGTAATTGCTCTGCCACAAAATATTAGAATTGTTCCACGCCCGCAAGATAAAGAGTCGGGGTACATATGAGCAAGAGCTATATTAGATCCACCCTCTCGGCTCTCCGTCTTCATCTTGAGTAATGTCGCTTACACCGCCAGACACTCGACAACAAACATGCTTAGTATCAGAGCTTTGTTGAAGTTTAAAAATTGTTTATTTATAAACCATTTGTGAATGGGGTCAACATCTCACTATTATTTAGTACACAATAAATATTAATTGGTACTTTCATTTTCTACAATAAAAGACTCATTTGTTCAAAGTATAAGTACAACATATCAATTGACAAACCCATCATATCTATTTAATGGGTTGAGTATTTCACTATCCAATGCATCTCTTTCCATATTCCAAGATTGTATGTTCAACCACCAGATTTTTCATATCCAAACTTTAATACATACCTGCACAAAAAAAGCACACCATCTTCTCAAGATTCAAATTCATCCATTAAAAAAACCAAAAAAATTGTAAACATGAAGGTAAAAAGTAAATATGAATATCAAATCAAATAATTGCAGCCACAAGATCATCTCAAAATCAATTTCAACCTTTGATTAAAAAGACCCTCCACCTTGATCCATGTCTTACATTTTGATTGGATACTTATTCTTTATGTTGGTAATATATATTCACTTTCCTAGATTTGGTTATTGCTGATTTTGTTCTATAGGGTGCATGGTTACTGTTGATTTTATATCAAGAGAATACTTCTATTAAGTTTTGAAAGGTGCATGGTTGAATAAAAAATTGCAGGTTAGTTTTCACACCTACTGCTTATAATTTCAAATTTCCTGCATATTCTCATACAACAATTGGTTGCATATTCTCCTTAAATGTAACATTTGCAGTCTACATATTCTCATTGAAAAGCTACCTGGTGCAGTGATTTGATGTAAATTATTGTTATCTTTTAAAGCTCGATTGATTAATTAGTTTTTAAAGCTCAATTCAATTCATATTGAAACCTGAAAATCATGAATTCTGTGTATTTTATAAAGATTAAATGCTTCCATGGTGTGCTGTTTTTTTATGAATTATTGTTAGCAAATGAAATATTGCTTATTTTTCTCAGCCTTCCTAACTTTCTTCTCAAGTCCAGTAAATGAATTATTTGATCCTCATTGTCATCCTGCACAATGTTGCTTCTCTGCAAAACATCTCAAATACATGCATCATATTCCTCCCTCACTTCCTCAATGGAAAATTGCTTATCATTCTTACTAGACCCAATACTATACCATGAAAACCAGTTCACCATGAATATCAAAACAAATTTGAACAATCTATCCCTGCCATGCTCATGAAAACAACTCTATTTCTTAAGAAACAAAGTCATGTGAACACTTCCCAATACTTAAAACAATTTTTTGCAATGGAAATATCCATTAATTGATGAAATAAAATCCATAATTTTGCATACAGATAAGACTCCAGAAAACTGTGTGAAAATTTGTTAGTGTGTTGGTGTGTGAGCATTAATTGGGTTCTTAGGGAGAAGATACCATGAAAAATAGGGTCCATTGGACCAAATCTCAAACCATGTAGGATTGGTTTTTTTTAAAAATAAACATATTTTATTTTATTCTATATCTCTATATTTCATGAAAACATATTTTAATTTTTTTCAATTCCATATGATCGATCGAAATAAATATCTCCAAAAAAACCCATTTACTGGTGGAGACCAAAAGTGGTTCACGTAACACATTTCAAGTTGAACATTAAAAACCAAATAAAGGAGGGAAATGAAATCTGTCATTATAGGTTTTGATGCACAAAATAGTTAATACATGCATTAATGTGAACCCACCATCTCGAATAACAATTGTGTTTACTGGATGCTTCAGCATTAATTGAGCTACCAACAAATGTTCACATAGCTACCTAAATATTGGATATCAAAATAAAAAAATATTCAAAAAATCTACAGAAATGCAAAATAGTGTTCAAGCATTGGGAAATGTTCACATACTAGCCCAATTCCCCTAGCTATTAATGCTCAACTAGCATCGTGTTACATGAACCACTTTGGATCTCCACGAGTAGGGGAGAAGGGCCAGTATGCAAACATCCCAAGTTCACGGGTCCATTGGACCAAATCCTTGCCACATATGATTTCTAATTTTACAGATAGTTATAAATAAACATTTTTTTATTTTATATCTCTAATTTGGAATCATATTTTAATATTATTTGCTTCCATCCGATCGATCGAAATGAATATCTTAAAAAAACTCATTTACTTGGTGGAGACCCAAAGTGGTTCACGAAACACAATGCTAGTTGAACATTAAAAGCTAAATAAAAGAGGGAAATGAAATTTGTCCTCATGGATTTTGACATGCATTGCAGATAAGACCCCAATTAATGCTCACACACCAACACACCAGATTAGATGGAAGCAAATAATATTAAAATATGTTTCCAAACTAAAGAAATAAGATAAAGAAATGTTTATTTATAGGTAGCTGTAAAATTGACAACCCTACATGACAAGGAATTGGCCCAATGGACCCGTGAACTTAGGGTGTTCGCATAATGGCACTACTCCCAGAAATTCTATTTTCAAATTGCTATGATTACAACTTTGAGGCACTGAAATTCTTGCCCTCTAACCCACTTTGTAGAGGCATTCAACAAACATAAAAAATTGGCCTGAATGAAAGATTTATTCTTCTCCCTACTTAAAATCAAGCACAAAGTAGCTGCCAAGAATGCAATATATCATTGACAGTAGTCAATGATTGTCATTGAAAGTATTCCAGTATTACAACAGATTTGATGCCACCATAACAACATATGTAGTCAAGCTATTACAATTAGGATTCTTACATGCATTCACTTCTGAAGATGATGTGTTGTCATAAAACATTACATTAACAAGACCTGCATCAATTGATCAATATCAATTACAATGTCCAAAGGGGTGATTACATGTTCAAGTGAAACATTGTAATTGATATTGATCAATTAGAAACAAGCTGATGAATGTAGTGTTATTTGATAACACCTCATCTTTAGAAGTGTTTATATATATAATCAACAACCCAACTTATAAATTTTGTCTTTATCAAATAATATGAAATTAATAAAACATGTATTAATTGATCATTAATGGTGCCCAAAGGGGTAATCACAAGTTTACCTACAAGTTTATAATTCATATTGTCATGTATCATAAGCTTGTTAAAATTATCACATGTTGTTATCGATGTTGTAATTAACCCTTTGCCCATTTAGATGTTCTTATTGATATATTAATACATATCTTATTAATTTTATATTGTTTAATACTTGCAACATTTTGAGAAGATGAAGAGAAAGAGGATTTTGAAGCGAGGACAACGTATGCCCAAAAAACAAGGTGTACAATTTGAAATTGAAACATCTAACCATGAAACAGATCAACAAGATGTTACAACAATAAATGAAGAGGATGGTGCAACAACAAATAAAGGAGATACAAACACAACTATAGATCATCAACCATAACCTGTTGGATGTCAAGTAAATGGGCATGAAATAGAGGAAACTGTGGTTGTTAGAGGCAACACTTCAACCAAGAAGGTTAGAATTTTGTCTAGTTGGTCAAAAGAAGATATGTTAAAGGCCATAGATGATATTGAATTCAACAATTATTCAATTAGAGATTTGTTGCATTGAAATATAATTTACCTCCTACATCTGTTCATTATTGGTTGAATGGTCTGACCCATACAAAAAGGAAGGGCCTTGCACCTATTTTGAGTGAAGGAGAGGAGAAAGAGATAGTTGAATGGTGTAAGAAAATGGCAGATTTAGGGCATGGAGTGGGAATTATGCAACTGAGGGCATGTGTTGCACAAATTTGTGAAACTAGAGAGACTCCATTTCGAGAAGGATTACCTGGAAAATCTTGGTGTGAAGGATTTAGAAAAAGACACCCAGACATAGTCCTACAGACTTCTGAAGGTCTAGAAAGAGATCGTGCAATAGGTTTACGTCCAGAGGTGGTTAGCAAGTTTTATGAAAAACTAGCTAACATTTATATCAATTCCTATGGTGCGGGAAAATATGGAATTGTGATGAGACATGAATCCAAGCAGGAGAAATTGTGGCATGAGGGTGCTTGCCACCAAGGGTTGCAGGAATGTTCCCAAAATCATTCCTCGTAGTAGAGAATGGATGAAAATTCTATGTTGTGTAAATGTTGCAGGGAAATGTATCCCTAACTTTTACTTATTTAAAGGTCAGAAAGTTTCACAAAATTACATCAAGGGATGTGAGCCAGGTGCTTGCATGGCTGCTCATCCAAGTGCTTGGATGACTAGAGAGCTCTTTATAAGCTGGTTGTATCATTTCAGTAAGTCTGTACCTGGAGGAGTGTGCCCTGAAAATAGGCATTTACTTATTTTTGATGGTCATGGAAGCCATGTGGCATTGTTAACTATAGAAGAGGCCAGATGATTGGGGATTGATTTATTGACACTGCTAGCACATACTACACATAGGTTGCAACTGCTAGATGTTAGTGTCTTTGGTCTTTTTAAAGCATATTTCAGATCTGAGAGGATGCAGTGGATGTGTAATAATAAGTACCAAGAAGTCAAACATTCAAACTTGGCAGAAATAGGTAGTAGAGCTCTAGCCAAGGCCATGACACTTACAAATATTCGTGTTGGTTTTAGACGCACAGGTATATGGCCACTTGATCCAAATGCATTATAGAATGACATGGAATGTAGTAAACTATATATCATTGAAGAAGATGACAATGAAAATGATGTTGAAAATGTCACAAATGATGATACTACTGAAAACATCATGAATGTTGATTGTACTGAAAACATAACAGATGTTGATGTTGTTGAAAACATCCTAAGTTTGTCAAGAGATGTAGCTCCACCACTTGGCGACAATATAGGAGAGGATTACTTCATGGAATTAGTTGAGAATATGACAACAACAAAAATTTCAATCCAACCATAGAAACAATGATTGTTGTTAATACAAAGGTGGAGGAACCAAGTGTACATGGAGAAAGACAAAGTACAATGCAGACCAAAGATTATGAAGTGAACCACATTGTGAATACTCATGACAATGGCACATCCAACTACAACATTGAGGCCCAGGAATAGGAGAGGATGATCTCTCATTGCCAAGTGCACCACAACAACCTACTTGGATGCAAGAGCATATTGCAGAGTTGGGACTTGATCAGATTGGAAACACTAGGATGAAAGTATATCTTTACCTTCTATGCCAACCAACCTTGATCCAACAAACTTTGAACCAGACAAACTTTACTCATTATTATGCTGACACAAAGGAAATTGAGGTCATTGATAAGGATAAAAATGAGGAAGAGACAACTCAACATGATGTTGAAAGTGTTATATCAAATAATGGTGTTCTTTGCAAAAATGAGAAGAAATTGGGTAAATTTTTAAGGTTACCAACACAATTTGTATGGGATCCTTCCAAAGGTAAGAGTGATGTTGCACTTCGATAAGTCGTGCTTCACAATTGCTAACATCTGATGCTTATGTTCAGATATTAAAAGATACACAAAAAAACAAGAAATATTTGAAGAGAAACAACGTAAAAAGGAGCATATTGAGGGAAAAAAAAAGAAAGGTAAAAAGGAGCAAAAAAAGAAGAGATTGCAACACATTAAAGAGAGGCAAGAAAGGGATCTACAAAAGTTTTTTTTTTTTGAAAGACAGGAGTGTGAGAAACAAAGGGAAGTAGCTCGCCAAAAAAAGGAATTGGAATTACAAAAGAAGGAAGCCACTCGCCATCAAAGGGAGAAAGAGAAACAAGAAAGAGATAACAAGTTCAACAATCCATGCAGGTTTTGTTTCCCATGCATCATTCCATGCCCATACAAAACTCCATGTTACAAGATATGCTGAAAGTTCCTATCCCAGATTACCACCCTTACTTCCTTGACACCAACAGAATGCAAATAACTTCAACTCCAACTACACACCCCATTATCCCACAACCTCCTACTTCACATACAACCTTTCATACCATATCTGGTTTTCCTATTCCACCATGGGTTCATCCAGTGAACCTCTTAATGACTCCAACAACATCTGTCAATGATACAATTGTTCCTGATAGTCCAAACTCAGGGCCTTTTTGAAGGTGTGACATGGAAATTGACTAACAAACTGATCCCAAAATTATGGCAGCATTTGAGGAGTATTTTTTTTGTGTTGCAGAAAAATATGTATCGAAATCAATTGAGAATGCATTATTGCATTCACAATTATAGTTTATAGTTGGTATATTTTTCTCCGAATGTAATGAATATGGACACATACAGTATAAGTTTATATGTTTTGCTCCAAATGTAAGAAATATCAAGACATGCAATACATGTTAATACATTTTGCTCCAAATGTAATCATTGTTTCAGATGTGGAAACCAAATCAACTTAGAATTTGTTAAAAAATACGTTAAATTGTTGCAGCTTAAAATGAATACCATTAAATAAAAACTAAAAGATAAGGACTTATTTGAATCTTGGTGAGGTAAAAACCTCACCTCTAGATGGCTTAAAAACATAAAATTGCAGGTAACATTTTCCTTGAGTATTAGTAGTGTGAATACACATTGTTTGCACCCAGCTTCAAATGACCTCGACACATACAATTTCCATTCCTTAGTTTTCCAGAAACCTGCACATGCATGTTTTTTCATTTATTAAAAAACTGAATAAAAATCATAAAATAAGATGTATAAAATAACGATTGTGAGTTTTACAGACTAAAAACTCACAAAAACTATTATACATTCTAAGTTTTACTATGAAATAAATACATATTATTTAACTTCGTGAATCCCCTAAGTAAATAACATAAACAAGATTCGTTGTGTAGAAATGAAAATATATGGTCGCTCGTTAACAAGAGGTTAAGTGCTCAATACTGGAGGAAGCCACGATGAAGATGAATAATGCCAAGGAAGATAAGAAAAAGGCAATGGAATCTTTGAGGCAAATAAGTACTGAGATTATAGAAGCCAATGGTGGTCTCAAAAATACGAAATGTGAATTGGAAGCCCTTTCAGAAATAATACAAGGCTTGAAGGCAGAGAGCTTGAGAAAGCTAGATCGGAGCTGGATGAAGCAAAGAACAGAGAAGCTAAAGGAGAAGAAAAGACTGTGAAGGCCATCGAAAGTCTTGAATTTGACCTCCACCAAGTGACTGCGGAAGCAGGTCATGTGAAAATCGATCTTGAGGCTGCTTACGAGGAGGCACAAAGCAAATGAAAACCATTTTCGAAGGCAAAGAGAGAAATTTTTGATATTAATGTTCATGATATTAATCTTGTGCAAAGACAACCAACCCATCATGTTGCTTTATAAATTGAAAATAATTACAAACAAAGGAGGACGAATTTGTTTGAAGACAAAATGTTCATGGCGTATGGATCCCTTACCTGGGCAGTTAAATATTGCTCTCTGCAATTCTTTAAACTGTATTTCGCCTTCAATGTCTTATGGAGTAAATCCAAATCGTGAGGGGCAGGGGCTCCGTTGTTGCAGATAATTTGATGAAGGTTTTTTTATTAAAACAGATTTTGCCCAAATCCAACATTGCGCTCAGTGAACAACTATTGGTGTGAAACGAGCCCAACGATGTCTCTAGAACAACTGTTGGCGAGTTGGTGAGTGAGCATTAATGAAGGTCTTATCTGCAATGCCCACCAAAATCTACAATGACATATTTTATTTGCCGCCTTTATTTGGTTTTTAATGCTCCACTAGCATTGTGTTGCGTGAACCACTTTCGTTGAAATATTTATTTCGATCGATCATATGGAAGCCAAAAATATTAAAATATGACTCCAAATTAGAAATATAGAATAAACAAATGTTTATTTATAATTAGCTAAAAAAAAAAAAAAAAGAAAAGAAGCAAATCCAACGTGACAAGGATTTGATGCAATGGACCCGCGAACTTAGGGTGTTCGCATAGGTACTGGCCCTTCTCCCCTACTACCAGAAATGTAACACCCCTCTCAAATATTACATCTCCCCTGCAGAAAGCACGATTTCATTCCATGCGACAATTTCCTCGCAAATAAATCCAAACCCTATATCTCTTACCGGCGGCATCCAGAATTCTCTTCTCTGTTTAAAGTAAGGGCTATCACTGATCTCTTCTTCACTGTCCTCTGCATCCATTCATTTTTTCAACAATGTTATTCTCCTTATTTTCCAAACACGTTACCTCGTCACTAACCTGTTCATGCCGCCTACCGCCTCCATCTCTTACATTTACATTATTCTCATCACATTCATCATCATCTCCTTCCACACCGTTACAGTCACAGTCACAGCCTGAGATTCCTACCCAACGCAATGTCATTTCAGAATTCTTACTTAACGATTGCGGGCTTTCCTCTTCCCAAATAGCAAAAGTCATGAGAAAAAGACCAACCCTGATGCAGACCGCATCCGCTCAAACTGCTAGAGAGTCCGTTCAGCTTTTTATAGATTCTGGATTCACTAAAACTGAGATCCACAAGACTATTGTTGGATGCCCGGGCGTTATTTCATTCAAAGTCGATGGGCAGTTGAGGCCGAAGATGGAATTCATGAAAACATTAGGCTTCACTCCCCAAGGCCTCGCAACTGTAATATCCAGGAAACCCAGACTGCTTTGCTTCAGTTTAGAAAATTCCCTTCGTCCTAAAACCCTCTATCTTCAAAACCTGTTTGGTTCACAGGTTAACCTTTGCCAGGCTCTGAGAGTGGCACCTGAACTTTTGGGCACTAACATTGAGAAGCAGCTCAAACCTAAAGTGGAGTATGTCAAGAATAATATGAGCATTTTTGAAGGATCTAAAACATTTGCCCATGCACTCCACACAGTTCTTTCCCAGACGCCTGAAACCCTAGAAAAGAAAGTGAAGAATATGACAACCCTTGGATTTTCGGAAGAGGAGATCCGCCAGATTCTTAAGATAACTCCTAGTATACTTAATCTTTCCGTCAAGAAGATACAGGAAAACATGGATTTTTTGATAAATACTGCAGATATTTCACACAAGACGATTGTGGCCAATACTATGCTCTTGAATTTAAGCTTAGAGAAAAGACTCAAACCCCGCTACAAAGTATTCAAGTCTCTGAGTGTAAAGTCTCATTCCAAGTGCATTCCTACCCTGCTTGGCATGCTTAGATTAACTGAGCAAAAGTTCGTTCAGAAATTTGGCCAATGTAATGAGCAAGGAAAGCCTACCGATCAGACAATTACATGAAGCAGTTTGCAGCAGTAACGAGAAATTAACACAAATTGTTCCACATTTTGCGTAATTGACGTGGTTGGACTCGTTCGAGCCTGTTTAGGCGAAGGTTATAAACATCTTCAACGTCAGCTGGTACTCTTGAAGGTAATGTTACAACCGTATTTCCTTCCTAGTTTTGTTGCACCTAAGAACTTTTGCAACTGTCTCACTTTTGTGAACTTAGAAGTGAATTTGACATTTCATTGGTTTTGCGTCCTAATTCACAAAGTGCAAAAATGAAATATTGCTACTGTTTCTTATTTTGTAACAGACATTTTTTCTGTATCAAAAACTTGTGAAGCGATGCGTGTACCAAGAACATGGTTCCGTTTTTTTGCCTCATGTTTCTTTCCATTAATCAACTTTTACCTGAATTGTCAGTCAGTTGTTCTGTTCTGAGTTTCTCCATATCTAGCTCTTACTTTGCAATGTTATTAAGGGACTCGTCTGAATATTCTTATGAAACTAACATTAAAAGTTTTACTCTGTAGTATGTAAAAGTAATAGCGTGTACGCACAGGTGCTCGATGCAAGAGCACAAGGGTTTCTTAGCTTTTCTAGGAGCACAAGGGTTTCAAAGCTTTACATAAGCGTCCTCCTAGAAGCTTCTTTCTTTTGGAAGCTTCTTTCTTTGAAAGCTTCTTCACTTCTAGAAGCTTCCTTGTATCTTTCTAGAACAATTAAGTAGTTTCTTACCCCATGGTCCCATGAAGGAGCCTCCTAAAATATCTTAGCAGCTGCCACTGAGAAAATTTAGGGGTATTTGAGCACCTATATGGTCCCTTGTTTCTTCTAAATTTTCTCAACAATACCTGGTGATATATTTTTAGTTTTTTTACAGTTGAATGGTCAAAATTTCCATTCAGATTGACAACAAATTATTGACAGGAATGCATATTACTTGCCCCCTGGGTAGAAAAAATGCTAAACAGTAGAGGAAACTTCCAGCCCCCCCTCCCGAGCAACCTCTTAAATTCAGGAGGCCAAAAATTTGGGGCTCCTATTTTCCATGGTAAGATTCTATTTATCCCTGTAACAGGCTTGAAAATTAATAATGCGACCTTTTGTTGCAAAAAATAATGGAGCTGACTTCTCCATGAGACTAATCCTAATCCTTGTTCCTAAGAAGGGGGGACTCCTAAAATATCTCAGGGGTTGCTGCTGAGAAATTTTAGGGGCATTTTAGCACCCATATGATGCCATGTTTCTTCTAAATTTCCTCAACAATGCCTTGTGAGATATTTTTGCAGTTGAATAGTCCAAATTTCCTTTTAGATTGACAACAAATTATTGGTGGGAATGCATATTACTTGCCGCCTATGCAGAAAAACACTTAAACACTAGGGAGAAAATTCCAGTCCCCCTCTCCAACAATCTCTTAAAATTAGAGGGCAAAAATTCATAGTTCCTAGTTTCTAGAGTAAGATTCCATTTGTTCCTGTAACAGACTTGAAAATTAATAATGGGACCTGTGATGTAGTCAGAGTCACATTCAATCACTATCAAGAGTTAGAACATTCATTTGAAATCAATATTCAAAAGTCACCCAAAATTTCACTTTTTCTTAAAGCCAAAATCTTGCTTTTAAACCCAAATTTGCTATATACAATTCTTTAAAGCATGAAAACACTTTACACTTGCTTGAATACACCTATCAACAATGTTCATGTGCTTGAAAAGTTTTCATTACTTCATCTTTACTCAAACTCATTCTAGTTCACCATACTAGCTACTAGCCTTGCAAAAATGCATTTTAAGCATAAAAACCACATTTCTCTGTCTCAAGACTTACTGTTAAACTTTTTGAGGACTCATTTTTCCCAACATTCACCCTATAAAGTTTCATCCCTCAATTCTTCATCCATTTCATTTTATACTCACTTCACCATTTTGGCTCACTAGCTCAATTAACCCTGATTTTGGGATAAATCACTGTGTACGGAGAAAATTATCCGTTTTCAAGAAAATGTAAAATAATATCTGGATGCCCATTATCACACTGGTGCTTCATGCAAATTTTCAAGCTCCATCTCTTTACCATTTCCTCCCAACACTACTTTTCTCCTTTCTAGGCCTATACCTAGGGTTTCAAGCCAAAATCTAGGGTTTGATGATCTACAACTTTTCCAATCATTCTATCTTCTATCACCTCTTTTGCTCTTAAATCTCAGTTTTGTCTCTTTTCCACTTTTGCACTCTTAGATTTACATAGGGTTTTGACTCTTGAGCACTAAACAAGGGTTTTGTATCTTTTCACTGCCTTTAACCCTGACACACATTTATTCCTTTATTTACAACATGTTAAAGTTTCTCATCAAATTCCCACACTCTTATCTTTTCAATTTGTTAAGTTTTCCAAATCTTGACCTCTAAGGTCTTGTTCATTCTTGCACAAGTAGTTCTTTAACTCTGAGTTCCTCCTCTTTAGGATTTTTCTCACCACCTTAGTTATCTTTTCATCTCATTAGAATTCTCCTAATCCTTTCACTTTTCTCATTCTCTTAGCCATCACCTCATGATCTTTTAACAAGAGAAACTAGCTCAACCCTCATACCACTGCCCAGACTGTAACAGGACAGTCACTCTGGGTTTTCATACTTTTCTTGCTCTGAGTTTTCCTTAGCACCTCTTAATATCTATTTAGGTCCCTTTGACTCATTCATCACCTGTCATTAACATGATCACCTTGTCAAGATTGTCAAGATTTAGTTCTTGATAGCTATATCTCCAAATTTTGCATAACTGTTATAGGAGGCTGAGATATGACTGTGCACTCTGTTTCTTAGGACTGTGTTTCTGAGTTTTCTTGGCTTGATATCACCTTTAAACCTTTTTAAACCACGTTAACTCCATCCCACTCAATGTCATTCACATTACCTATTGTGAGAGCTTAAGGAAGGTTACATTATTGTTATTTGATTAAACTTGTCATCAAGACCTTAAATCAGGGTCTCCTCTCAGTCTAGACTGAACTGTCAAACTTTTTCCTCTCAAATCTTGCCCAATCTCTTTGATACTTGAACCATACCTCTATCCCATCAAAATGCAACATTATACCAAGTTTGAAACATTTTCTAGGGCTAGAAATTAAGTTGAGTATAAATGTCTCACTGAAACCCTAGACTGTGTTTACCAGGGCAGTGAGTAAGTAAAATGGGAATATTTTTGTTTTCAAGCTTCAAGAGGACTCTCCTTGCCTTCCTGTGAACCTACAGACATTTCATGGACTCTTTTTAGTCACTTCCAAGCTTACTTTTTCTCAACTCTACAAGTTCACAACCCCAGAATCCTTGCAACAGAATGTCAATGCCCTTCACAGACCCAGAGTACAGTTTCTCACCTTTCTCAAACTTTTTGAAATGCTTGGCTAACTAGAATATAGAAGGACTCTCAGCAAATAATAATTTTAGTTCTCCACAGGTTATAAGAAGATCTCTCAAACTCAGAAACTTAAATCAACCATTCCATGTGAAGCTCTTACCTCTATATCTGCAATTACACAGTTTTCCTTCACATCTGTATTCTTGGTCTTCTTATTCTACACAATGCTTGTAACTATTACAACCTCCCAAATCACTTTTACAACCTTCCTTCAGCATTCAAGATTCAATCTATTCTAACTAGATATCAAGTCAATTCAAATTTTTGGTCACAAACAGATATGACAGCATAAAATTGAGTTTCTCATCAAATCCTCTATCTTTATTATCCAATCTCATTCCAAAAACTCTAATTTAACACAAGAATAGTTTAGAGTATCTTACTTATGCAAAAATGTACAAGATTTCATAAACATTTCATATATTATCTGATCAAAAGGTCTGGTTTCAGTGCTATCCTTTGCTTTTACAGACCTCTTGAGGTCGCTCAAGCCTCCACCACGTACTCCACCTCTTGAACCCCTTCTCCAGTGATAATTAACTCTCTTTTACTCGAATCTCTCCTTTTCAAATGTGAGAGATGGCAGTTACAAGTTAACTTGAGATGACTAACTCAAGTTTGTATTGAATCTAATTACAAAAACCCTAAGACAAGGTTCATAACACTTTTCATGAGTCTAGGATGACCTTTTACATTAATAACAATCCTTACATTTTTCATCAAGCCTCTTAACATGGTCCTAAGGATTCAAATTTTCAAAAATCCATTTTGGAGGGAAAATGTTTTAAGAGACCATAGCTCTCCAAAAAGACTCAAGGAAGCTAGTGATGATTCTAAACGCACCTAAAAACCTATTACAAACCAAAATTGCTATGCACAAGATGATGCTCCTGCATCAACCTGTTGCTGCAAAAATAGCGGAGCAGAAGCCCCTTTGCGGGACTACGCCTTGGGAAGACCAAATGTAGGAAATTGAAGACAGACAGGAGACAGAGAAAAGAGCGAAAAACAGAGTTAGTGATTAATGGCACCTGTGAAAGGCAAAAATAAAGTATATGTAATATAGTCTTGAAATTTCATAATGAAAATTGACCCCTTGAATGTTTGGTTGAATGTAGAACAAAATATGTTAGTGCTTGTGTGCTTTGTGGAGCCTTCTGCCTCATGATCATTGCCAATTTTGAGTGTTTTAACATTCAAACTTGTTCCTAAAAGAAAACACAGTGACAAACGCGCCACCATGGATTTAGTTCCTCTATAATATCCTACTATAATGCATGAATTCAATAAGATTACAAATGGCTTCCTCCATTTGGTGCCTTGCTTGTCATTCTACTTTTAAAAATTAGGTCAACTTCTTAGATATTAGGCTCATAATTACAATGGAGTGGTTGAATCTTGTATCATGTTAGTGTATGTCTGGATTAGTCCATTAAGTTCCTTGCAATTTCGAGTTGTGGGGAAGAAATTATATTGTACCTTATATTTACAAAGATTGGATATGATTAATTCATGAGACCAGAAAAATAGACGACATCCATCAAGTGCCTTCAGCTTATATGATTGCTAATTTCTTGTCATATGAGCTGTAACTTTAATTTGAATGGCGAGTTCAAGCTCAGTTAAACTGGTTATGTTTGACTCCTGCTCTACATTATATACATCTTTTCCATTTGAAACAGAAGATTAATAGTTGCTCTCTTCTGAAGAGCTTGAGCATTTAACCTAAAGGAGCTATTGTCACCGACCTATTTTATCTAAAGCTGAACGAAGGCAGCGAAGAATACCCCACCTTCTAGGCTATTATGCATCTGAATTCTCATTATAGTTATACTTATGTACATTGGCTTAGTCGCAGTCACTAGGATCTCCCACCCGATTTGTTGATGCAAGCTGTACCAAAAAGATTTTAACATCTGAAATCCATTACAGGACCACTTCTAGAAATATTTGGAGATTGAAAAACTGAATTAGAATATGGTTGTGTTGTCTTTTTGTTATGTGTTGTAATATGGTTATGGTTCTTTTGGGACTTTGCTAAATTTAGAAGTAATTTATTAAGTGTTTGGTGTAGATGCGGACTTGTTTTCGGGATTCTCTGTGTAGAAGAGTGTAAAGACTTCACTCTCAAATTAAAAAAACAACATTTGATACAAAAAGTGTCCTGATAAAGCTTGAAGATTCCTCTATTTTTCTTTATGCATCTAGAAAGTTTGTTCTGATTTGTTTCTCTGCTTGTCATCTTTTGATCGCTGAATATAACTGCCATCTGCAGCATCTGAGAGGCATAGCAGAATTTTATGCTTGCTGAACCGTGCAAGTAATTGCAGGTTACAAGAAAAGATTGAAGCTGATCCACTGGAAAAGTCTGAGTGAAGTTTCATGTTCAAAAGTGAGGCTGGTTTCAATATCAAACTTATAGCGAGGAGGCTGGTTTTGAATCCGGGCATATTTTTACCAATTGTTGAATGGCAGGGGAGGCTTTGCTGCTGGAAATAACTATGTTACACCAAGTTTCCGGGACGGGGACAGGGACGGGGATGGGGACGGGGGACGTGTTTCTAGGACGGATTTTTTGGAGGCCTTTTTTTTTAGGGGACGACTATTAAAAAATAAGGAAAAATTTAAAAAATATAGGAAATTTCAAATATTCATATGATAAAACATTCATCACACACATTATAGAACCTTAATACATAAAATTGGAGCTGAATTGAGATTTCACATAAGATTCAAGTTTCAATTACAATAATAATTACAATGAAATGCCCAAGGGCTGCAAGTTTCAACTACAAAATGTCTGAAACATAGAAAATGAAAATATATTGCTGCCCCTAATCAAAATCCGCTAAAATGGCATCAAAATCAAACCTTGAGTCTGAGGCACTAGAACTATGAGGGATTACCTCAATCAACATAACTCCAACCAATCCCACTTGCGACTCCTCATCAATGTGTGTGGCATCTTCGGGATCAACATCCCAACGTGTAGCTAGAGTCTGATGATACGCAGGAGTTTGTTGATTATGAAGTCGTAAGGCACGATGCATGGCTACTAAATTCTCTATTCTTCGAGAGGTAAATTTGTTCCTCTTAATTGAGTGGATGAGGCTGTATGTGGACCAATTCCTCTCTGCAACAGAGGAACTGACAACTTGTGAAAGAAGGCGAGTGGCAAGAATCCTCAAATCTGGTGCATCCTTGCCACGCCATGTCCACCATCCAATAGGGTCTACTTGAGCTAATGTAGCTCTATCTGCCTTGCCTCTGGTTTGCTAAATGTTGGACTACGAAGATTGACAAAGGCTAGTCATTGTGTCTACATAAAGTGGACTCCTCATCACTATACATTTTTCGAAAGGCCTTCATGAGCCCTTATTTCACCTCTTCATCATCAGTCTCCCGTGTTGTCTGCACAACTATTGGGATTTAGAGCATAGGCTGCCATATGAGCGGGGTGTTCATTGTGTTCCACCACCGTGTCACAATGGGCCTAATACACTCCTCATAAAATACCAAAGGAGAATCCTTGCTCTACAAATGGCTTGCTTCATTTGCCCAAACATGTTGTCAAATGTCTCATAAATCTCTCCAAGATTAGGAGAGTCTGTATCAACATATCTTATGACCCTCACTACAGGTGAGATGATGGAGCAACCATATTTGCAAACAACTTACAAAAAAATTCATAAAATATTAAGAATTTAAGACTCAAAGAGTGAATTAGAATGTTATCACAAAGAATGAAAACTAAAATAATTTACAAGTCATAAACATGGATAAAAATATTAAAAAATTAAAAACTAAAATATAAATATTAAATATATAAAATCAACAATTGCTTACCTCACTGTGGACCACCAATCATCGTCGAGGATCTTTTGTTTCACACTTTTCTTTTCAGCAAGTGTTTACCTCTGCCATCTACCCCGCTCTTGATTAACCATCATTAATTGTAAAGCCTCCTGTACCTCAAACATCCTCTCTAACAAAATGAAATAGCTGACATATCTAATGTCCACATGCTTGAGGCATTCCTTCCTTGACCTGAATAGAGCAAGTGAAGTGTGATGGTTGCAAATGAACATCTGTATGTGTCTAGCCTCTGCCACCACTGTCTTCAACCTATCTATCTTTCCAATGCCTTTCATTGCATTTTTCAATGCATGAACACAACATAGAGTCCAAAAATGTGCTTGTAAGCACCCTCCACCATCAAGCCAACTAACTTACATACGTGGGCTAGATCAATCACCATTTGTATAACATCGAGAGGGCCCAATTTCCTTTATGGCATCCTTCAAAATTTGAAATTGGAAGGTTGCATCCTTCCTCTTCCCTGTACAATCAATAGCTCTAAGAAAATAAGAGCCAACAGACATGTGACAATGATATTGATGAGTGGTCGATGTCTAATATCGGTCCACCCATCCATAATGATAGAGCAACCCACTTGTATCCAAGTTTGCCTCATCTCCTCCATCACCACACTCACCTTAGAATATTCTTTATCAAGGAGGCTAGTCCGTAGTTTATGTTCTCTAGGAGGGACATACGAGGAACCAACAACAATTACATCTTTGAACATTTGTTTGAAGTAAGGGGAACGTGACACATGAAATGGTATTGCATTGGCAAAGAAGAATTTGGCAATAGAAGAGTCAACTACTTCTCATGATTGCACATTGAACATCCCCGCAACAATAGTAGCCTTTCTCTTTCCCTTGGTAGAATCCTCTCCCTTTGACTTTCAACATCCACAGATTGGGTAGGCAATTGTGTACCATGCATAGTCTTTAATGACATCCTTTTTTTTTTCCTCCATGTGCAACCTAGTCACTTCGGCCTTTTTAGCTAATGTTATTTTTTCACAACCTTTTACTCCCGTGTCTAGCTATACCTAAAAGATGACAATAAACCCTTGTGTAGTTGCGCCTAAAATCTTTGTTGCAAATATGACACAACCACACTACTCCCCTAATTTTTTTTTCCTTTGTCAATGGCTGTTGTAAATTGTGAACGAGACTTTTTAGGATTGAATGGGCTCGTTGCATAGATTTTGAGGAGTTGAGAAGGGCATTCAAACGGATTATTTGAACCCACATTTTCTTCAACACTCTCACTCCCTCTAAAAACCCTATTTCTACCTCTATGTTGCATTTGAATCTCTTCACCCCCACTACCTTCACTGCTGCTCATTGTTTTTAATTGAAAATGCAACACCCAACTATGAACCGCAAGTGAAAACAAAAAACAAACAAAAATAAAACCTTTCTAAGTCTTTGAAGTTTGAAACCTTGAAAAAAACAAAAACAAATAAAAAATAATGTGTAAATTTGCAAAATGAACAAAGGATGTCAACCGTAATGTCCTCAAATGGAAAATTTAATCCTTCAATTGGAATAACCACAATTCTGATTTCAAATCAACAATTTATAGAATATATATGTGATAACTTAGTGCAGATCTGAATTAATTAGAGAAAGTGTGACTTGCCTGGGTGATGGAATACACTCACAATTGAAGCAAAATCACCCAAACATTTTTCAAAACAGATGAACAATATTTATTTATGCAATAACATTAGAAAAATACCAGATTTGGATTAAATGAAAGGCTGAAATTTTATTTATAAATCTGTAGAGGAACAAGTCACTGACAAGACTGAAAATAGAGTTTCCTCAACCCAAAAAAATGCAACTCAACTGATCTTGGCTTCTAAAAGTCAAATTATGGAACAACTCAAATTTGATCTCAATGTGCCCTAGATCTCCCAGAAATGCACACAATATGGGTTGCTCCACTATGGAAGTGCTAGAAATAAAAGGTAAAACTCAACGACAACACTCCACCTTCAAACCCTAGTTGGAATCAAGATAAATCTACAAATTAGATTATCAACACTGTTGGAATTCACTGGAAAACACAAGGGAAGAAAATTTAAGAGGGGTTTCGCCTTCTAAAGGGGTTTTCGTCCTCTAAAGGGGTTTTTGTCCTTTGGAGTTGAAATGGAAAGCATGCAAGCTTATACCAAAATTCAGAAATTATCATATGCAAAAAGATATCTTTCCCTTGCATGGCGACTTGCTTTTATAACTTATCTTGGCCTTTTTGCCACCCAAAACAACCAATCAATTCTCTTTTCCTCATTTAATATTTTCCCTTGCTTTATTTCATCCTCCATATGGGTCGCATTTTACCTCTAGGGAAAAATAAAACATAAAGTTAAATTTGTTTTTTTTTCTAATTTGTCACTAATAAATTAATTAAAGTGCTTATGATAAAAAAAATTTATGCACTTTAAAATTAAGTAATTAAGACTTAGTTTCCCTTTTTTCATTTCTTTAGCCGTCGGGAAACAAAATTAGGCTAAGGGTCTTCAACCTATTGCTTTCGAGAAGGGGATATTACAATCCTCCCTTCCCAAAATTGCTTGCCCTCAAGCAATTGTAACTCATGTGCCCAAGTGCCATGTGCAAGAGATAAAACATACTGTAGTGCTCCAAGAGTCTAGATCCTGTACCTGTTAAATGAGAGAGCTCTTGCCAAAATACATAGCTCTCATGATGCTCATAAACATGAATTTGGATCAAGGATTCCACATACTCCATTTTGCAAACTTGATCCTCTAACTTATCATGCTTCTCACGAGGAAAATAAATCTGAATATGCAACAATAAATATGACATATGATCATTCCTTTCATACCTTGGTGTATCCTTGAGATCTTCATTTCCTTTTTCCTTCATGACATATTGGCTTTGCTGCATCAAATTCTTAGCATCCTTGTCCAGAATGGGCTGAATATCATCATGATAAAACTGCTGCAATAAAAAAGATGTACCTCTTACCACATAATCTGCATCCCATGCAATCTGCCTTCTTTTGAAAGAACTCTCCATAATCTTGGTTGTCACAACTTGAGGAGTACCATTCCTCATATCTGATTTTTCTCTATTAATCAACAATTCATCATCAAACAATAAAATATTTTTACCTTGGGTTGCATGCTCTTTAATTTCTGTCTCGTTCCTTTACACACACCCCATGATTTCTCCAAACCCTTGTGTCTTTATGGCGATGTTTGGAAAATTAGTCAAGGGATCTACTTTGGCAATGGTTATGGGGCTTTTAAGGCTCCCATGTGTTACTCCCGTTGAGATCTTCTATTTTTTTGGTGTCTTTCCTATTCTTCAACTCACAGAAATCTCTGAAAGACAACATGTCTCTCACTTTGAAACCGAGGGTTGCATATTCTTCTCCCCATACTTCTATGTCACTTGGTGGATTTTTCTCAAGTGGTTGCTCCTCTTTTTAAAGAAATTTGGCCTTGAATATTTGAGGCGGAGGCGTGATGGATGTCCAAACTTGTCTAGATGAGCTTCCTTCACCATTGTTGGTTGCACCTTGGTTGTCAAATATATTATGCCCTTGTAAAACTTTAGTCAAGTCCCTGATTGAGCCTGTGAATGCATCATGCATTTCCCTTTGTGATTCCCTTAAGGTCTGTTGCAACTCTCTTTGACTTGTAATCACCTCATGCATGTAGCTCAACTCATTTATAGAAGGAGCTCTTGGATCATACTCATCCATTGCCCCTTTCTTTGGGGTATGATTTCTCCTTTGATAAACTATAGGTAGATCTGATTATTCCCGAGTGCATTCAGATCTGATTTTTTCACGGGATAGCAAAGAACATGCTCTAATACCACCGTAATGTCCCCTTATGGAAAATTTAAGCCTTGATCGAATAACCACAATTCGATTTCAAATCAACAATTTTTAGAATATATATATTGTTGGTTTTCAAATAAGACTTTTTTAGAAGAGCAACAGTCAGGGGACAAGAAGTCCCTCCTCTTTAATGGGAGAGGTTCCCTTATTGAGACACGAACTTATTTACAAATATACAGAAGGTCATTTTATGGTTGAACTTGGATACCACGAAAATGTTTTCCACAAAGATCATCAGTTACAAACGGGCTGAGGAAAGAGGGTACGAAGATAAGCAGAATAGCAAACGTTTGGAATTATAGATAACAGAATAATTCTTTACGAGTGCGAAGTTGCAGGGAATTTGGAACAAGATTATTTGCATTAACTGAATAAGATCAAAGACACAAAGTTCTTCAACGACCTTTTTCAAATTCATTAATCAAAGACACAAAGTTCTTTCTTGGTCGTGCAAGATCACTGTATTTGCAAAAGCAATCAGCAAGACTAACGAATTAGGTACAAAATAATCTTCACAATACTAAAGGAAAACACAGAGCTACAAAGATTCAGATAGAGAATGAAAAGAAAAGCCCTTTTGTATTGATATGTTCAAGATCTATTTACAATTTCGAGAGTATGCCAAGTTCTTCCTCCTCTAAAAATGGCGTGGAAAGGCCATTATATAGCTTACAAGTCGGTTACGACTTGTAACATTTTTTTAAATAAAGAATAGTTAAGTATTGCAGGTTCAACATCCCAACTAATTACAAGGAATGCGAAAAGACAGAGAAGAAGAGAAAAGAAAGAAAGAAGGAGGAGACAGGTGGCCAGCTATAGGGAGGGACCCAATGTCTTCAGAATTCGCTGCCTGAACTTCTTCAAAGCCTCGGCTATGTCTCTGCCACGTGGAACCGACGTGTTGGCAGCAGACTGAGTCCAAAATCCTTGACACTTCTCCATCTCTTTATCAAACTCGACGTGAGTATGATAATCTTTATTTGCTTCTTTAATGGCATATTGAAGAGAGCAAATGTCCTTCATCTTTTCTTTGGAGATGGTGCTTTCCCTGAACAGATCATTTTTGACAAAAGCTCGGCGAGATTTGATTTCTTGCGAGGACGAGAAGAGCACGGTTTTCATCCACAGAAGATGACAATGTATATCTTTGAAGGCAGCCACCTCACGGTGCTTTGAAAGCTTCTCCTTACGCCAATCAAGTTTACTTCTTCATCTCTACCACAGCCTTCTTCTAATACTCGATCTTCCATTCTACGCCTGAAGACCCAAGACTTCGATAAATTGTCTTTGGCATCATCAAAGATCTTGTTCGCCATTAGGATGTTCTCATCTGTTTGTCCCATGAGGCGGAGGTCTACTATCTGCAACCGCTCCAGATTTTGAGTTCTTTATCCATGGTACTTGATAGTGGAGGAGAGATTTAGTTGCATATTACTCACCTTTTCATAGAGCTTGAAGGCTTCATCGATGAAGTTCAACCCCGCGACAAAGCATGTCATCCACCATGGCTTCAAAAGCTCGCCATAAACAGAATACTTGTGCATATCTTTTATACTTTGCACTTCATCTTGGCTTAGTATTACAGAGGAGGTAAAGCGAGCTTAAAGGGGTGGGATCCAAAACTTTGTCCTTAGATAGAAGAGACTTGATGAAACTTGTAAGAGCTCGGGCTTGCTCTTCCAACTGTTCGATAGCTTCATTGTCCTTTTTCCACTCTTCCAATAACTCTTGTGGATCAAGCTTTCACCCAGGAGATTATGGATCTCGCCTTCGAGGGGTAGACTCTCCCATTGGGATTCTCGGTAGCTCAGTCGGATACTTGCAAGTCCTGTGCGATCTGTCTATAAGCGAGCTTGCAATCTCAAGAATTGCTTGACCTCGAGTATCGAGATACTATTCGGAGGTGGTTCTTGCTTTCTTGGCACGAGAAGGCGTGGTACCCAACATGGCTTGCAATGACATCAAAATTTGGTCCTGTGTTTTGGGAGGATGGTTTTCTCTTCCTTTTGTCAACCAAGGGTTGTACCCATGCAAAAGAGGAAGAAGAATCTGCGGGAGGAGCAAGGGGGCCAGAGACAGGGGAGCCCATGACACTCAAGTCATGCATTTGTTGACTCAAGCCGAGATGTGGAAGGAGCACTGAGACAATGGCGGTAGAAGAATCACTAGCCCTGGAAGCTCGGTGCTCTGGACCTCCTTGTCTTTATTCTGCTGGGTCCTCGGAACATTTGCAGGAATTGGCCTTTCACTCTCTTCACTTTCACCGAGGATGATGATGTTCTCTCGGTCCAATAGGCAATTCCGCTGTTTCTCCCGAGGATCTCTTTCCACCGGTTCCTTCTTTACTTCCTTGAGCTTCTTCTTATATACCTGAGTGGATGGAGAAGGAGTAGATTCCGCAGGTCCCTGAGCTGCTGAGGTAGGAAAGGTTTTCTTTGGTGTTTCGGACCTTGGGCCGGTGCTTCTCTTATTGGTGTAGAGGCATCCTTGGAGGAGGATTCTCCCGGCGTCTCCTGAATTCTCGGACCTTTTTATTGAACCAGACCTTAGTCCTGACTAAGACTGGAGCAAGGATTTCAGCCAAATCATCCCTCTCTTTTCTGTTCCAATCTATGTCTTCCAGAGGGGTGTGTTTGATCACATTTTCATACTCATATGAGTATAGCTCGGAATTATCATCTTCAAGGCCTTCAGGGAACTTGCAGTACGCATGAGAGCTTGAATCAATTGTAAGGAGAACTGCCATAATGTCTTCTTCTGGCCTCAAAGTCGTCTGTACAGTCGGCCCAGTAATCTTCTGTCTCTGCCACATGGTGATAGACTATCTTGATGTTCTGTTCAATAAACTTCTTCAAGTCAAAGCAGGTTCTTGGCTTGAAGAAATGAACGGTGACAGGGACCAAAGTTCTCTCTATATTACAGGCATCCGTGGGCTGTTTTGCACGTGTAATTTCCCGAGAGAGATGGGAAAATGCAAACCAGAGATCTTCTTGTCTGCTGAGTTACTGCAGGTAACTTGTCCAGATTGCTGCATATTTCAATCAAGGCCATCTTGTCATTGCGCAGAACATGGGAAGCCTGAGGAGTACCCTCATAACCAAAGTGGCTTTGATGTATGAGAATTTCTGAATTGGATGAAGTAGGCCCCATACCGTGATATCAAGTTCATGGCTTCATCGAAAACCTCTGGCGGTGTCACCCTCGAGCAATCGGACCACGTACATAGTGAAAGCATCATTAACCCTTACAAAATTGCGGTTCTGCTGGTCTCCCGAGGTAAGCTGCGGGCAATAGGTGTACAACTGGGTCGCCTTTGTGGGCATCTATATGAGAATCCAAACCATTGCCTCGATCTTGCTAGAGTATACATCGAATACGAAGTCATGAAAAACTTCTTTGTTTTGCGGTCGTTGGATAGGCTGTTCCGTCGGGTTCATGCTTTGATGATCTCACCATTGATATTTTGTGTACCTTCGCACACCATACGATGAGCGGGCACATCCGTAAATGGAACTCGGCGGTGGAAGGCAAACCCATGACCCGAGCCAACGGTATTATGAAATCGCGATTCTTCGTTGAAGTCTGCTTTCGGATGAGAGTTTTGGTGAGGCGGAAGCTCCTTTCTTAGGGTTTTTAACCAGACTTCGCCACTCGTGCCTGTACTTGTCATCATCTTGATCGAACATGGCTTGCGCTTGGACTTGAGAAACAACTATGGCATTGTCCAATTCCGGATTCTCGAGCGGCACCAATGGCGGCGTCTAGCTTGCGATGAGCTCCCGTGTACGTTTGTCAATTCACTTGAGGCGGGGTCGAAGTGAGCTCCGCATCTGACACCATGTCGGCTGCTATCAAGACACCGCATCAAATCGGGAATCCTCCAAACGTACGCCAAACCACTTTGTCATAAATTGTCGAGCCATCGGCGAGGATTCGCATCTTCCATCCTTGCCCAAAAATCGCTGAAATCGAGATGTCGGGCCTCGCTATCTCCAATGTTGCTTACAATGAGACTCGAGTGGAGAAATGCTTTCTTGTCCTTGAAATTTGATCTTCATGTCGATAGTTTCGGGGAACAAGGTTCACGAAACTAGACTTGGAATGGAATTACGAAGCGAGAGGAACGTGCGCAAGTTTGTAGGCGGCGAGGGTTTGAGCAAAGGATAATCAAGGAAGATGTGAGAAAATGCGAAGGGAAATGTTCATTATATAGCCTTTTGGGAGAGGAGTGAATTCAATGCGCATTTAATTACACGACCACCAACTTGAAAAGCGCCATACTGGAGTGAGCAGAAAAACTAAGTATGGATGACACTAGGTACGCTGGGACATGTGAGACGCGAATGCGCGAAACACGCTGGCTCGGGCGGAATGGAGAGAGAATGCACAAAAGCTTTTGGAACAATTGGGACGAAAATACGCGAGGTACGCGGCTCGAGCATTTCGGCCGAAATTGGAAAAGCAGTCCGCTGGACTTGGGACTTTTTTGAGCAGATAGTTCCGGAGTACGCGATTAGGAAGCTTCGCCAAAAGAGAAAGCTCGACTTTTGACTTTGGGATATTTGGGACAAAGTAGTGCGAAGTCGCGTTCGGATGGTTCGGCCGAAATTGGAATGACTTGCACAAAAGCTTTCGGGACATATGGAACAAAAACTTCCGACGGGCCCGAAGATAGGACAATTTCGGGAATTTCGGCCGGTCGGGGAACAACTCGCACTTTGGAACTTGGGACAGTCGGGACAAAAATGTCCGACAGGCCCGAAATACATGCAAGAAAAGTCCAATACTTAGATTTTCAGACTTCCAAGACTTTTTTCACACCACCAGCTTGGTAGAAAAGACACTTAGACTCAAAATTTTGGGATTTTACCTTTGACAGAGCAGGGAATTTTGAGTGGACAACAGCTGGCTCCTTCTGGGGATGACTTGGTGTAAATTCATGGAATGAGACAAGGCAAGAACTTAGATAACTCGGTGAAGCAGACCAGTGCCTTATCCATTGGGCAAAGGAGTCAAAAACAAAACAATACAGAGGGCAACACACACAACAGAAGGGAAACACACCGAAAGCAGGGAAAGCAAAACACTGTACATAATATACAAAGGGACTCCCTAGTCACCTAGATCTGAACAACTTCAAATCGCTTGCCACTATAAGGAAGTGGGAGGGGGAACCATCCATGTAATCAAGATAGAAAGAGTCCTTACCAAGAAAGTGTCTTATCTTGAAAGGTCCAAGCCACGAGAATCAAATTTTCCATGGCTGCCACGAGGTTCATGTCTTTTGTCCCATAACAAAGACAAGATCACCAACTTGGAACTCTCTCGACCTAGCTTTCTTATCGAATGCAGAACCTTCACCTTTTCTTGGTGGCGAGATATTACAAAGGCTGACCTCCAATCTATCCTCGTTCGGTTGTGCAGGAGTACATGATCCTTTTGTCAGAGCATCATCAAACTAGTGTCTTCAATGGCCTTCATCAGTGTAAGGTCAATGCGCCCACTTCACATTTGGCAATTGAGCCTCTACGCCATACACTACTTGAAATGGGGACATTCCAATGGCTCTTTTAGGTGTGATCCTGTCTGCCCAAAGAGCATCGTAAAGTTTCTTATGCCAGTTTCTCTGAGATTCATTGACCAACTTTCTTATGATAGTCACCAGATTCTTGTTGGTAGATTCTGCTTGTCCATTTCCCTGGGGATAATAATCTGAAGAATGAGCCAGAGAGATGCCATACCCGTAGCAGAAATCCATTATCTCAGTTGAGGAGAAGTTTGAGGCATTATCTGTTACAATCTTGTTAGGCACACCATACCTAACCAAGATGTTCTCTTTAATGAAGTTGCACACTACTTCAGAAGTGGTGCTCTTGACTGGAATAGCTTCCACCCATTTGGTGAAGTAGTCGTGTCATTAGCACATGGGTATGTCCAGCGCTGGAAACAGGGTTGAGTGCACCGATGAAGTCTAGACCCCACTGTTGGAAAGGTTCTTCAATCACAACTGGTTTGAGAGGCAAGGAAGCCAATTTAGGTCTTCCCACGAAAGTCTGACAGGCCTCACATTTATCCACCCACTTGGTTGCATCTTTGAACAAAGAAGGCCAGTAATACCCTCCACGGAGTATCTTATGAGCTGTGACTGTTGATGAATAGTGCCCTCCACATGTCTGATCATGAAAAGCTGAGAGCAATTTTCTCTGTTGTTCTTTGTCTACACACTTCAGGAATCTCCCATCCAAACCGCGCTTGAACAAGGCATTTTCCCACAATACATATTGTGCTGATCTCAACTTAACAGTCCTCTTTTCTTTAGCAGTTAAATGAGAGGGGCATTCCCCGTAGGTGAGAAAATGAGCGATGTCAGCGTACCATTCATCAACTGAACTCAGGAACAGAACAATAGGAAGGTCAGCTTGCTTCTCCAGTAACTCGTGTTGGGTTCCTTCAGCAATGAGCTCGCAAAGACCTTTTCCCCGAACCAGCTTGGTTGGCTTGATATCAAGGTCATATTCCTGGACTTTAGCCACCCAGTTTCCCCTCTTGGATCCAAATTCTTGTTGCGTGAGAATTGACTTTGATCGTATCCAGGGACCAAGACCGTAGAGTGAGAGTTGAGGATATAGAAACGGAACTGCTTGACAGCTTTGACTACTGCAAAGGCATGCTTCTCCATCATGGTGTACTTTAGCTCATGGTTCTTCAGGATATAGCTCATGAAGGCAATTGGTAGCTCATGTTTATCAGGATCCTCCTGGGTTAAGACAGCAGCCAGAGTACTATCTGTAGCGTAGCAGTAGATAATGAAATCCTTGCTGAAATCAGGGCAGGCCAAAACTGGAGTTTTAGCAATAGCTTTCTTGATACCCTCAAAGGATTCCTTTCCTTCAGAAGACCAACCAAATGCTTGCTTTCCTTTCATCATCTGAGAAATATTCAAAGTCAATTCAGCAAAATCAGGGATGAATCTTCTTAGAAAATTGATCTTACCGAAAAAGGAATGCACGCCCTTTTTACTAGTAGGGAGAGGAATCTGTTGGATGGCTTGAACTCGTTCCGGATCAATCTTGATGCCATCCTTTGAGACAATGTGTCCTAATAGCTTTCCCTCTGTAACACAGAAGACAGATTTTTTAGGATTTAAGGAAATCCCATGCTCTCGGCATCTTTGCAGAACTGCTTCTAAGTGGTCGAAGTGATCCGCTCTTGTCTTTGAGAACACTGTCAGGTCATCAAGGTATATGACTATGCATTTTCCCTTCAAGCTTCCGAAAGCCAGATCCATAGCTCTCTGGAAGGTGGCACCGGCATTAATCAGCCCAAAAGGCATCCTCTTGTAGGCAAAGGTACCCCAAGGAGTTGTGAAGGCTGTCTTATGTTGATCAGCAGTATCAACCTCTACCTGATTGTATCCAGAAAAGCCATCAAGCATAGATAACATCTCGAGCACATTTACCTTTGCAAAACCCGATCCATCATAGGCGGAGAGGGTAGTTATCTTTCGTAGAGAGCCTGATTCGAGTTCTGAAATCAACACGAGATGCGGATCTCTCCATTCTTCTTCCTAACAGGTACAATGTTTGCAATCCAAGTCGAATGGTGAATGGGAAAGATGATTTTAGCCTTTAGCAGTTTCTGAATCTCCTGAAATATGGTGTCAGCTATCTTTGGGTTATATTGCCTCTGCACTTGAAAGGCTTGATTCCTGGCTTGAGAGGGATAGAGTGTTGCATTTCTTTTGGCTTGAAGGCTTTTAGATCTTCATAAGAATAAGCAAGCACATCCTTATATTTCCTTAGAAGGTCAATTGCTCTTCTCCTTTCATCTGATGTGCAACACTTCCCGATATTTACCAGCTTCGGGTCATCAGAACTCCCAATATCAATTTTATCATACTCAGCTGATTGCCGAGGTCCAATGGAAGCTTTAGATCTCACGTACCTGTCATGCTTATCAAACAACTCCTCCAAACTCACCAAACCTTTGGGGATCTTGTTTCCTTTGAGCTTAATGCACCCTTCCTGATCAGTTTCTTCTCCTTGGGTGACGGCTTGGTCCGAAGACACGCTCTCACGAGGCAGGTTGTCACTTCCTTCGAAATACAGTTGTTCAAAATTGCCCTTGAGCTCCAGGAAGGAAAGCAAATGCTGGTCGTCGTTGAAGACTTGCCAGTTGTTAGTATTGTCAGGGACACTAGGTCGGTGGACCATCTCAATAGTGAATTTATCCTGAGAGAATTCAGGATGAGGGATCAATAATGACCCTGAGACAGCCAGGGAATCAGCTCTGCTGTTCTTTTCTCTGGGAATTGCTTCAATGGAGAAGGCATCAAGGAATTCAAATTGAATCCCAAACCGATTCCGATAATGCTTGACCTCCGTTCTTTACAAACAAAGCCTTGACTTGTTTCACAATCAGCTCTGCATCACCACGAGCCAAAAGATTTTTTACACCTCGTTCTTTGGCCACTTGCAATCCAAGGATGAGAGCCTCATACTCTGCTGTATTGTTAGTGTTCTCGAACTGCAATTTGAATGAAAAGGGGTACAGGCAGCCCTCAGGTGATATTAACGAACACCGCTCCGTAACCACCAAGAACAATGCCACAAATTCTAAGATCCGGACACCATTGGGGTCCTTAGGTGATATTTTGCGGGTCGGATTTCATCGGGGACAAAATCATGTAATTACCATGGCCTTTGTCCTCATAGAGTATTTGTGCCTTGGGATCATCATCTTCTTCGCACAATGTACTCGACCGCTTCTCGAGTAGTAGCTTCTTCATTTGTCCATTGACAGGTATGAGAGCGTGTGACCAATCCATTTGAATCTCTCCACCCACATCTTTACGAAGTTTACGCTTAGAACATTCCATAGGAAGGAGGAATGTCTCAAGCTACTAGTATAGTAGCCAAGACCTTCTTTTCGGAGTAAAGCGGCAAAAAGCCACTTGTGCATCTTTAATCCTTCCCACCAAAGGTACTTCTTTACTTTCCATGGAGTAGCAAGATCCATAAGTACGAGTAAGGGTCAAGCCTAAAGCATGAGCTACTTTGGCGGGCATCACATTATCTGAGGCTCCGGAATCTATGACACAGTTACTGAGCCTGTGGCCAGCTATAAGGAGTGTTACATAGAAAGGCTTGATCTTGTCACCAGGTGAGGTGACAGCAGCTACTAGACTGGGCTGTGGTGTAGAAGGAGGTGTGGGCAAAAGGCCTTTGGAGGTGGTCTTGGAATGGGAATTTACAAATTGGATCATCTTGGCAAAAGCTTTTGGATGGGTTTGGTAATATTCAGCCTCTGAAATTTGAACTTTGGTCCTTTTTAAATGATCTACAATGTCAAAGGATCCAGAGGTGGATGGTCCATCATCATTTGGAATTTTAGGTTTATCAACCCTAGGAGAAAAAGAAGAAGAAACAACTTTGGGGGTAGGATTGGCAGTACTTACCTTTGGTGCAGATGAGGTAGGAATAGGAGATCCTCTTCTGGCAATTACAGGAATAGTCGCAGGCTGCTCTTTGGACTTCTTCAGGGGTTGTGTCACCTTTTCCCTCTGATGCGTCTGTTCCCGAGTCATGACAGCGAAGGATTCGCTGTTCATATCTGCTACCACTTCATCATAGTCATCTGCATCATCAATGCCTTCAGTGGTAAAGAAATTGACTCGAGATCCCTCGGGTTCTTCCGCCTCATCATCGAATTCCTCCAAGAACTCCTCACAAGCTTCATTATCATCTTCTGGTTCTTCGACCTCGCAAGTTGCATTCACAGGAACTTTGACGGGAGGTCCTTCAAGTGCCAATCTTGTGTGGGGGGCTGGCAAACGGTTTCTGGGTTGAAAATTTCTTCTAGGAACATCTGCATACGGTGCATGCTGAGCTAATTGTTTCTTTATAGCTACCAGATCATTTGCAAGTTTTGGACTAATGGATCAGTATTGGGTCCAGAAGTGGAAGAGGGAGAAGCAGCAGATTTAGATTTGGGAGGATCTCTCTTCAATTTCCCTGACATGATTAGGTCATCCTCGACACTAACAGCCAGTTCTTGATCCAGTATTAACGTTCCAAGGTTAGCCCTTCTTAGAGCATAACTGACTTTAGGCGTTTGGGCATTCAAAAAGAAACATTTTTGGATTTGATCAACCGGCCGAGTGTTCACGGGGATTTTGTTGATCAGTCTGTTGAACCGAGCCACAAATTCTCTCATGGGTTCCGATGGATCTTTCTTTATTTGAGAAATCTGGGCAAGGAGTGCATGCACATCTTCTGCCGGTTTGAAACGGCTTTCGAACTGAGTTCTCATGGTATTCCAGTCGATGATGGCACCAAATTAGGAAGGTGATAGAACCCAATCGGCCAGACATTGTCTGTAACGTTTCGACGAACAGTCTTACTGAGACGTCTTCATGTTCGACCCCCAAGACTCCACATGCAACTATGAAGGCTGCAATATGCTCGTCAGGGTGCACTTTGCCGTCGCCTCTGAATTTGGGGAAGTTCTTTCGGTTACCTCTAGGTAACTCATGCAAAGGTCGAGTGAGGGCCAAAGGCCCGACACGTTGACCCCATGGAACTTGTGCCATTCTTCTTGGAAATACGGTTACGAGGGGAGCGTAACACCACGAGGATTAAAGCTTGTAGATTAGGACTAGCAGGGCTCAAGGACTTCTTTCTCGAACAGGTGGAGTGCTCGTTGAGCAGTTCTTCTATTTGAAGGAAAGGAAAACCCTGTTGCTCCAAAAGCTGAAACTGAGAATCTTCGATACCAAGGGCCCTTCTCCCTCGAGTGAAACGCGGAGTCGCCAGATCAAAGAATGATCGAAAAAAAAAAAAAATAGTACTGGAATACGATTTTCCCCAGCGGAGTCGCCAAAAACTGTTGGTTTTCAAATAAGACTTTTTAGAAGAGCAACAGTCAGGGGACAAGAAGTCCCTCCTCTTTAATGGGAGAGGTTCCCTTATTGAGACACGAACTTATTTACAAATATACAGAGGATCATTTTATGGTTGAACTTGGATACCACGAAAATGTTTTCCACAAAGATCATCAGTTACAAACGGGCTGAGGAAAGAGGGTACGAAGATAAGCAGAATAGCAAACGTTTGGAATTATAGATAACAGAATAATTCTTTACGAGTGCGAAGTTGCGGGGAATTTGAAACAAGATTATTTGCATTAACTGAATAAGATCAAAGACACAAAGTTCTTCAACGACCTTTTTCAAATTCATTAATCAAAGACACAAAGTTCTTTCTTGGTCGTGCAAGATCACTGTATTTGCAAAAGCAATCAGCAAGACTAACGAATTAGGTACAAAATAATCTTCACAATACTAAAGGAAAACACAGAGCTACAAAGATTCAGATAGAGAATGAAAAGAAAAGCCCTTTTGTATTGATATGTTCAAGATCTATTTACAATTTCGAGAGTATGCCAAGTTCTTCCTCCTCCAAAAATGGCGTGGAAAGGCCATTATATAGCTTACTGAAGTCGGTTACGACTTGAATAACCGTTTCTTTTAAATAAAGAATAGTTAAGTATTGCTGGTTCAACATCCCATCGACTAATTACAAGGAATGCGAAAAGACAGAGAAGAAGAGAAAAGAAAGAAAGAAGGAGGAGACAGGTGGCCAGCTATAGGGAGGGACCCAATGTCTTCAGAATTCGCTGCCTGAACTTCTTCAAAGCCTCGGCTATGTCTCTGCCACGTGGAACCGACGTGTTGGCAGCAGACTGAGTCCAAAATCCTTGACACTTCTCCATCTCTTTATCAAACTCGACGTGAGTATGATAATCTTTATTTGCTTCTTTAATGGCATATTGAAGAGAGCAAATGTCCTTCATCTTTTCTTTGGAGATGGTGCTTTCCTGGAACAGATCGTTTTTTACAAAAGCTCTGAACTGAGATTTGATTTCTTGCAGGGACAGAAGAGCACCAGAGTTTTCATCCTGAAGATGACAATGTATATCTTTGAAGGCAGCCACCGCGTCAGTGCTTTGAAAGCTTCTCCTTCGCATTGTTTCTTCATCTCTACCACAGACTTCTTCTAATACTGCGATCTTCCATTCTACGCCAAGACCCAAGACTTCGATAAATTGTCTTTGGCATCATCAAAGATCTTGTTCGCCATTAGGATGTTCTCATCTGTTTGTCCCATGAGGCGGAGGTCTACTATCAACTTGCTCCAGATTTTGAGTTCTTTATCCATGGTACTTGATAGTGGAGGAGAGATTTAGTTGCATATTACTCACCTTTTCATAGAGCTTGAAGGCTTCATCGATGAAGTTCAACCGCGACAAGCATGTCATCCACCATGGCTTCAAAAGCTCGCCATAAAACGAATACTTGTGCATATCTTTTATACTTTGCACTTCATCTTGGCTTAGTATTACGGGGAGGAGGTAAAGCGGTTAAAGGGTGGGATCCAAAACTTTGTCCTTAGATAGAAGAGACTTGATGAAACTTGTAAGAGCTCGGGCTTGCTCTTCCAACTGTTCGATAGCTTGCTGTCCTTTTTCCACTCTTCCAATAACTCTTGTAGTGTTTCTGGAGATTATGGATCTCGCCTTCGAGGTAGACTCTCCCATTGGGATTCTCGGTAGCTCCAAGTCGGATACTTGCAAGTCCTGCTTACGATCTGTCTATAGCGGGCTTGCGATCTCCAAGAATTGCTTGACCTCGAGTATCGATACTATGCGGAGGTGGTTCTTGCTTTCTTGGCACGAGAAGCGTGGTACCCAACATGGCTGCAGCTGTGACAGATCATCAAAATTTGGTCCCGAGGTTTTGGGAGGATGGTTTTCTTCCTTTTGTCGACCAAGGGTTGTACCCATGCAAAAGAGAGGAAGAAGAATCTGCGGGAGGAGCAAGGGGGCCAAGAGACAGGGAGCCCATGACACTCAGTGCATGCATTGTTGACTCAAGTGAGATGTGGAAGGAGCACTTTGGAGACAATGGCGATAGAAGAATCACTAGCCCACAGAAGCTCGGTGCTCTGGACCTCCTTGTCTTTATCTGTTGGGTCCTCGGGAACATTTGCGGGGTTGGCCTTTCACTCTCTTCACTTTCACCGAGGATGATGATGTTCTCTGCGGTCCAATAGGCAATTCCGCTGTTTCTCCCGAGGATCTCTTTCCACCGGTTCCTTCTTTACTTCCTTGAGCTTCTTCTTATATACGAGTGGATGGAGAAGGAGTAGATTCCATGAGTCCCCGAGTGGCTTTGAGGTAGGAAAGGTTTTCTTTGGTGTTTCGGACCTTGGCGGTGCTTCTCTTATTGGTGTAGAGGCATCCTTGGAGGAGGATTCTCCCGAGCGTCTCTGAATTCTCGGACCTTTTTATTGAACCAGGACCTTAGTCCCGACTAAGATGGAGCAAGGATTTCAGCCAAATCATCCCTCTCTTTTACTGTTCCAATCTATGTCTTCCGGAGGGTGTGTTTGATCACATTTTCATACTCATATGAGTATAGCTCTGAAATTATCATCTTGAAGGCCTTCAGGAACTTGAGTACAGGCCGAGCTCTTGAATCAATTGTAAGGAGAACTCCGCCATAATGTCTTCTTCGCCTCAAAGTCGTCTGTGCGATCGGCCCAGTAATCTTCTGTCTACGCCACACATGGTGATAGACTATCTTGATGTTCTTGATAAACTTCTTCAAGTCAAAGCGGGTTCTTGGCTTGAAGAAATGAACGATGACGAGGGACCAAAGTTCTCTCTATATTACGGGCATCTGGGTTGTTTTTCACACGTGTAATTTCCCGAGAGAGATGGGAAAATGCAAACAAAAGATCTTCTTGTCTCTGCAAGTTACGTGCAACTTGTCCAGATTGCTGCATATTTCAATCAAGGCCATCTTGTCATTGCGAGAACATGGGAAGCCTCGAGGAGTACCCTCATAACCAAAGAAGCTTTGATGTATGAGAATTTCTGAATTGGATGAAGTAGGCCCCATACCGTGATATCAAGTTCATGGCTTCATCCAAAACCTCCTGGCGGTGTCACCCTCGAGCAATCGGACCACGTACATAGTGAAAGCATCATTAACCCTTCTGAAATTGCGTTCTTGGTCTCCAGGTAAATCTGCGGGCAATAGGTGTACACTGGGTCGCCTTTGTGGGCATCTATATATGAGAATCCAAACCATTGCCTCGATGCTGCTAGAGTATACATCAGATACGAAGTCATGAAAAACTTCTTTGTTTGCAGTACGTTGGATAGCTGTTCCGTCAGGTTCATGCTGATGATCTCAGACCAGTTGATATTTTGTGTACCTTCGCACACCATACTGATGAGCGGGCACATCCAGAAATGGAACTCGCTGGTGGAAGGCAAACCCATGACCCGAGCCAGCAGTATTATGAAATCTGACAGTTCTTCGTTGAAGTCTGCTCGGATGAGAGTTTTGGTGAGGCGGGAAGCTCCTTTCTTAGGGTTTTTTAACCAGGACTTCGCCACTCGTGCCCTGTACTTGTCACTGTCTTGATCGAACATGGCTTGCGCTTGGACTTGAGAAACAACTATGGCATTGTCCAATTCCGGGATTCTCAGAGCGGCACCAATGGCGGCGGCGTCTAGCTTGGCGATGAGCTCCCGTGTACGTTTGTCAATTCACTTGAGGCGGGGTCGAAGTGAGCTCCGCATGCAAGCACTGTATCAGCACACTGTACTGAAATTGGGAATCCTCCAGCGTACGCCAAACCACTGTCATAAATTGTCTGAGCCATCGGCGAGGGATTCGCATCTTCCATCCTTGCCCAAAAATCGCTGAAATCGAGATGTCGGGCCTCGCTATCTCCAATGTTGCTTACAGCAGACTCGAGTGGAGAAATCTGTTCTTGTCCTTGAAATTTGATCTTCATGTCGATAGTTTCAGGGGAACAAGGTTGCAAACTAGACTTGGAATGGAATTACAGAAGCAGAGGAACGTGCGCAAGTTTGTAGGCGGCGAGGGTTTGAGCAAAGGATAATCAAGGAAGATGTGAGAAAATGCGAAGGGGAAATGTTCATTATATAGCCTTTTGGGGAGAGGAGTGAATTCAATGCGCATTTAATTACACGACCACCAACTTGAAAAGCGCCATACTTGGAGTGAGCGGAAAAACTAAGTATGGATGACACTAGGTACGCTTGGGACATGTGAGACGCGAATGCGCGAAACACGCGGCTCGGGCGGAATGGAGAGAGAATGCACAAAAGCTTTTGGAACAATTGGGACGAAAATACGCGAGGTACGCGGCTCGGGCATTTCGGCCGAAATTGGAAAAGCAGGTCCGCTTGGACTTGGGACTTTTGGAACAGATAGTTCCGGAGTACGCGACTAGGAAGCTTCGGCCGAAAAAGAGAAAGCTCGTACTTTTGACTTTGGGATATTTGGGACAAAGTAGTGCGAAGTACGCGGTTCGGATGGTTCGGCCGAAATTGGAATGACTTGCACAAAAGCTTTCGGGACATATGGAACAAAAACTTCCGACGGGCCCGAAGATAGGACAATTTCGGGAATTTCGGCCGGTCGGGGAACAACTCGCACTTTGGAACTTGGGACAGTCGGGACAAAAATGTCCGACAGGCCCGAAATACATGCAAGAAAAGTCCAATACTTAGATTTTCAGACTTCCAAGACTTTTTTTCACACCACCAGCTTGGTAGAAAAGACACTTAGACTCAAAATTTTGGGATTTTACCTTTGACAGAGCAGGGAATTTTGAGTGGACAACATATATATATATAACTTAGTGCAAATTTGAATTAATTAGAGAAAGTGCGACTTTCCTGGGTGATGGAATACACTCACAACTGAAGCAAAATTACCCAAATATTATTCAAAACAGATCAACAATATTTATTTATGCAATAACATTAGAAAAATACCAGATTTGGATCAAATGAAGGGCTGGAATTTTATTTATAAATCTGCAGAAGAACAACTCACTGACAAGACTGAAAATAGAGTTTCCTCAACCCAAAAAATATGCAACTCAGCTGATCTTGGCTTCTAAAAATCAGATTATGGAACAACTCAAATCTGATCTCAACGTGCCCTAGATCTCCCAAAAATGCACACAATATGGGTCACTCCACTATGGAAGTGCTAGAAATAAAAGGTAGAACTCAAACAATACTCCACCTTCAAACCCTAGCTGGAATCAACATAAATCTGCAAATCAGACCTTCAACACTGTTGGAATTCACTGGAAAACACAAGGGAAGAAGAGTTTTCGTTCTTCTTCCAAAGCTAGAGAGGGTTTTCATCCTCTAAAGCAAACTACAAAGGGTTTTCGTCCTTTGGAGTTGAAATGGTAAACATGCAAGCTTATACCAAAATTCAGAAATTATCATATGCAAAAAGATATCCTTCCCTTGCATGGCAACTTGCTTTTATAATTTATCTTGGCCTTTTTGCCACCCAAAACAACCAATCAACTCTTTTTTTTTCCTCATTTAATATTTTCCCTTATATTATTTCATCCTCCCTATGGGTCGCATTTTCCTCTAGGGAAAAATAAAACATAAAGTTACTTTTTCTTTTTCTATTTTGTCACTAATAAATTAATTAAAGTGCTTATGATAAAATTTTATTATGCACTTTAAAATTAATTAATTAGGACTTAGTTTTCCTTTTTCTCATTTCCTTAGCTGACAAGAAACAAAATTAGGCTAAGGGTCTTCGACCTGCTGCATAGATTTTGAGGAGTTGAGAAGGGCATTCAAATGGATTATTTGAACCCATAGTTGCTACAACACTCTCACTCCCTGAAGAAACCCTATTTCTACCTCTATGTTGCATTTGAATCTCTTCACCCTCACTACCCTCACTGTTGCTCATTGTTTTTAATTGAAAATGCAAAACCCAACTGCAACTGCAAGTGAAAACAAAAATTAAAACCTCCCTAAGTCTTTGAAGTTTGAAACCTTGAAAAAACAAAAACAAATGAAAAATAATTTGTGTAAATTTGCAAAATGAACAAAGGATGTGAAACATACCTCAAATGGTGTAGAATAATGCTCTCTTGCCTTCTTCTCACTGTTGTTCTCTTTTCTTCTCTTTGCTGTTTTCTTTCTTTGTCTTCTCCTTCACAAGATGGGAAATAACAAAAATGAGTTTTTTTTAAAGTTGTAAGAGAGGTTTTAGGTTTAGGTTAGTTAGGAATGAGTGTGGGGGTCCTTGTGGGCCCCCACATTCCTTTTTTAATTAACTTTGAGTTTTAAAAAAAAAAAAAAGTTTGCCTTTGTTGGGACATAGGGGACACCCAGATGTCCCTGGTTCGGCCGGGAGACATGTAGAAGTCCCTTAGTTGTACCGGGGATGTTTGGGCGTTCCCTTCCGCCCCCTTACAAATTTTGGCGTCCCGGGGACATCCTTGATTTTTTTCATGAATTGGGGATGGGTAGGGGATGTTTACTACCCATCCCCATGTCCCCGAAACGTCCCCTATTGGGGATGGGCCTAAAAAAGCAAGGGACACGTTCCTATGGAACATAGGCAAATAACAAGGAGAAAACAGATCCATCACTACATCAATTATAATTTAATGATTTAAAATACTTATTGAGTGAGTTCTGAGTCGTACTTTCTTCATTCTTCACATTCACTTCATTTGCTTGTCTGGCTAATAGTAGCATATTTTTGGATAAAAGCTAATACTTTATTGTCAAATTAGGGGTAAGAACCCCCACAGTTACAGCAGACAAAACATACCGCCCCCAAGCAATAGTGGTATAAGTTCGGATGTTCTGTTTACATGTCCATTTCAGAATTTTTGTGTGTAGCTTGACTTGGCTCTTTCTTCTTCTTCATAAATGATTAACATAGCTGCACTCATATAGATTTCCAGCATCCCAAGATATCGCAGTATGTGATATTATGGGTCAGGTTATTGTTTATTTGTTTGTCGTTCACCTCCATTTCATATTTGCTTGGTTTCAATGCCATTCCAAGTTTTTTCATTTCCAATGCTATCTTATTATTTAAATTTGTTACTTCTTCAATCAGGCATGCTGAATATAATTACTGTTGGCATCACATGAGAGGCACAGTAAAATTTTGTGCTTGCAGTACCGTGCATGTAGTTGCAGGTTTTAAGAAAAGATTGAAGCTGATCCACTGGAAAAGGCTGAGTGAAGTTTCAGGTTCAAAGCAAGGCTAGTTTTGAATATGGGCGTGTTTTTACCAACTGGTCAATGGCATCAGTTATAATTCAATGATTTAATAGACTTAGTCAGTGGGTTTCTGAGTTGTACTTTCATCAGACTTCAGTTTCACATATATTTCATTTTCCTGTCTGGCTAATAGTAGCATTTTTCTTGGGATTAATGCTAAATACATTATTATTAACATACAGGGAAGAACCCCACAGTTACAACAGACAAAACGTACTGCCCCCCACAATAGTAGTATATATTCGGTCATGCAGTCTGCTAACTATTTTTTACACATCCATTTCAGATTTTTCGTGCTTAGTTTGACTTTGCTCTTTCTTCTTTGTAATAAATAATTAATATAGCTGCACTCGTAGAGACTTCCAGCAGCCCAAGATATTGCAGTATGTGATGTCATGTTACTGGTTTTTTGTTTGGCTTTCACCTCCATTTCATATTTGGTTTCATTGCCACTCCCAGAGTTGTCATTTTCAATGCTAGCTTATTGTCTAAATACATTACTTCTTTAATCAGGTGTTCAGGTCTTTGAATAGCAATATCAGTCCCACCTCCCATACCTTACATTTATGTTATTCCAGATTATGCTTTACTGAGGAGTCTGGAACGTATTCAGGCCAAGGTTATGAGCATTTTCAATGTCAGTAGGGGCTCTCCAAGGCCAATTACATTTGAAATGCAAAATGATATCTTTATAGGTAATGTTACAACTTACAACTGTCTTTCCTCTCCCATGCATATAGCTCTGGATTAGTTGGTGCCGCCAGAGAGTTCATGGTTCAGCAGGTACATTGCAAATCCATTAATCAAGGATCTTCCAACAGCATATAAGAAAATACACAAAGGCACGTTTCTTATTTTCTTAGAAAGGACTTGGAGTTGAGCAAATTTTGACAACAATGTTTTGAAGAGCTTCTTGTTGCAGTCCATCACAGCTTAGTTTCCCTGGTTTTATCTTATGAGGTGGGTGTCACGTTTGCACGATTCTGATGATCTCTGATTATATCTGGAAGATTGATGGGATCTAAGTGTCTTTTATGTTTTGGTTTCATTTTGGGGTTTATGTGTATACCTCTGCTTAGCAGTAGCGTTGTTTTGATCAAGTAGATAAGAGTTTTGGGGCAAATCTTCTGGCCCTAATTTTCTGTTCCTTATATTTTGAAGAGTTCGGGCCTTTGTTATCACCGCCAGAATTTTGTATGCATCAGAGCAGATAATGAAATTTTGGGCATTGTGGGGTGTTTTAACTTCTGAGGATGCTATTTTCTTCTTATATGGACTGGAAATTTAATTTGAACGATTGAGTGGAAAGTCATATGGTTCCCGCTATCAGCTTCAAATCATCATTTAAATAGGTTTGTGTGAATCAGTTTTCTCCGATTTAAATTAGATGGATTGTCTAGGGGAAAGGAGCCAGTTATCGTGAACCCTAACTTAAGGGGTTGCTAGAGCCACTTAATTATCATAAATATTTTTTTAAAATACCCTTTAATAGATCATGATTTTTTCAATATACAGATTTCCTTTTGAGCATTAAAATTGTGTGGAAAACATATTTTTAAGGGATTTAAATTAAGTATTTTTGAATACAAAGAAATTTAAGGTGACCCATTACTTATGAATAAATGTGTCACCATTTCATTGGTTAATTTATTGATGTGACTTGTTTTATTGGCTAGTTTATATTTAATTTTTAATTTTGAAAGTGACATGTGCTCACTTTAATTGAAACAACTAATGGTACTTTATTTCACATATGCACTCACGGTCATTGGCCCATGCACAGTCATTGGCTCCTTTCCCCTTCCTCTCAATGATTGGCAACATCCATGATTGATTGGCAATACCTATGTTTATCCGTGAGATGGAACTTGGAGCTTGAGGTCTGACTTTTACTAGGGAACTTGGATTGCTTCATTTACTATTTTCTGATTTCAATGCAAAATTGAAGTATAGTAAGGGTAGATTGAAACTTGTTTGCTTTCTTTTGAAGAGATTGAATGGTATATGTGGTAAGCCTATTTGATCCAAATCAGATCATGAAGTGTTAACAAAATAAGCTAATTATGATACTTTTCATTGTTACTAACAATTTAACTTGAAACACGTTCTTTCACTCTATTCCCTGACAACAATTGGTTAAGGGAATTGATTGTTAATAGAGTTCAATAAATAATTGCAGCATGTTACTCTTGAAAGCATACAAGATTTGGTGTAAAGGCTAAAAGAGCATTTGGACTTCATTAGAAGTTAATTTTGATTGCATATTTGAGTTCCCCGAGATTAAAAGAGAATTTGGACTTCATCAAAAGTCATTTTTAATTACATATTTGAGTTTCTATTTAAAAGTAACACATTATATAAAAAACAGTCAAATTTTGAGTTTGTTTTCTAAAGTTATGGCCTTCGTAGGGTAGAGGATTTTTAGGGTTGCAAAATAGTGTCGATGATTTTGTAAATTTAGGTGGTAGTTTTGAATCTACCCCAAAAGTTTTGCAAACTTAAGTGGTAATTTTGCGACCACCACCAAAGATTATGTAAAGTGGTGGTTGTGATTGAAGACAAAGAAAAGGAAGATTAACAATTGCAAATGGTGTCACTTATTGTTTCCCGAGTCTTTTGGGATTCCTCTTTGAGCTTCCTATGACGTAAATTTGTATAAGTGAACCTTCTAAGGATCGTGAAAAGACGTGAATTTTGTTGAATAGTTCTTAGTGATTATTCTTCATGATTGAAAGTGAGTGGGGTTAAGAAGTGTATAAGGGAAAGTGAGTTGTAACAATTTGTGAGAGTAGTAGCATGGGGATTTAGGGGTGGTTGTTTGCAAAGAATGTTTGTAAAGGCTTTTTGAAGGTGGTGCATTTGTAATTGCACAAGAAGATAGTGGAAAGAGGAGATCTCTCTCTTTTGGAGTTTTCTCACATTGGATTTCCCCAAGGTAAAATGTCTCGTATTTTGTATTGTGTCCTATTCAGGTAGTAGTTTCTTGCTTTAATCTCATTGTTCAATTTCCTTTCAATATGTTAGCACATTTAATTCTATATTGCATGTTTCAAGTAAATTCATGAGCAAACAATAATATGATCAATCAAGAATCGTTGGAAGTATGTTAAGATTTGTATTGGTGAATTAAGTATAGAATATCTATGTCAGGTTGCATATCATATTGGTAGCATAGTTGGTTTTGTTTCCATTATTGTGCGTGGTTTATGTGGTATGTCATTTTTGCACATACATACCCGTTACAATAACAACTAGTGCTGGTGGAGAACGTGTTGTGTTTCCTTTGCGGTAAGAAGAGATATATCCACAAGGTGGTGGAATAGAGAGAAGTGAAGCATGGGTCATGAAGTTGACAAAGTAACTCATGACATTTGAGAGATTTTGAAAATTGGAAGATGCATCTATCAATCCATGATGAAGCTTTATTAGTTGGAGAAAATTATGGAGGTCCTCATGAAAAAGCTAGGAGTTTCTATCCGGACAATCCAAATGAAAGTCTAGGGTTGAGAGATAGGGCCATGAGAAGGAGAGGCCCCACACCAACCAAGCTCAAGCTCCTTTCAAAGTACATACCAAAATCAAAATTGAGCCTTATGAAGGTGATGTAGATGCAAAAATGCTTGACCATTGATAACCCAACTAGAGGTATATCTCAAAATGCGTCAAATTAGTGAAGAGTAAACAAATGCTTTTGCAAATTAAAAGCTAGCTAGTCATGCTTTAACTTGGTTTGAGAGAATGTTCATTCATTGGTTGTGAGAAAGATACCATCTATTTTAATTGGGATGATTTCAAGATTTTGATTAAAGACTATTGTACCCTATTTGTCATGAAGAGGAAGGTTTATGGGCTAATGATATTTAAGGAAAAAGTAAGGACAAAATGTGCAAGATCACATGAGTGGGTTTCACAAGAAGGCAAAACAAATGGGTAAATATACATTAGATCGTGACATGGTCATGAAGTATGTTGGAAGCTTGCAAAGTCACTTGAGGAGACTTGTTTTACTTCCCAAGTCGATGGACATAGATGCAACTTGTTCTCAAGTGCATTATCTTGAGATGGACGGTTTGACTTCTTGAATGCTTCAAAGAAGAAAGGTGGGTTCAATGTTGTTATTGTTAGGAAATATAATATATTAGTGCTCCATTAGTAAATAATAATTATGCGAAGTAATTATTATGTTGTATGTGTTAGTAAACTCTGTTATTAGTTATATAAAACAACAACAATTGTATTTGGTTAGTGTGTTAGAAACAACTCACGTAAGTTAGTGAGTTGTTATAGCTACTTCCTATTATTTAGGAAGTATATTTCCTAAATATTTTTATGTTTTGGAATAGAGATATATAGAAAATTATTATTGCGTATTCGGTGTATAATGCTGGTGTTGTGCTTACATTTGGAACCCAGGAGCAATAGATCTTATGAGAGTCTCTACAATAATTTAGATTATTCGTTTGAAAAGATTAAGTGCAGAGGTTTGGAACGACTCATCACAAGCATTAGAGGAAGCTAATTCCAGGAGTTCCCCTGCGTGATAGGTATTATATTATTGGAATTTGATTTACATCCTCACGCATCTCGGAATTGCATGTGAATCTACAGTGGTTCTCATTTCTTGACATTGTAACAATTTGATTTATTCATTGCATGAACAACGCCAAAGAGAAATATCCTCGACGCCAAAGAAACTCTACGTTGCGTAAAGGTCTCAAATCATGCACATATTCCACCATTATTTTCTTTTGATATGCAAAGCGCCGTGAATGACATTTTCTAGCATGAGTTTGATTTGCTACGTGGCCAATATTGATTGATGATCCTATGCATTTGAGCATTTAATCCATGTGTAGATCTAGATCAGATCCATCACACGGTGAGTTCGTGACCTTGTTTATCATGCGCATACCTGTCGCATTCTTATGCATAGTCCATATTTTTGTAGAGCTTGCAGGGATTATGACAATAATCTAACGTAGATTGTGTCATGAGAAATTTTTGTATTATATACGGTGAATTGATGATCATCTGCTAGAGCATGAAGTTTTCTCCACCATTTTTAGGTGCTCAAATATATTTTCGATGGCTCATTGCACAATTTTGTATATATTTTTTTGTGCCACTGAGCTTTGGATCGTGGTATCACCGCATTGGAGTGAATAATCACACCTACCGTGTCGAGTTGGACCAAAACAAAAGTTATATGGCCTTGGAAAGGTGCTGATTCACACTTTTAGAGATCATTCACTGTCATTTTCTAAGAATCATTAGATAGTTATGTTAATAACACTTATGTCAAATGTTTATTAGTGTCGGTTGTAATAGGATATAATAGTGGAAGTCGCTTATTGTAAGTCAATGTTTTTTTAATTATTTAAAAAGTAATCTCATTTTATTACTTTTTAAATTTCTAGTCGAATCTTTTTGTCTAACGTCAAAAAGTGTCAATAGTTAAGTTGTGTCATAAAAACGCGTTGTTATTTTTTTCGTTTTGTCTCCATCTCACAATGGAAGTCCCACTGGAAAAATTCAATGGGCTCAACTTTCATACTTGGAAAGTGAAGATCCAGATGTAGTTAATGAATAAAAATATTTGGAGGATAGTAGATGGAAAAGAACCAACACCTACAGATCCGACCAAATTGGCAGAATGGGAAACAAGAGATGATAAAGCCAAAGCCATTATTGGTCTTGCTCTCTCAGATACTGAGCTACACTATGTTGATCTCGAGAAATCATCTCATGAAATGTGGGAAAACTTGAACAAAACCTTTGGTGCTAAAGCAGTGAATGCAAAATTTTCTCTTAAATTACAATTGTTCAAGTTAAAAATGGGTGAAGGAGCTACAATGTCCAGTCATATTAATGATTTACGGTCTCTCCTCTGACAGCTAGCAGAAGTAAAAGCTCCATGACGATGAAGATGCAAAAGCTATTCTGTTGAATAGTTTGCCTCCCAAATACAGTAATGTTGTCTTCACACTTGGTCAGATGCCTTCCAACTCATTGGAAGATATGATATCAGCTCTCCTAGCTGAGGAAAAATGGACCAAAGAAGATGTAGAAGAAGAAACAACAATGTATGTAAAAAGGAAGTACAATTTTTTTCTAAATATAAAGAGGAAAGAGAATGTTTCTACTGTAAGAAAAAGGGGCATACAACTTCATTTTGTAGAGCTCGAGCTCAAGATATACTTAGTGGAAAACTCAAAGGAATTGAGGCCAATTTTATTACTGAAGAAGGATCAGAGAATGAGGAAGAACAAGTAAATGAAGACAGTGGCTCTGAAGACTTCTTGTACTGAGCATGATACTGGAGGATGGAGGCAACTGGAGGTTGGAGGTCATTCAACGACCTCTTGTCGATCAAGCTAACGATGGGACCGCTTAATTTTGTGGTGACATTTATGTAGTGTGGGTATGTGTTTACTTCCCAATGTGGTACAATTTGCATTTTTCAATAAGTGGAAATTTCACATTGAGGGGGGGAACATGATCCAATGTTCCATTTCCATTATGTCATTTTTTTCTATGTATGTATGAGCAACATATTTCAACAGAATTTCCTATGTTATTCCCTGCAGTGAGATGTGATGAGAGCTGAGAATAGTACTTGGCATATCATGATGTGGTTGTAGGTAAACCACTTGAAAACCTTCATTTGTGGTTTGTGGTAAACCAATAGCAAAACCACCATTCTTGGTTGTTGGTAATCCATTCACAAAACCATCACTTTGTGGTTTGTGGTAAACCAATTGCAAAACCACCATTCTTAATTTTTGGTCAACCATTTGCAAAACCATCCTTGAGGTTTGTGATTATCCTATGAAAATCACCAGATCATGAGCAGGTGCAAGTACAAAGACATGTTTTCCCCATGTTCGCACTAAGGGGGGAATGTTAGGAAATATAATATATTAGTGCTCCATTAGTAAATAATAATTACGTGAAGTAATTATTATGTTGTATGTGTTAGTAAACTGTTATTAGTTGTTATATAAAACAACAATAACAATTATATTTAGTTAGTGTGTTAGAAACAACTCATGTAAGTTAGTGAGTTGTTATAGCTACTTCCTATTATTTAGGAAGTATATTTCCTATATATTTGTATGTTTCGGAATAGAGATATACAGAGAATTATTATTGCATATTCAATGTATAATCTGGTGTTGTGCTTTCAATTATTACCATTGCTCAAAAGGATTACATAATGAAATGTGGGAACTGTGAAGTTGATGGTCATACAAATGAGACTTGTTGGAAATTACATCCTTTCAAGAACAGGAAAAAGGAGGCTATGGCATTGATTCAAATAAAAGAGGTTGGGTGTAGCTCATGTGAACGCGAGAGAATGCATTTACCTTCGTTCAAAAGAGAGTATGTTGGAATAGCAATGGTGCTCAAAGAAAAGGTGAACCTACTAAACTTTTTTTTGTATCAAAGAAAATGCTCTTTTTATTCTAGCTCTTGAGCGAATTTGATTAGTTTAGAGTTGTTAGAACTCCTTGGGTTGGAAACATATAATCATCCTAATTTCTTTGATGTGGGTTCAATAAAACAAGGAGTAGAAAGAGAGGTAAACAAATAATGCAAAATCAAGTTTGGGATAAGTGAGCATTTCATTGATAACGTTGTGGTGGATATTATGTGTCTTAACATTTGTGGTGTAGTCTTTGGCACGTTTTTTATTAGCCGTCTTTGATGGAACACAATGAGCCACACATGGAGCATGAAAAGGTGGACTCTAAAGTTCACAATGTTGAAAATTCCATTTAGCGAGAACAACTACAAGTGCAAGAGAGGTTAAGGAAGTGGGTAAGAATATTTACACACTTCATGAGTTCCTAAGCTTTTGGGACCATAAGCCTCTTTTAAGGAGATGTAAATCAAATTGAATCCTAAAGTGTTAACAAATAAGCCAACTATGACATTATTCTCATTGTAACTAAGAATGTAACTTGAAACACTTTCTTTCACTCTATTCCATCACAACAATCAGTTGGTTAAAGCAATTGATTGTTAACACGGTTCCTCTATTGCATTATTATGACCGATAATGTACACATTTGTATTTTCCTCCAAAGAATATAAGGAGGGCCTGGTTTATGAACCAGGGGTTATTCTTTAGCAAAATTTGAAGCCTCGCATTTAATCGAGCAAAAATTGGAGAATCTCCTAAACGCTTCACCCGCAATTATCCATGTTATTGCATAATACGTTAACACAATTATCACTATAGTTGTTCGATTCACTTCACTTCTATTGGGAATGAAAATCTCTCCTTGCTTGTTTTGGTTCATCGTGTTTATTATTTGTTTACAAGAAAATGTCAATGGAGGGATCGAATGTGTTCTAATGGAGTAGATCTTTGATCACAATGTCGAGGAGGATTTCTAGTTTGTCATTCATTAAAAGGTATTTTATTGATCTAAATGGAAAAGTAAGAGCTAGATTGACTAGATCTTTGTGGGTATTAGTATTAATTTTTGGATTTTTCAAAAATGTTGTGTAAAGAAGAGCAATTTTATGATCTAGGTTCTTGGTTGAATCCTTAAGCCTTCCAACAAATGGTGCTTTGATGGAAAAAACATGATTTTTTTAATGGGATGGCGGATCTATAATGTGACCAAGTTTTGAAAGAGTACCCGGGAGGGGAGGAGGCTCTATTAGAATATTCAAGCGAGGGCTTGAGCTCATTTCTTCATGTTTATAGTGTGTTTGATCGATACGGTGGTCTTTTGTTTATGGTGGGTATTGGTTGGTTTATTGTGATGGTTAGTGTGTCTACATATTGTATTGAGTTTGAAGCTTGGAAAGTGTTTGTCTATTATAGAATTTGAGTTACCTATGGAGCTTAATATATGGTTTTCTTGTTTTAATACACAAGTTCATGGCCTACAAATAAGTCTCTTATCTAGAGAACACTAGCCTAAAACATATTGGATTTTATGTTGTTAAAGTTCCCTCCCTTTTAGCAATAATTGTTGAGATTGTGTGTGTAACTTTTATACAACTTACCAAGTAACTACTTGTTAGCTTAATTTTTCTTCCTTGTGGAAGTTCTTAGTGTCTAATAAACGATCTACTCCTATGACGTGCCTTAAATTTTTGCCTAAATAAGTGGGCTATTATGGGCATTTGCGTTAACTTGTCAAGTTTTAAGTAATAGCTCCCTATATCATGTATTGAAATAATAGTGTTGAAGCTTACTGAAAATGGGATTTGTTTGATATTCTAAAGCAACAAGTAAATATATCATAATTTAGGTTTTACATTTGATAGACTTATGTGGACAATAAAAGGGAAGTGGGTACACAAACATATTGAATTAATATAATGGAATTGCTTTGGATTAAAGGCTCCAAACCCACTTCTAATACCATCCACCCCGGTGTCGTAAAATCAAGCATATCATCATAAAGACTAAATCATTTCTAATATCCTTTTTGGGTTTCATTAACGCTTTAGTATAATTGTCAATGGTTATATAATTTAAACAACCTTAAGATTCACCTATAGATATTGCATCTATGTGGGCTGTCAAAGTGTGACATCTAAAGCTCATGCAACAAGGCATAAGACCCCTTGAATTTTCTCCTTGATGCCTTCATAGGTGAAAGTTTAAAACATGTCCAGTAAATATGTTCTTTTATAGTATGACTTTCTTTAGGAGATGTTCTTTGCAACTTTACTAAGCCTAGTCTTACTTAGCATTCTCAAGCAAATCTTGGTGCAATAAAGTTAGTTATATCCTTCATAACTCTATCCAAGTAGGTCCCATAATTTTGTAGTCATATATTGGCCTCCATCTCGCTCATAATCTTGCAATCATACATTGACCTCCTTATGCTCCCTTGCTTGTCAACATTTGTAGTATGCATAACTAATATGCCATTTGCTTTAAAAAAATCTAATTTCTAGCTAGTTATTGATTTCTATTCCACTTGCAAAAAAACATTGTGTACAAACGACACCATACATATGATAATGTTTCACCTCATAAATAATCGCACTTACTACTTTTCACTTGTCAAAAGGCTTGATTGAGTCAACCCGCTTTTGATTCCCTTCCAATACATAGTGTTGGAGCCTTGGGAAGATTTTATCGAGGTGTAATAAGAGGGAAAAGGTAGGGAAAAGGTCACAACACTAGTTTGGAACCATGCAAAAAAATATATGGAGGAAGTTGAATTGCTCTCACCAACCACATTTTTAAAGGGGTGAAGTCTCCTTAACTCACCCCTCCAAATATATGGTATAAGAAAGAAAATAATCATTCTAATCAAAATGAGACTACATTTAGAAGGAATGTTTATGGTTTTATAGATATAATTACCGCATATCTTGTGCAAATAATTTACATAAATTGATTGCATCCAATCTAAATCTTTCTCCATTGTTGAGCTATATATTGTTGTCATCAATGTCTTGATATAACATGCATTTGTCATGGAGTTATACATGAAAAGATTTAAGGTAATGTTCTTTTCCTTTTGACATGAAGGGACATTGACTTTATAGTGTACCATTGCAATCTATCATTTATTTTACTAGCAACCACATGCATAGGTGCTTGTGAAACACCGATAGGTGATTTCGTATGTTTTAGAATATGTATCTTTCTTGTGAAAGATGTCTACTCCCCCCACATATATTATTTTACTTTCATCTATGGTCATGCAATCCATAAATATGTTCGACATAGAAAAAATTATTATAATAAAATAGCAAATAATTATCGAGCATCTTTAGAACAATTTTCAAAAGCTAAAAGTGTTTGAAATATTAATCTCAAAAGAGTAATAGATGGTAACTAGTTCAGAGTAAAAAAACAATTAAGGAAGTTAACAACTAAAAAGAAATAATTCAAATTGAAGACAACAAATACATGAAAAAGTGTAGTACATATTTTAAAACATTTAAAGACAAATAATGAAAATTGCGAAGTTATCAAAAACTTGTTGCATGAACTTATCATTTAATGGGGTTAGATATTAATAAAATAAATTCATAAAAATAGATACCAGAGGAGTAATGGTATTACTTCATCAATCAACCAAATAATTCTAGTCGTTTGGTGATTTCTTTTATGCCCAAATCTCTGTAAGCCTCTAAAATGGCTTATATCTTGTCGACACAATGTCATTTGCAATGATCCATGCATTATGTGGGGTTGCACAATCCCAAAGAAGTAGAGTGTAGATTCAATGTTGTGTTTTAGTTGAAGAATCGTCTACAAGCAATATAATGGCATTTTCATGGCATGCGATTTGAATCTCCTATGCTATTTTATCCTTGTAAAATTTATTTTCCTCAAACATATTTTCATATATTTTTGTACAAAGAGGAACCTCATGGGATGAAAACACACAAAAATGCAACAAGGATATTCTACACATGCCACTTTTTGAGTGAATATAGATCTTAAATATTGAAATGCAAATGTTACAAGTGTAATGCTATGGCTCTTCCTCAACCACTTCTCACATTCCAAACCATTAAACTTTGGCTTCAATTGCTTAAATTTCTTATTATAAAAGGTTTCGATTTTATTTTATAATCTTATTATGATATTTAATAACTACTCATGATTGATTTAGCAGAAGCGTATTTCAAATCAATTTCCTTAAACATAGAATTGATCAGTGTAGTAGTGCCCACCTTTTCTAGCCTCTATGATCTGCTGAATTCTTAAACCCCAGTTATGGATTTTGGATATGTTGGTTTGCTTTCATGAACACGTATGGTGATTTGGAGCGCGTAGCGCTAATTTAACTAGATTAGTAGGTTGACACCTTTTATTTGATATTGTGGACACTAACACTTTTCTATGTGATTTAGGTCAAATTGATACATGTTGGATAATTAGTTAGTCACATACCATGATTTTGTAACGTATTTGTTTTGCTGATGAGGATACATGATGACATGGTGATATGACATGATATGTATTGTAATACCTAACATACGACGAATTGTGTGAGATTGTGCATTCCACATTGATGATGGTGATATCATTAATTTACATGTTTGAATCTATTCGCTTAGTAAGCAGCTAGTTTACTCTTGTATTGGACAGATGCGGTTAATGTGTGCAATGAGTGTGCAGGTGACAGGTCATAGGAGAACGTGGGATTCAGACTAGCTACACAATCTTGCACAAGCAGCCCACGGGCTGAGTCCTAGCCATGTTCTTTGTGTGAAGCCTTAGGATAGACGATTATTATTTTGGGCACTATGAGTGACCCCAATGTATGTAATGTATTGTGCTTTGAATTATTAATTTGGGTTAGGGTAGTTGGTTAAGATGTAAACTTGTTTTGGGAGTTAATAACTCCTCTTTTCTTTAAATTGTTGATTATGTTTAATGTGTCTCTTAATCACAAGGGTTTAGGGTCACATGTGAGACCCTTGGGTGGTCCCCACACCCTCTACCCTTGTGCCAAAAATGCAAAACCCGAAATTAGGGTATTTTGGGCATTTTTGGGGACCCCTTTGTAGCTTGGGAGTCCCCCTATCATAAAAATGAGCCCTTGGACCCTACCCATTGGGTAGGGGGGCTTGTTTTCAAGGCTAGAGGGAGTTTTCCCTCCCTTTCTACCCTTGTTTTGTCACATCCATGTAAGGGATGTGGATTTGTGTATTTATCAAAAGTTGCTCTTATTTTGTCTTGCTAACATTTTAGGGAATTTGGGAGAAGAGGGCAAAAAGATAATTCCACCCTTTCTCTCTTTTGTTTTGGCATCTTTGACCTTGTTGAGGGAGAGGGGTGACACATGTCACCCCCTCATTTGTGAGGATGCTTGCTTTCTCCTCTTCAAATTCCCATCCATGGGAATGGGGAGGGTCTTCTTCTTTGGTTGGTTCTTCTTTTCTTGGAGTTTTTGGCTTGGTGCTTGAGAAGTTTGGAGCTTGAGGATTGCTTGAGGAAGAAAGTTGCAAAATCTTGTTTTGGAGAGCTATTAGAGGTAACCTCTTGAGCTCATTTATGTGGTATGTTCCTTTATTAAATCTTAGCTTGCTCATAGTTGATTTATTTGTTTAGTTGCTTGTATGGTTTGTTGCTTGATTATATTTGTGCATTGTTTTACTCCATCCATCATATGGATTGATGGATGTTTGAGTTATTTGGGGGAAGAGAGAGGGATTTTCCCTCTCAAACCCCATGGCTTGATGGGCAAGCCATGTCGGTTTCTTTACTCCCCTCATATGGTTTGAGGTGGGTAAGGGGTTCATTTGGTTTGAACCCCTTTCCCATTCTTGGAGAGGAAACCCAAGGGGTTTGAAAATCCTCCCAAGAAGGATTTTGGTGAATGGAAGGAGTAATAAGGAGGATCTTGTTGACTTCGGAGAAATAAGGTGGAGAAGGAAGTTTGATGTGTGCATTCTTTTGTTAGATCACACCTTATGCCACTTTTGGGTATCTCATCTACTCTTCCCCAAATTTGGAGGATGAATATGGTTTCTCCTCCTTTCTTTTATTGCTCAATGTTGTGTTTTTCCTTCATGCATGGTTTGGTCTTGTTTGTGAGTGTATTGTGGTGTTTGTCTCCCTAAAGATCTTGTGCTCAAAGTTGTGGAAGCTAGCTCTCTCTCCCATGGGCTTGGGGGAGGCTAGCATGTCTTCCAACCCTTGGAAAGGCATGTGATGATGCCTAAAGGTTGGGTGGTTAAACAAGCCTTGTTCTCTTGAAGTTGAATCCTTGTATAGCATTCGAAGTTGGTGCCTTGTCCTTGAGGTGTGCTGGAGTATCTTTGGTGGCATGGTCCTTTATGACCCTCTCTTGTTTAGAAAATTGTAGCTCTTGATAAACTTATGTTCCTTGTAAAATATTGCAGTGAGCTCTTTTACAAGTCTTCCATGTGGAATATATGTATAGTTCGTGGAAGCATGTGTGTTCTCAAGTTGTATTTATCCCACTCTTGAATACGGTTGAAAGTTGAATGTCTTTGTAAAACTTGATGTAACTCTTGATGTGATGAAAGGTTAAATTCATCGGAAAATAAATATTATTTAGACTACATTTAAAAAGGTTGTAAAGGATTTGAATGAGTTTTGTTCTTGTTTATCTCTGCAAAAACAAATAAATAAATAAATGATACATAAATATATTTCTTGTTGGTTATTCTATTTGGGGTGTAAATCTGAAATATGTTTTGTTTAAAACATTGGAAATGAAATATAATTTTTAGCATTGAAACCCCTGAATGATATTAAATGGAAATACTTTCCTTCATGTCCTTCTTTTGTTTTGTCTTCTCTTTTGTAATCGTGATAAAATAAATAAAAGAAAAGAAAGCTTGATTTTTTTAGAGAAGATTTAGAAACTGTTTTATTAAGTACAAAAAAAAGGGAATGTTTTTTTTTCATATTTATCAAACCAGGTTAGAACTTTTAAGCATATTAAATTTTCTGAAAATTGTTATATTTCATTCAATGATGTAGTAATGATTTTACTTCAATTTACCCATTTCTGTGATCTCATAATAGAAATGTATTATTATTATCAAACGGTAATATATATATATATATATATATATATATATATATATATATATATATATATATATATATATATATATATATACAATCTTAACAAACTAATATATATATTATTATTAACAAACTGTAAATCAATGTATTAAAATATGTTAAGGCATATATTGTGTTGTTATATATATATATATATATATATATATATATATATATATATATATATATGTATGTATGTATTTATATATATATATTTGTATTAATAAATCAGAAACAAAAAATAAATAAATAAATAAATAAAAATAAAATTTGAAATGGGGAGGGTCAGCCCCCCCCGACCGACTGCCGTCCCTCGGGCGCCGCTGCCTCACACACCTCCTCTTCCCACCTCGCACGGCCTCCTTCCTCCATGGCCGCTGCCCCGGCCCCGCCGACCGCCCCCGCGACCTCCCCACCGCTGCCGCCGACCCCCGCCCCTAACCACTGGCTACCCCTGCTCCGCCCCCTCTCAACCGGTCCTCCACACTCCCACGCTGCCCTCTCCCACTCAGTGCTCAGATCCGCCGCCCCCACCCTCCATTGAAACCCCAACCCCCAATCATACTTGCTAATATATGAATAAAATACAGATATTATGGGGTTTGTTTGTTATAAATCAACAAGACAAAAGTAATTTTTCCCTTGGAAATCTTCTTGAATCCAACAACCTGCACATTCAAGAGCTAAACCTAAACAAAACTGAGAAAAAGAATGATAAGAAAGAGAGGGGAAGTAAAGAAGAAATTCAAATGAAGGTAAAGGGAGAGGATAAGGAAAATTTAGGGCATTTTTAGGGCAACTTAGATCTAGGGCTGAGATAGCTTTTATCCTAGGGCTCACAATCAATCCTACATTCTTTTGGAGCCAAGTGTTTTTAAATGTGAATGGAAAATAAAGTTTAAGAGGTGTGCATGTGGGTAATTAAAATACAAGGGGAGAATCTAAATAACTAAAAAGGAGTGAAGCCTCATTTTAGGGTGTCCCTAATAAATCTAATAATAATTAATTAAATGAAATTTGTTTTCGGGCTAGTGGTTGAGAAATTGGGTTGATCAATTTAGTTTAAAATAAATAATTTCGGAAGTCAGTTTTGTATCATTAGTTTTAGTATTGTTAGTAATCACCTTTAAAAAAAAAAAAAATTCACCCTAAATTTTTGCTATACTTTGGTCTGGTCTTTCGGTGTCCTTGACGGCATTATAATCGTGGATAAAAATAAATTCAATTTATTGTTGGCAATAGAAAGATTTGTATATGTTCGCGATAAAAATATGATACATGCCCTAATCAAAAAGTTGAGAGAAAAACACTACCTTGAAATAAAAATCATATCTAACACGAAACCCAAAATAAAGCCCACCAAGGGTCTACCTCCCCGCAATTGATTTATTTGTTTAAGTTGTTCGGGAAATAGATTATAATACATCCGAGCATTTTCAAGATAAATATACGTTTTTGTCTCCGTAAATGAGGGCTTCTCAAAACAGCTTAGTTTCTTTAAATTTCCTAATAAGTATTGAAACTATGTAACCTTGTATTCTGAAAAAAAATTGACTTTAATTGTAGGGTAGTTTAAAAGAAGAAAGAGTAATGTGATTTAAGAACCACCAAATGTATCCAACATTGTTTTTGTATTTGAATCTCTCAATCTCTTTTGGATTGCTTCAATATATTTACGAAGCCTTCTTCGCCCTATATAATCTCTCGTTCTCGTATAAATATGCCACTTTAATTCCTCACCATTCAATTTTCTTTCAATAAAAGAATATCCCACTTCAATTCCATGCCATTGAATTTTCTTTTAACAGAAGGCAATATGATAAATAGTAATGTTTCTAGAGGAAAACAAAAATAATAGCAAACAACCTCCATTTCCTCCAAACGTTGGTTGGCCACGCCTGACAGGCACCATGTATTTTCCTTCCACCACATCCACCTTTGATGAAAAGCTTGCTAAGATAATAACATATGTGCACTTTATATACAACTTCAATATGTCACTTGTTGTAAGGGAACCGACCAATAATTAAAAGAAGGCAAACCATATCACAAAGTTGATTTCCAATATTTTGAATAAAAAGATACATCGTTGATAGTGACTAAAACGATCATTAAAAGAAAGTTAACTTATAATGTACTCCAATTCTTTACCTTATTTTCTTTTTTGTGGATATCAATCTAATTTCAATTTATTTTTTATTTTTCCTAGTTAGATTTTTTTTTGCTAAGGAGCCTTACATATTCTTCTTAAATTTTCTCCAGTTAAATATATTTTGGTGTTTTGTGATGATCATGAAAAAGGAATAAAAAATAGTTTGGTTTAGTTTTGGTTATGAACTCATCCATACTCCAATTTAGTCTTTCGCTATGAATAAATTGATCTCGTATTCAAATTCTAAAGATGGCATTTTCAATGTCAAACAAGCTTAAAAACATTTGCTTGAGTGAAGCTAAAACAAATCAATAAATTGTCGGTCTTGGTTGAGCTAAGCAATCAATTGACAATTATGCACATTTCCATTATAACATTAATTATACTCTATCGCACCACTTCAAAGTCAATAAAATTATCATTCACATGTAATGCTCTATTATTTGTGGGCTTTTAAAAACAATATTACATATAATTTTGATCGTCCAAATATTTATAAACTCTAAATTATTTTTAAGTAAAAAGAGTACAACTTCTTTTACAATGGCTTTACAAAACCCATGCTCTTATCAAGTGAATTTTTCAAGATTCTTATATCCTATTTTAACATGAGCTATTGATGCAAAGCAATTTAATGTTTTAGGAAGGGAACCATACTTGTAATTTAAAATAACAATAATTTTAATTTTAATCAATGGTCTTGTAACATTTGTATTCTTAGGTTTGTTTTTCTTCACTAATATTCTAGCTGCAATTTATTTATTACAAAGTCTAAAAGTGGTAATTCCAATTTATGTTTTAATTAAAAGCATTTTTATGTCTACACGTCATTTGTTTTTTTTTTGCATCTTATTAAATTAATATATTTTTAGTTTGGCGATCCTGGTAGTAGACAACACTTATAGAGGCAATAAACAAATTACATAGACCTTATATAATTTATCTTTAATAGTGAACACACAATAAAACAATCTTTTAAAAATGTTCTTTCCTCGAGGCCAATTTAATCAAACAAGTTTTGAGTGACACTAGTTAGCTTCTACACTTGCATGCATGTTTATTGCATTCACGTGATTATTACTGATGATGGGAAAAATCCAAGGAAGGGAGTTGTCACGAGTGACATCCCGCCTCATGTGCTAATGGATATTCTTGGTTTCATCCCCTACAACATATCACAAGTGACATCCTACCTCATGTGCGAAGATAATTCTCAATCTCATTAAGTTCCATCCACTACATGGTACCACCTATAAGCCTTATACTAGCTTCTCTTGTCTTATTGACGATGATTTCACATTGAACGCTCATATACCCGATGGGAACTTAGCCCTTTGTGACAAGCACATACCACATAACACCATTCCCGATAAGAACACAAGCCAAGACATTGCCATTTCTACCAATAACTTTTGCACTATGACGTTCCTTCAGTACTCTATGATACACAAAGCAAGATCTAGTCACTACACCAAATACATTTCAAGGCTTTGATGGACAATGTCGAGAACCTACTTGTGGGCACAATTTTACCTTTCTGCAAGTGGGACCTAAGAGTATTTCCAAATGGTTCTTAATAGTCCCTTCTAACAACACAATCAACATGTTATTTGGATGCCCATAAACTCATGATATGTGTGTTATTCTTTCCATCTTACACAAATTCTTCAAGTATGTACACAATAACATAATGGAAAAAATTACTTATGAATACCTTAGTTTTCCTAGTATATTACCTACTACCACTTCAACCCAACAAATCATGTCCCATACCAAGCCACAACATTTGTAACTCATTAAATGTCTTGATTGCATTCATAGAAAAATTGCACAAATACATCAATATGGACTCATAATGATCGAGATTTGACATTATCTCCTCCTCAAGTAGACTAACTCATGTTACAATTTCTCCAACTTTGATTTGACCATCAAATCTCCTTCCCTTATTACAGATTGTACTTCCACCCACTATCTCATCTCTAGTGCGTGGACAAATGCCTTGAATTATTTTCCATCGACTTATGTTCCCGAGTATGGAAATAACCCTAAGATAAACCATTCAATTCTTTGTTTCTTATTTAATGACTCTTCTAATTTTCTCACTACATTATTAAATCTTTGTTCAAAATATTTCACTATTTCTCCCTCCTTTTGTACCAAGTTTCTCATCTTACTCATACTTTCTATGGGATGTATTGAAAATGGTAATAATTTTAAAGCTCCTTTTGTTTGCCCCTCTAACTCTTTGAGTTTTTGGACTTGTTTTCATAGACATTCTTAAAGTTTCATCTCCTAGTGTTTCCATGAAATCAAACAACTTTATTTGATTGTCTAAGATATTATGACTTCTCTACTATGATTCCAACACAAACTAATGTCTTTCTACGTCCTTTGCATTTTTATCAAATAATGAAATCTTCATTATTTGCGCCATTATATTTGCTCCTTTCTTTGTAGGTATTTTACATGGCTTACTTAGTATTGTCTTCTATGGTTTTTTCACGTCTTTTCTTTTGTACTTTTTCATGCTTACTACCTTGTTTTTGTTTTATGATTATTTCTTTCTTCCTTTGTCTCTCTTCAATTCCTTTCAAAATAAAATTTCTCAAAATCTTATTGAAATCTTCTACAATATCTTCTCCACTTACTTTTATCTTTAAATGTCTCTTACAACTATATTTCAATTCACCACACATGTATGTGCATGCACGCACGCGCGCACGTGTACACACACACACACACACACACACACACACACACACAAAGAGAGAGAGAAAGAGAGAGATCTAGTGTCATCTCATGTTTTTGACATGACATGAGGGATAACATTTTTTCTAAGGGGTTCATTTCCTCAAATAATATTTTTTAACCCGGGGTGAGGTGTCACTTCCTATCTTGTAACTACTCTCTTCACTAATATATTTTTCTTTTTTATCATTTCTTTCACTAATTCTCTGTTCGTAAATAACTCATTTATTTTTCTTCTTTATTGTCATCATTTTCTTCTATCACCACCTTTTGTCTTTCATATCTTTCATCTTCTTACACTATTGTTTTTTTATTGATCTCTTAAGACCATTGAATTAATTTATTTTACTTTATTCATCATAGTTATTTCATAATTCATCTTTAGGGTAAGTGCACCAATGGGGGCCAAAAGGGGGTCTTAAGTGGACATTTTTTTTCTGAAAATAAAAATGTTCAACTTGTATGAGTTATTTGAAATAGTTACACTCAAAATTGGAAGATGTTGTAAGAACATGAATCATAGCATTTTGAGTCTAGTTTCTAAGCTACTAAATTTTATTGAAAACAATTAAGTTTAAGTGGGTCAAATAACTAAAATACCAATAGGTGATCCTGTTTTTGTTAAAAACATAGTAGAGTGAATTTCGTGCCCCCACCATTTTTGAGCACTATTTAGTATTTTTGAAAACCCTTTGGTAGAAAGATAGCTAGGAGCATCTAGTTTGTGCTAGAATTTTTTTAAAGATTTTTTTAGCGAGTATTTTTTTTTTAATGATTTTTCTAGTACAAAAATTTTAAATTTTGAAAATAACAGAGCTCTAACCGTGCCCCCTAACTACCTCAAAAAATATCAAAAATAATTTTTTTTAAATATGTATAGAATTAGTCCTAGTTTGTGCCTAATTTTTTTGTTCAATTTTGATGAGTTGAAAAAAAGATACACGACAAAAGACAAACATTTACAATCACTAAAAAAAGAGGTATAAAAGACAATTTGAAATAAATATAAATGGAAACCTTAGATTAGTCAGAAAAATATAAAAATTACATATTTAGAAAGAGGATAGTTTTCTTGACGTTGTAGGAGTTTTTTAAAGAAAGATAGAGAACATTTTTGTAGGATTTAACATGGTGGAAGGTGATTTTTACATATTTTGTCAAAAACACACAAGTTCTTTGTTGACACCCCAATTTCACACATATCCTAAATCAATTAATTTCACCATTCCATTTCCCACAAAAATGCACATTGAATTAATTGATGTTAATTGATTAATTAATCTGTTTCAACCCCTAAATTAAACCCAATCTTCCCCACATGCCAAATATTCCCCATGTCCCCCCACTTGCGAATTAAATATTCAACTTTAATTATGGGCCATTCCTCATGTCTCCCACTCACCTAATCATGCTTACTTTCCATAATCATGATTACTCTAAACCCCCAAATTAATCCTACTTCTAGGCTATAAATAGAGCCTCACCCCCTCTTTCAGAATAAGCTTGAATATCCTGTCAGAGTTCTTGCATCCTTTGAGCATAGAACATCCCTCCACCTTGTCCTAATGCCCAAATAACCCCATTTTGATCATCCCAAATCCATTATCCCCTTTATCCATTAGTGCAAAGTTATTTGATCTTGTTGTAGAGAAGGCCTTGCTCCGGTTCGAGGGAAGCACCTACATTTCACACAATCAAGGCTCATCCACACTTCATTGCCCATTCTGAGGTTTGCTAAGGAATTGTGAAGGAGAAGGTATCTGGCTAGTTGCTTTACTTTCTTGTTATTAGTGTATTTTCCTAGCTCACATTTTGGCACGCCCAGTGGGACTTACCCACGACTTATTATTTTTAGTCTCGCAACTCGTTGCTTTATCCATCGTTTGTCCTACTATTATTCGTTATTCTTTCATTTTTTGTTCCATATGGCATTCTGGCTAACGTTTACATTGTGGGAGATATTATTGCTTTGTGGTGTATTATGGTGTCTGTGCAGGTTTTGATAGCAATGGACACTCTACTTTCCACATCGTGAACCTATTCAAGGGAATTCATTTGTTTGACATTTATCTTCTTGTTGCATGTCTTAATAACCTCTTTTGTGTAGCTATTTTGGGATCCATTGGTATTCACATGTTGGTTTGTTTCTTGTTGTTTTGTTTCTCATTGTGTTATTATGCTTTGTACAGGTGTCGGATACCCGAAAATAAGAATCAAATAACTTTTTGTTCTCCATTTTTCTAACCATGCAGATTTCCACAATCTAAAAATATAAAACATCTTGATTTATAGTTTCATTTATTGTGATATTTTTTAGAATATTTAGCTTTCGATTTCTAACTTGGTTGTAGGTTGCAAGGGTTAGTTTGTTTTAATTCACGTTATAAATCTGTTTTATTTTGATGATATTAGAGAAAAAAAAAATCATACTTTGAGTTCTATTGTCATGGGAAACCGGTCCAAAAAATTTAGATCTTAGTGTTACAACAGATATCGATCTAGATTTCTAAAAAAATCATTTTAATGTTGTCTCTGTTCATTTGGTTTGATACTCAAAGTCCGTAGTCTATATTAATCTTGGTCATAGTAATAACATTGTCTGGATTTGGTATTCTTTCTCATTTTCTGGTTTATATTAATTCCGTTTGTTATTCTTTGTATAAACCTATGAAAACAAACATTTTTTTAATTAAATAAATCGAAATCATTTTTTTAAACCCTAATCTAAACTATCCACCCCCTTTTTTCCACTCCCACTCCCATATTCTTACCCATTTCAAGCTTACTCCGAGCCGATCCTTCCTCTCACCCATCCCCGACCACAATCTCCTATCTTAACCCCTCGACCTCACAGATCTCCCCTCTCACACTCCCCAACCCCCGTCAAACCATCACGACTCCCTAACCACTCATTCCCCACCTAGTCCCATCCCACCTCCCAACACACATCCCAACCCCCACCCACATTGGGCATTGCTCCCCCTCACAAACGATCCCCAGATCCCCAACTCTCCAGCCCCCATCCCATTCCCATGCCCTCACAACCCTCACCTCTCACGAGCTCCCTACACTATCTCTCTTCACCACTCAGCCAAGCCCTTACACCCCTTACACCCTATGACTCGACCCACTAAATCTCTATCCAAAACATAACTACGTCCTCAAAACATAGCTCTCTCCCCACAACTAAAACCCATTCCCCGACTGCCCTTCTTGACACAAACCCCGATCCACGTGGACCCTCCACACCTGACTCCTCTTGCCACTCGGCCACGCACTCCTCTCTCCTCGATCCATCCATTCCCACACTCCTGTGCACAAAGCCGCCACCCACGTCATTGCCCCATTCTCCAAACGTGACCCAACAACCCCATCGCATCCAACACAAACCAATAACCCACCAAAAACAAAACAAAACAAAAAACACTCAATGACCCAAGCCTTTTTTTTAGGTTTAGGCTTTTAGCTTTATTAGTTTTTTTTACAGGCTAACTTTTAACTTAACATTTTTAACTTATAATATTGTGTAAACTCAGTTGACTTCGTATTAGGTCTCGATATGTTATGCTAGACCTTAGCCATTTGATTCTCCTTGTCAATTAATATTAGGTCACTTATTATTTAATATGTTTAATATAACCATAGCTTTATATCATTTTTTTAAATGCTTAATATAATCTTAGGCCACTAAATCGATTTAAATTTTTAATTGATTCCACGAGATCAATTTCAAACTAATTAGGATTTCGTTTTATTTTAATTCTCATATTTTCTATTAATCTACTACGTAATCACCACAATTTTTAATTCACACTTTTTTTTCACCAAAATCATTTCATTCATGTTAGGCTTTTTTAGTCTAGAAATTAATTTCATCTAGTGATTAATTAATTTAGTCTTGATTTCAGTTATTGTCATAATTCATTTTCTTAATTCATCCACAATCTTCCATTGAAAATTTGATTTTATTAATTAATTAGCTTAATTATTATTTCTCTCATTAGGGATTTTTCGAGCAATTAGGACCTTTATATTATTCTCATATTTTTGACTATATGGACTAATCGTGTTCTTTGATTTGCAGGTGGACTCTACAACACTTCAACTAATTCCTTTCCTGCAAAGACTAAATTTCAAAACCCATAAACAACACAAACCTCTTTTTCCTGAATGTTTTTTCCGACCTTTCGCCACTTGCACCAGTTGCGAATTTAGGGTCACCGAACGTTTCGAAACACCTTGGTGTCATATTTTATCATTTCATCATTGTCTAAGCACCTTGAAATGTTGTTTAACACTTTTAAATCTCATCAATGTATTGTCATTCTTTTTTTTCTTTTTGTGAAGGTTGTTGCTAATCGTAACCCTCGTACGCGTATTCTCTTCTCTCGCGCTTGTCACAAGCGACCTTGAGAACCAGAAATGTGGCGGTGTTGTCTTTTATCATTCTCTTTTCTTTTCATTTGAAAATAAAAAACTACTAACCTCTGTTGTGCAGGACCATGCCATTTGAAATTTAATCATTTTCGACTGCTAACTTTGTTTGCAGGATCCTCTAGCTTTGTTTTCTATCTCTAACTATCGTTTCAATTGTTCTTTTATTTTGTCGCATTATTAATATTTTCCAGTCAATGGTTGTGTATGCTCTTCTCCCACGCTTTCCAGTGATTTGGAAAATAAAAAACAGCCACAATCGTTTTTATAACACTTCATTTGTAGGGTAACTACTAATATATTTTCCACATGACCGTGTCACTGGAATTTTGCCAAAAAAAAAAATTAAAACCTCCTCGACAAAATTACCACCATCAAAAGAAAATTTCAAACAAAAAAAATAGCACACTTAGGTACGTTGTCATTTTCCACCAGTGATTTATTTCAAGTTGGAAAGAACTCTGTTGATAATCACATCATCATTTTTTTTTTGTATGTAGTAGATGTGATTTCATCACCATCGACGCTACACCAATGACGTGGAATTCACTACCATGCACCACCAACATTCACATTTGCATTTACACTATGAGACCTAGTCTCATCACAACATTTGATATTTACAGTGCCTCTGGGAAGCGTTTACGGGTGAATCCGTCGTGACTACTACTACACTTAATGCCTAATACAACTATAACAATGAATCCTAGGCATCGTCCCAGTAGATCTTTCGGGAGTAATAAAGACACCATACACACATTCATCCCCATCACCTTCTTCCTTTTCCCAACACTTTCCTTGGACGTGGTGATTCACTCCAAAGCAAGTAAGTAAGAATTGGTGAGTATTTTTGGAGTGATAAGAGCCTACATCTACCATTCCACAACATACTTGTATGATTTCATGAAACAATGATTATTCCTAAAGGATCTACCTCTTGAGCCAAAATAATTTGATACACATGACTGATTTTTATTTGTAAACAAAGTAGTTTAGTATCGTTCTTATCATAAAACTTGGATGATATCAATGTCTCATTGTTGTAAAAGTTCAAATCCTAGTCGTGTTCCAAAACCATTCTCAACAGATTCAATACCAAACAAAACATTGAATCAATCAAACAACGAAGATCAAAATGTTACATTGATTTCATTAGCTTGCTTTAGCCAACAAAGAATCCTTCATAGCTTGTTTCAAGCTATATCAAATTGATATTGAGTGACTTGCATTCACTCCTTATCTCATCAATTGCCAAGATTGTTTAAGCTTCATCCAACAATAAATCCTTCATAGCTTATTTCAAGCTATATCAAACTGATATTGAGTGACTTGTGTTCACTCCTTATCTCATCAATTGTCAAGCTTGTTTAAGCTTCATCCAACAACGAATCCTTCATAGCTTGTTTCAAGCTATATCAAATTGATATTGAGTGACTTGCGTTCACTCCTTATCTCATCAATTTCCAAGCTTTTTTAAAACTTCATCCAACAACGAATCCTTCATAGCTTGTTTCAAGCTATATCAAACTGATATTGAGTGACTTCTTTCACTCCTTATCTCATCAATCATCAAGCTTGTTTAAGCTTCATCCACCAATGAATCCTTCATAGCTTGTTTTGAGCTATATCAAACTGACATTGAGTGACTTGTTTGAGTTCACTCCTTATCTCGTCAATTGTCAAGTTTATCTAAACCGCATCCAATACAAATCCCTTCATAACTTGTTTTGAGTTATATCACAACTGTGTTGAGTCAACTTGTTTGAGTTACTCTTCCTATCAAAATCAAGAGCTTGTTCAAGACAAATCTAAAAACATGACACAAATCCCCTAATAACTCATTTTGAGTTATATCACAATCATATTGAGTTAACTTGCTTGAGTTAATCTCCCTATCAACAATCAAGAGCTTATTCAAGCCAAATCAAGAAATTCCATTATAGCTTACGCTTAATGGCGTTTGATCAAACTTCATAGCCTCTTTTACAACTTAATCAGGCACACACCTATCTCATCATGGTATTCACATGTAGTCACAGAGACCCTCTAAACCCTAAAAATGATGATGAAGAAGTCACACAACTAGAACTCACCCATGAAGAACAAGAACAAGTAGATAAGGTGATAGAGCAAAACAAGAACGAATACCTATTACACATCCTAGCCATGGGGGAAAAAGCTACCCCTGACTTCAAGAATAAAAATCTAAACAAAATTATAGACAATGGTGAATCGAGTCACCACAATGAAATACCAAATAACCCGAATAACTCTTCAACCGACGAGTTATTTGCCAAAATCTAAGAGTTAACAAGGAAACTTGAGCAAGCAACTTCTAAATCTGAAAGTTACATGATCAAAATCCAAAACCACATAATCACAAAGTCCTTGATAACCCATCCTCCAACTCTCCATTCACACAAGAATGGAAACATATGAAAGACACCATTCAGGGGCTACAAAAGCAATCAAAATAATTCAACTTTAAAGAACTATGCCCCTACCCATTTGATACGGAAATGTTACACTTACCATTTCCGTCATCCTTCAAAATCAAAATTTGATAAATACAAAGGCAAGGGTGACCCCCATGAACATGTCAAGGAATTTTACATGCAATGTTAAGAAGTAGCTTATCGTGACATATATCTTTTACAATTATTTTATAAACTTTTAGGAGGACATGCCTAAGACTGTTCCTTCATATTCCCAAAGGGTCAATCACAATGTTCGTAGACTTATCAAAAAAAAATTACATTTTTCCTTCAACCTAGACTCAAGTAACCATGCTCAACCTTTACAACACCAAACAAAGGCCCAATGAGAATTTTACATCTTTCTTACAACGTTGGTGAGGATTGCAAGTAGATTTCCTTGCTCAATACTAGAGATACAATTGGTTAGCATCTTTGTCCCAAACCTCATTGAGAATTATCATTCCACATGAAAATGCACTATTTAAGTAATTTCAAAGAATTCATTGAAAAGGGGACATAAATAGAGAAAGCCCTCATTTCTAAGGGCTTACTTAAAACACCCTTTAGGGACCACCTCATAGGGACGCCCTCAAAACCAGGAAAAATCCAAATTCTTTAATTAAAACCAAAACATAGTCAATGGAGGTGTTACTAATTCTTTCCATGTTTGAAACATTCAAAATAATCCACCCAACACAATTAAATCCAAAAACAACTGATTGTCATCCCTAGAAAGGAGGCTCCTCCTCGTGACAAGCGAAGACAGTTCACTCCACTTGGAGAAAGCCTATCTAGCATCTTCCATCACTTAGCAAATGCAAACATGATCTCATACCCCATCATCAAACCCTTTGAAGAAGGGAAACCCAAACCAATTTGTATAAAGATAATGAATATTGTGATTACCATCACATAAAAGGGCACTCTATAGATCGATGCATGCAACTCCACCATTATGTCCAAGACTTGATTGAATGCGAGACATAGAGGTTGAAAATACCTCAATACAAAGACCCTAATGAAAAACTCAACATGTTCAAAAACCCCTTCCCTAACCATGATGATAATTCAAAGGACAAGGGCCAATCATCAAACAACGTTGAGTATGACTCATTCATCTCGACCATAGACTACGACCAAGATCTAGTGGCTATAATAAAGATAAAAACTGACTGTGTGAAATCACCATTAGATAGAAAAAGGTGTGGATCCCCACTACAAAACAATCTACTACTTCATCTCCCACACCACCTCCTAATCCAACGTCTAACTCCACCACCACTTCCACTCCACAAACTATGTCATCATTCAACATCGTAAAACAATTAGAAAATACCACAACACAAATTTCCATCATGGAATTACTAAATTCTTCTCCCGTACTATAACACATCCTTACAAAACATTAAATGATGCTCATGTCCTAGAGGACATCAACTCACAACAATTCTAGGATTTAATAGTGAATCTTGCAACACCCAATCCTATCCTATCATGGTCCCACAACCTTCTTAATCCTAACATTGCTAACAACCATTCTTTATACATCGAGGCTTATATAACTCATCACAAAGTCAAGTGTGTATTAGTTGACAATGGAGCAACATTGAATATTTGCTCCATGAAACTCCTACACTGTCTAGGTTACACTAAAAATATTTACAAGATGACATCATAACCATTTGTGGGTATGATAATAGTGAAAGAAAGTCCGAAGGCACAATCACATTACCTCTCAAGGTTGGACTAGTCACTTTAGACATGCTATGTCATGTGGTGGACGTAGAAGTTGCATATAATATTCTCATTGGTTGACCATGGATTCATGCCATGAAATCCATCCCATCCACATTCCACCAATGTATTAAATTCCCCCACTTGGATAAATAATTTACATTACGTTCTAATACCCAACGCTTTGAATATTGCATAGATTCCTCAACAGGTGATATAAAAATGCTCACTACTTTGTCCATCAACAGATAAATATGCTCCACCTCGCATAATCCCTAACGAAACATGTGTCGATCTAGATAAACTTCCCAAACATACTCCAAAACCATCATCTTCTGGTCAACCATCATCTTGTAATCAACCAACGCCTCCCAATCCTTTCTCTTCTGCTAATCAACCCTCTTCATCTAAAACCAATCCCCCTTCCAATGACCAATCATCTTATTCATCTAACCAACCTTCCTCATCTAAAAATACCTCTTCTGTTAAGATACCTTCCCCTTCAATTAACCAAGATTCATCCTCTAATCCACCTCCCTCTTCTTATAACCCATTCTCTCCATCTTTCAAAACTACCAAACTGCCTTCCCCACCATGCGAGGTACCTACTGGTCCCCCGTCACACACATTCAAAATCATTGACAAAGGATGTAATGAATACCAATTCCAAGACATTGCAAATTCCTTTTACATCGCAGAAACGCCACATAATTATGGAAAACTCAAAACCTCTCATCATAGAGTTTGTCCTACTTACAAATTAGGTCTATCAGTTTGGAAGAAGTTCAATTATCTAGACAATGAACATATTCCAAGTTCTTCAGGATCTTGGTTATGTGAGGAAAAACATGCTTCTCGTTATGAGTCCCCTTAATTTACTAAAGCTCACCATATGATGAAAAACATGTAATGGAATGGTAAAGGGCTCGGTCCAAATAAACAAGGTCGCTTAGATCAGATCAATGACACCAGACATCATGGTAAACATGGCCTTGGTTTCAAACCATTTAACATATCTATTGTAGTAATCTCAATTAATGATGAGGATACTGGTTCTAACAATGGAACATGTTCTACACACAACCACTTTGAAGATATTACAGAAACAAACCTTTTCCTTGAAAAAATTCTATTAATATCATTGACCTCGCCCATCCTAATCTAGATCCATCACATCATAATCAGGAACTTGATGAACCGATGAATGCAATACATTTAAGGAAATTCTATTCTTGAGGCACTCTTTATTCCGGGAAATCACCACTTATACATTATTCCTTCTATTTTATTCATCTCCTAATAATTCAAAATTATTCATTCCATTGGCAATTTTTTTCATTGTCAAAACCACATCTTCATCATGAGACAAGTGTTAATATAGATCCCATTAATTTTTGTGAGTATCATACTTCTTATAATGTCTCCCATTTTCGGCTTCTTTCTCCTATGGTCATACTTAGAAGCTTACTGATGGTAATATATTCCTTTAAAGTAATTCTCTCTTTCACAACAAATCTCTAAACTTCTTTACCTAGCCTGCTTTGATCGCCCATCTTAGTCGCTTCTGTTGAACCTCTTGGTCCTACTAGTCATGTGGAGATGAGATTGGGGACATATGTTCCTTCTTAAATAGAAAGCAATGTTGTACAATTCAATAAATAAAATAAATTATGTCACACCTTTCGACCTTCACATATTTGGTGTTGATCTCACAGCTTCTTACTAGTAGTGTGAGACTGGGAATGGAGGGAGGTGCCCTTACTCGTCTACGTTTTGTCTTCGATGATGAACCCTTGCCTCTTATTAGTGGCATGGGGCAAAGTATAGAGGGTCATTCATAAATCACAAAGCATAAAAATTCAAAAAATAAAAAATAAAAAACATTCAAAAACAAAAATAAAAAACATTCAAAAATAAAAACATTCAAAAAAATAAAAAAATTTAAAAAAAAAAAAAATCAATTTGTTTTACTCACCTATGTTTTGTCTTTGGTGATGAGCCCTTACTTCTTACTGGTAGCATGGGGCAAGGCATAAGGATTCATTACAAAAATACAAAATCTTATAAATCTGAAAGTGCTTACAATTATAAAATCCCCAAAAAGTAATTTAGATGCCTAAGTGAAGAGAGAACTATCCCTTCACCTCATGTCTTATCACAGTTAGCGAGAAAATTTGTGGGGTACAAATTGGTAGTTATCTTACCAATGCTCGGGAATCTAAGTCAATCTACTTAACTCGGTATAGTCATCGATATGCATGTGTGAGAAAATGTGGATTTCTGTGGTGGCCTTTCGACCGGGATCCAATGGGCACTCCACCGACCCTTCAAAGAAAAGCTAGTAATTTCTTACTAGGGATGATTTTTTCTATAAAGCGGGAAAGGGGAGTGAGAAATGAGATAGGGGAACTAATGTTGCAAGTAGGAAATCAAATTCCACACACTAGTTAGAAACTTCAACACATGCATTTATGAGAAGAAACAACCCTGCAAATGGCAACAAGACGAGATAAGATTGCAAACTCAAAGTTTCTAAAATCTCCTCATAAAAAGGCTACAAACTCCTTCTTGTATTGATGCTTAAACAAAATTTGTACATAGTGTGGGAATGGAAGAAATTTGAGAGTGGAGGAAAGTAGAAGAAAATGGCTATCTCCTTTGCTTTCTCTAAGTACAATGCACTCTTGAGTTTACAAGATCAATTGCCAACCCTTTGAAATGGGAATGGCTTTACAATTTATAGAATGAGATATGACTCTTCATCTACCCCCAATGCCTTTTCATATGTCCTCGCACAACTTAAAACTTTTCAACTTCCTAGGAAACTTTTAAGTCCCTTTTTATAACATAAAGGTGACTTATTACATTAGGAACATTAATACATATGAAAAGTGCAACCCCAACGTAAAATTAGAACATTGAGAAGAGAGAGAAAGTTGGGGGAAGAGGAGAGAGAAAGAGCGAGAGAAGAAGAAGAGGAGATGTCATTCCCGATGAAGTCCATTGATCCTCGTTGATGGAAAGCTCAATGCGATGAAACTATGAATCTTCAAACTTGTGTGAAACTCCTTCCAATTGGCTCATAGATGCTTTGGAATGAGTTTTTAAAAACATTTGTTGAATGGTTCTGCCGATGACCATAACTCCCAGCATGCGTATGATATACCTGTGACCCGAACTATGTAGTGAGTGTCAAAAAACATTGTCCAGTTCCCTGAGATGGACCTCAAATTCCCTATAATCAATGCCCATGGATGATCTAGAATGATGGTATTGACTTGAATGATCATCCCTCTATGTCCTGATTATGCCAAACTTGCCCTTTGAGAATAACCTGCTATTTTTAGAATATGAGCCCATGCCCTGTTATTCTGGGACATATCATCTGTCTTGCTCCAGTTTCACCTTCTGAACCTTCTACCATATTCCAACCTCATTTGTTCCTAAGATATTGCTATTTTTAGCACATTTCTATTTTTAGAAGTTTGTTATTCGGGACCTCGCTTTTTGGGAAGAAGTCGTTTTTACTGCTTACTTTTCATCAGCACTCCCTTTCTCGATTGTCTCCGAGTGATAGAACTTGCAATTCAGCGGGACTTGTCATTTATAACATGTGAGGAAATATAAAATATGCTATTTTTAGTAAGTAGTTAAAATGACCTCTTGCTTGTGACGGAACAATCTGCTTTGGATTCGATTCTTCGTCACACAAACTCGTGCTCCAATTTTCATCATGATTCGCTTTCGTAAAGTTCGTAAATGAAAATGAAAATTTATGCCTTGTAAGAGCTTCGGTATGGAGCTACCAGTGGTAGAATACTAATAAAAATAATTCCTTCATATCTCGAGAAACTGGCAACTTCATCGTACAAAAACTAGTTTGAGAGAAACTAGATTTTTTGGAGACCCTTCCCTCCGAATTTCGAGTGATTTTGCATGCCGAATCTTTAGAAATTTAAAATTTTCCTCAAAGAGGGTAGAATGATGATAAAAACACATCCCTCCATATACCTAAAATATAGGGAATCCATGGTGTAAAAACTAGTTCACACGACACTATATTTTTCAACGATCATTACCTCCAATTTTTGTGCGATTCTACCCACTAGAACCCTGAGAAGTGGGGAGGTAGCTCGCTGATTTTTTCCACTACTATGTCATGGCAGCCATTAATGGAGTTTGAAATTTAAAGGTATAATTTTTATCTTTGCTTATGATTTAAATTGACTCCATTGCGATAGGTTTTTGCTTCTTGTCTCACTGGTGAAATTTCTCTTCAATCCGGTTGCGGTTTGATGGGAAATTGAACTTTGTTCTTCGTGGAGCCGAAAGTGAAATTTATTCACTATGAGCATTCCTTTCTGCAAATGGGAGGTTTTAATATGAGTTTTTAATGGCCTTCAAGAGAGAAGAACTCAGCAACAAATGTTTTGTCAATCCGTGCACCGGTTTGGAAGATTTCTTCAAATTTTGATTTCATGGCAATGGGGATTTCCACTGTTCTTCTTCTCTGTTATTCGTTTCTTCTTCTTATCTTGATGAAATATTCTTCTAAGACCTATGTATCACCATGGGGTAGAGGATTTAATTTCTATGGTGAATCTGGTTTGATCTTTGGAAATGGTGGAGTGGTGGTGAGAAGTTGTAGAGAAAGTTACAGAGCAAGTTGTGCACAAAGGAGTTAGATGTTAGAAGTTAGAAGTAGGAGGAATTTTTAAATTTAAAAATTATGCACAGAGAGGGCTGGGCACATTTTTTTGTCCCTGACATCCCTCACCTCAAAGGGATGTGAGGGACATAAATTTCCATGGTGAGCAATAATGTGACACGTGGCGGCGATCCGACGACAGGGAATGGAAGCTAGAAAATCAGCTTTAAAGCACCGAGGGGCTGGAAGCGGGTCACATAGGTGACAAGAAGTCTCCCTTAGAGGGCTGGGTGATTTTTCAAGGTTTTATGTCCCTAACATGTGAGGGACATGAGGGACATAAAATTCCATGGTGCTCCTAGAGCTGACACGTGGCGGAGATCCGACAACAAGGAATTTGAGCTCTCACAAGCACCAGGGGACTGAACCGATGATCCTAAAGGTCGCATGAGGAACTAGAGGTCATATGGGGGCTGGGAGAATTTTTTTCATGGTTGATTTCTCTGACCTTGAGGGATTTTAGGGACACAAAATCCCTCCAGGCTCCTGGAGGTGACACGTGTCCTCCCAAAATTTGACTAATCACCAAACTCACTCCAAGAGGACAACTTGAGACGATGATAACTTGAGATCCCGATGGACTTTTTGGTGAAATTTTATATGATATTGACTTTAAATGACCTTTTAAATCCAATGGTGGGGGTATCATGTCTTTATTATTCCATTTGATCCCTAAAAATTATATTTTTGATTTGGTACTCCACCTGTGCATGAGAAAAACTACTTTTAGACCTAATGCGCTAAAGTGTTGTGAAAAATAATTTTACCATCTTGTAGGGCTTAGAACTATAATTCCGGAGATTTTTTTCTCCTAACTCCATCCGAGCTCCCAAAATCACCTTCTGAAGCTCAACTATTGTTTTGCTCGTACACCGACTGTGCCTGAGCTTGATCCCTAATTTTGGCAAAACTATCCCAACTTCTTCGAGACCTTCCAAAATCTTCCTGAATCACTTCCATGATGTCCCAATACATTTTAATCACCTCCATGTCCATTTTGGATTTTTTTCTCTATTCCATGGGGTTGCTCCATCTCTAGGAAGGCCAATGATAGCCCTTCCCAAAATTGCCTGTAGCTTGCAACTTTTAATGAACTCCTAAAATCACCTAGGGGAACGAATGAAATTTCCTAAATCACCTAGGGGGATGAGATAACGTTAATTGGGAGTTCACTTAGACTAACTGGATAGACCCAGGGTGTCTTGGAATGATAGGACTTGAAAAAATTAACACAGGGGTATATTTGTCATGCTCAGAAATTGTTAATTTCCTTGTTGCACATTTACATGACAACATTTACCAATCAACATACCACGTAAATGTATAATTCTAGTACATGACCTATAGAGAAAATTCATTTTGAAACTGGTTCAATAACCTTAAGAAGAATTGAGTCACAATTTCCCAAATGGATCATTGTTAGCACTTGTCTCTATATTCATTATCTGCATCCTGCGTCCTTCTTGATTCTCGGTGATGAGCCCTCACATCTTACTAGTTACATGGAATCAAGAACGAAGCTGGACTTATTTTCATCATGTCATCACCAACATATCCTGCCAATGGAGTGAGAATTTTTGTATTATTCAAAGCATGAGTTACCACGAGGAATACGGTACATACGAGATAATACCTTGGTTTATCACCTCTCATAAGAAGTTTGCATTCTAGTCCATAAATTTCCAAAATCCCCAAAATAATATAAAAATCCAAGAAATCCAAAAATCCAAAAAACATTAGAAAATATCAAAACACCAAAAACATTAGAAAATCTCCAAAATCCAAAAACATTAGAAAATCTCAAAAACAAAAAAATTAGAAAATATCAAAACTAAAAACTTTAAAAGTTTTCCAAAATACAAAAACATTTGAAAAATCTTCAAAATCCCAAAACATACAACAAATCGCAAAATTCAAAAAAATTGTAAAACCATAAAAACCACAACTTAATAATCAATATAATTCATCCTTTGAACTATTATCCCCAACAAATTTTCCAACCACCTTATGACAATCACATTCAAACCACTTTCCTTCATGTCAATCCTTGCTTGGGAAAATCTAGCTCTCATTGTTTCATTATTTGAGGACAATGACCCCATCCATTCTACGACCTTATACCCCTTCTTGGGGGTGCATCCAATCCATCATCATTTTGGAACACATTAGGGACATGTTTATCAAGTTATTGTGTTGCATTATTAGTTACAAGTTTATTCATTGTTTTCTTATATCTTGATATATTACAAGGGCATATTGATTTTATGTATCCCAGTTGTTTCCTCTAATATACTTTTGTTATGTGTTTGCATAACATAATGGGGCATCATACCTTCTTTATGGTCTTTGTATATGCTCTCTTACACTTGCATATCATACTCGGGGCATCATATCTTCTTGATGGCCTCTGTCTATGCTCTCTTACACTTGTATATCACATCGGGGCATCAAACCTTTATGATGGCCCATGTTTATGCTCTTATTCATATTATAACCTAGTCATCTTGATCTTCTATATCACGATGCATCCTCGTTATATGCTATATTAAAATTAAGATGCTTTCGTCCCATGCATATCTTCCCGCATGATAAAAATTCACTTTGCACCCCATCCATTTACCCATACTAATACATTCTCTAGTTTGGGAATCCTACTTGATCACCATTGCAGTTTGCAAATCCTACTTGAGGATCTTTCTCAAGTAGCATTCGCTATCCAACAACTCCTCATCCCCCACCATGGTCACCCTATATTTGATCCATTCATCCTCACTCCTCATTTCTACTCATCTGCCATTTATCCCCACATCACCCTTATCACCATTCATATCCTCTTTCACCACTTTGTTTTCTTCCCTTTCACTCTTCCACTTTCAGCTTGACAATCTTACTTAATCACCCCTTCCATGTGGGAATCTTGGTTGAGGTATACCCTCTTCCTAAGATCTTCCTGTTGTAGAAACTTCTCCACCATCTCCTCTTTCATCAAACAATAATCACCACCACACACATCTTTTCGCTCCACCTCTTCCACTTATCATTCTTACCTCATCACTCTCACCACATGGGCATCCCAATTAAGGATTCCCCTCACACTCTCCATCCTACACCACATATATTCCTCCATCCATTCATGTCACACTCCTTTATTTCCTTCCTTCCTTGTTATCACCTCCTCTCACCTCTTGTTCCACTATCACCTACACCATTCACTCTTTTCTCGTTCTTCCTAGTATCCGTATTTTTCTTGGTAATCTTACTTACACACTCTCGTAGTATGGAAAATTCACTTGAGGGTTCACCTTCATTCCATCTTTCCATACCCTCTTCCCACAAACTCCATCAATCACTTACTTCTTCCCATAATTCTTCTTCTTCGGATTGACAATCCTTCTTAACCATCCCCATCGCATGGCAATATTTCTTAAGAGTCTCTCTTAAGGATCTTCCATTTGGTCCTCTCCCATCCTATCATATTTCCTCCATCTTATTTATCCCGCCCATCACCATAATCATTTGCTCCAACCAACCATTCCACCCTTGTACCCAATACATTCTTGTCTTTCACCTTCCATATCGTCACTGTCAGTTTGGTGATCTTACTTAACCACTCATGTGACATGACGATCTTACTTAAGAGTCCCTCTTAAGGATGATCTCATCTTGCACTCCCCCATCACTCCACATTCTCACCATCCAAATTTTCTCGTCAGTCCCCATCATCACATCCTCTCACCTCCTCTTTCATTCTCACAAACACCACCTCCTTGCTTTCCCAATTTTCATCTCCATCATCCCTCGCTTGGAAATCTTACTTAACCACTTCCGCCGCATGATAGTCTTACTTAAGGGTCCTCCTTAAGTTGAACTCATCATTCTAGAATTCTCCTTGCCTCATTCTTCATTCCCTCCATTGATTGTTTCTTCCCCGGTCTCCCCTACCAACCACATTTTCCTCCTACCATTATCCTTTCTCAACCTATCATATCACAGAGTGTGTCTACTATCTTCCACATGTAATCATGTTCCTTTCCCCCATTTTCCCCTTCTTGATCCATCATCCTTCATACTATTTCTTGCCATTATTTTCATGTCTTGTTTCTTCATCTTCACCCCATTCATCCACATCCTCTCCTTGCCTTCACCTTATCACAACTTATCACTCACCTTTTCTTCACTCTTCTCATTCCATCTTCTCGAGTTCTCCCACATATCTACCCCCATGTTTACCTGTCATTATTGTTGGTCTTCCCCTAACATTCTTTCATCATCATCTTCCATTTCCACACTAATAATTATTGGTGGAATTCCCCTAAAATTCACTCATCCTCATTTTTTGGGGCCTTGTTCACTCTCTTTTACCTTCTCCATTTTTTCCTCATTCCTTCCTTCCTCTGTGCCCACCGATCATTATAGGTGGACTTCCCCTAATGTCCCTTCATTGGCGTTGCCTTTTCCATTCCTCATTTAATTTTTCCCTTTCTTTAATTTTCCTCTCATCCTTCCCCACCCATCATTATTGGTGGACTTCCCCTAACATCCCTTCACTGACATTTCCTCTTCTATCCCCCATTCTCTCTTCCCTCACACCCCTTTTCTCCATCGCCACCCTATCTTCTCACTTCTTCCCCACCTCGCTATCTTCCCTTCACCCTCTTCAATATCTCTACGGTCTTCATCATAAATCCTTTTTCTATTGTCTAGCAATCATTGTATCCTCATCTCATGCATCTCCACATCTTTTCAACCTATATCATTCCTCCCCTCTTTCTTCTCTTTACGTTCTTGATACTGCCCACTCTTCACCAAATATCTTTGTTCTTGATTTCCTTCCTTCTACATCATTTTCTCTGTTGTCCTCCCCTCCTTCCCACTCTTCGTCTTGTTTCACTTCCTCTGTATCATATTCTTCCCCTTTTCCCCTTGTGTTTCCTTCTTACTTCCCCATTGATAACCTAGCTCTTCAGTGTTATCCCATATTTTTTATCATCCCACCCTCCACATGCATTTCCATGCAGTCTGTTCCATATTCTTTACCTTGGTCTTCCTCACAAGGACCAAGTTCCTTCAATCTTCTCCCCCGTATCTGCCATGTCATTTCTTCTTCCCCATCATTTTCACCTTCCTCCTACCCTCCCCTTCCTTTCTCTATCACCCCTACCTTTTCAATCTTCTCCACACTTTCCTATTCCCTCATAGTTTCTTTATTTTCTCCATTCTACCTCCTCTTTCGTATTCTTTAAATTCTTCATCGTCCTCATATCCTTCATTTTTCCATCCTTCTCTCCCTTTTTCTTGATTTTACCCCTACTCTCATCTCGTCTTCTCCTTCTTGTTCATCTTTCCTCATTCTCCATACCCTTGTCTTCTTCACCTCCTACTTCTATAGTTTATTTCATTTTTAAGCTCTATCATCTATTTCATTTTCCATCATTTATCTCCCTTCACCCTTCTTCATTCTTCCACTCCTTCATTTTGAATCTCTCTCTCCCTTTTTCATAATTTCACCCTCTTCTCTGTCATTTTCTTATCTTCTTCTTATTTTTCCTTCATCATTCCCTTCTTCCCCTATCATCCCTCTCTCTTATTCTCTTCTACCTATTTCATTTCCTTTTCTCCTCCTCTGTCTCTATCCGCTCTATTCCATACCCTTGTCTCCTTCACCTTTGAATTTTCTTTCTCTTCTCATAATCAACCACTACTCCTATCCATTCCTTTTTCTCTTTCCACTCTTACTCATTACGTCCTTCAACACATCCTCACACCTAGCATTCAAGGTTGATTGAATCCTTTCCCCATTTGTGTACTGTAGTCATTCCATTCTCTTACACCCCATTCTCATCCTCCTCTCCATAGAATTGACCTCTCCTCTTTTCAAGAGCTTTGTCGTATCTTCCATCCTCGTCAACCCTCTTGAGGGGGCATCATCACATCTATCCATAATCACATTTTCCCATGACATTTTTTCATCTTCGAGGATACCATGACATCCATCACCTACCACCTTCTACTCTCCCTAAATAACATTTTCTTTACTTTTTGCTTAGTAAAATTAGATTGAATTCTTCCCCATTCTTACAAGCGAAAGTTTGTTCTACTTCTTTCTTAGAGAATTCTTTCTCTTTTCTTCCTCTAATAACTTCTTATCAAAGGAACACCTTCCTTAAGAAGAATCTCTAAAAATATTCAATCCTGCCACCTAAGGCATATTCATCCATCTCGTCTACTTTCTTTGAAAGGACACTACTTTCATAGTACCCTTCCAAAGAGGGGAAAATGTAGACACCCCAATTTCACACCTATCCTAAATCAATTAATTTCACCATTCCATTTCCCACAAAAATGTACATTAAATTAATCGATGTTACATGATTAATTAATCTGTTTTAACCCCTAAATTAAACCCAATCTTCCCCACATGCCAAATATTCCCCATGCCCCCACTTGTGAATTAAATATTCAACTTTAATCCTGGGCCATTCGTCATGTATCCCACTCACCTAATAATTCTTACTTTCCATAATCATGATTACTCTAAACCCCTAAATTAATCCTACTTCTAAGCTATAAATAGATCCTTTCCTCCCTCTTTTAGAATAAGCTTCAATATATTGTCGATTTCTTGCATCCTTTGAGGATAGAACATCCCTCCACCTTGTCCTAATGCCCAAATAGCCCCATTTTGATCATCCCAAATCCATTATCCCCTTTATCCATTTGTGAAAAGTATGTTTATCTTGTTACAGAGAAGGTCTTGCTCCAGTTCGAGGGAAGCCCCTACATTTCACACAATCGAGCTCATCCACACTTCATTTCCCATTTCGAGGTTTGTTAAGGAATCACGAAGGTGAATGTATATGGCTAGTTACTTTACTTTCTTGTTATCAATGTATTTTCCTAGCTCACGGTTGTGTTGTTGTAGGTCTAAGCGCGCATGTTTGGGAAACAAAGGTAATTCTAAGCCCGTAAATTCTTTGTTTAGGGGCATAACAAATAAAACACGTATGCATTCTCAGTAGTGTATAGGAATTATATATGCTTTTGGAATTCTTATATTTACAAAAATAAATTTTTAAGTATAAGTTTTTCAATATAAATAACGTTATATTGACAAAATTATACTTTAAATTTATTTTAGTAAATATAAGAAATTAGGTCACTCTGCACCTTATAGAACTAATATCACAACTCCATGAGTTTTAATTTAGGAGATAAATTTTTATAGTATAATTTGGTTAGTACATAGGTAATTTTTAGGATTTCATCATTCATCCTAAAGCTTTTGACGTTTAAATTCTACAATCAAAACCCTAAATCCTAAATGATAAACCCTAAACCCTAAAACCTAAACCATGATCCCTAAACCCTAAACCATAAGCCCTAAACCATAAACCTTAAACATTCAACCCTTACCCGTGAGCCCTAAACCCCGATCCTGAACCTTGAGCCTTAAGCCCTAAACCATGAACCATGAGCCCTAAATGATAAACCCTAAATCCTAAAAATTAAACCCTAAACCCTGACCCCTAAACCCTAAATCTTAAAAATAAATCCTAAATCCTAAACCTTGATCCCTAAACCCTAAGCCCTAAGCCCTAAACCTTAAAACCTAAACGCAGAGCCCTAAACACTAAACCATAAACCCTTAACCATTTGACCTAAAACCTTAACCCTGATCCCTAAACCCTAAACTATAAACCCTAAACCCTAAAACCAAAATAATAAACCCTAAACCATGAACACTAAATCCTGAACCCTAAACCCTTAACCCTAAACCCTAATTCTTGAGACCTAAGCCCCGAGATCTAAACCCGTAACTCTAAACCCCGAACCCTAAGCAATAAAACCTAAACCATGAACCCTAAGTGCTAAGCCCTAAGCCCTAAGCCCTAAGCCCTAAGCCTTGAGCCCTAAAATCTAAACCCTAAACCCTAAACCATCTACCCTAAGACCTAAACCCTAAACCTTGAGCCCTAAACCATAAACCCTAAATCTTAAGCCCTAAACGCTAAATCCTAAACCATAAACCCTAAACCCTAAACCTTGAACCATAAACCAAAAACCCTAAACACTAAACACTAAATCCTCAACCCTAAACCCAAAACCCTAAGCCCTTAACCCTAATCCCTAAACCCTAACCATAAACCTTAAAACCTAAGCCCTAAACCCTAAACCTAAACCCTAAATCCTACACCATTAACCTTTAACCTTAAACCCTAAACCCTAAACCCTAAACCTTAAACCCTGAACCATGAGCCCTAAACCATAGACCCTAAACCCCAAACATTGAGCCCAAAAACCTAAACCCCAAACCCTAAACACTAAATCCTAAACTCTAAACTCTTATCCCTAAACCCTAAACCATTAGCCATAAACCCTAAACCCTAAACCTTAAAACCTAAACCCTAAACCCTAAACCATAAAACCTAAAAACCAAACCCTAAAGATTGAGCCTTAAAATATAAACCTAAACCATAAACTCTAAACATTGAGTCCATAAACCCTAAACCATAATCCCTAATCCCTAATCCCTAAACCTTAAACCCTAAACCCTAAGTTCTAAACACTAAATCCTAAACCCTAAACTATGAAACCTAAACCACGAAATCGAGCCCTAAATCCTAAACCCTCAACCCTTAACCCCGAGCCACAAACCCTAAACTCTAAACCATTTATCATAAAATGTGATTTGTAGTTTCATTGATCATAAAATGTGATTTGCAGTTTTTCATTGAAGTATGGAGGTCAAGAACATGTAACTCATACTCAAATTTTGTTGAAGGATTCATCCCCTATCTAAAGGAGGAAACCCATTTCCATGAGAACAACTTGAGAAAAAAGATGTCCATGTACCATAAACATGCTTACACCTAGGTTTCATCTTGGTCAATAAATTGAATTATGAATGATTTATCATATTTAAAGGTGAAATGTGGAGCTCAAAGAGTGAATTGATGATCATCATATCTGAATGGGCATCATTGTGCCCAAATCTCTCCGAAGAACATGCTAAAATGAGCTAGTCATTCCACCGATGTATCCAAGACCATCATGTGTCAAGTATTAAGGAATCATTATCTCCATGAGATACATATGACCAAAGAAACATATGAGAATATTGAATTTGATTCCATGAAAGGATGATTTTACAACTAGGAAAGGTGAAGGAATGATCTTTATATGGAGCACTATGTTTCTAAGAATGAGAAATCATATGAATTCACTTGATGTAATTCACTTGGTACTATTCATAAAAACTCATTCAACATCTAGTAGTGTGATCAAACCTTAAGGAGGAGGCACATTAAAATCACCTCATTTTTTCCATAGGACAAGAATCTCATTCAGGGAGCAATCCTCTATCTATAAAGTGAGGATCTCATTTTAGTAAGAAGTAAACAAGCATCATAGAGTTGATTCGTGGTCACTAAAATGAATTATGGACCAAATTTAAAAATTGGCACCAATTCAAGCAAGCGCAAGGCGGGGCCAAAATCCAATCTAAAGGTCAAAAACCCTACAAAATGACTTTATGTTTTCCCAAAACAAAGACCGACTACAATATATATGGCCTGAAAGTTTTAGGTCATTGTTGAAATTTTGAAAATGAGTAAGTACTAACCAAATTAGATTTTGAAGAATTATCTTCTAGGTTATAATTGTCAAAGCTACGGGACCACTTCCATCAAAGTGCAGAGTGACCCTAACTTCTTATATTTACTAAAATAAATTTCAAGAATAATAAATAATAAAAGTATAAAGAAACTTCATATGTGGATCCTTCGTGCCATCCTAAACTTAATATAGCTCAAAATGTGTATGTGTTTAATAGCACTAGAAATGTGTACATGTTATAATGCGAGCACGTTATAATGTGTACATGTTTTAGTTTTGTGAATTCTGAGCCTACGAAAACATAACGCGATCATGTTTTCATCATTTTCACTTTCTTGTCTACTTTTTGGGGCCCCAACTTGGTGCACTTACCCTCTCTTACACATTTTTATCTCTTTCATTCTACAATTATCTATCCCTACATTATCCTTTGCATCTCCTTTCCTATTAAAACTCAATATTTTATCACCCTATTATTGTTCCCCTTGGTCCTTCGCTCCCAAGGTTCATGGTACATTGTTTCTATTGTATTTATCATTCTTTCTTCTACTCAATGCATTCTATCAAATATCTTCGTACATTCAACATGCACTTCATGTAGTCGCTTGTTATCCATTTATAAATATCCTTACATGTGTAATTATTTCTTCTTAACATTCCATAAGCAGTTAGAGATATTTGTTTTGATTTTATATGTTAGAAAAATAGTGTTCACATGTGATTTACCGTATGGTAAATATATCTTTACCACGGTAATTAGTAAATTAGTAAGTTAGTTAACATATTGTTATAAAAAATGTGTAACAATATATTAATATGGCTTCCTATAAAATAGGAAGTTGATTTTCCTAATTCGATGGCTATATAATATCCCTCCATACATTGTAATTAAATACAATAGAAATATACTCGATTATTGTATGCAACCGACTCATACCTAAGTATTTGTTGAGGGAAATTCCATTGGTATTTGTGGTTGCCCGAATATGGATTACATTTGCAATATTTTTAAAACTAAAAATTAGTTTCAACATTTAGTTTATAGTTAGATTATTGTATACTTAGATGCATCATGGAAGTACTTCATTGATTGAGATTGTTTAAATTTGATTACCTTGTAAGCATATTTGGAGATTATAAAAAATCAGCGTTGGATTGTCAACATATTTGCATTTGTTTGCATTTAATTACCCTCTCATCCAATATTGGATTCGCATCTCCACATATCCATCTTTCCAAGCTCCAACTCCACGGTTTTGCAAAATATAAAGCTCTCAATATCTCTTGGCATTGCCACTATAAGATCTTCTTCGCATCTACATAACATCTACAAGACTACCCTTTCCACAACCCATGGTTTCTAAAGTCATTTGAGGAAGGTATTGGTAGTTTTAGGTTTAGGTAAAACTTGTTTTTCATGAATCAAGTTTAAAATAAGACACTAGGCTTGTCATAGTGGTTTATATACTATTGGATATTCCCTTATATTAATAAATAAAATAGAGCTACATTAGCAGGGGAAATCGAACAACTCGCGGTCCCCAAAAAATGCCACATAGGCCACATAAAATGCACGAGAGGGAAAATAGAAAGGAAGATAACTACAAAAATAGAGAGAACTAGGCACATGCTGCCACTGGGAGGAGGAGGATCATCCCGGAGAGGGATGAACACTCCAGGTAGATGGCTAGGGACAAGAGAGGATCCATTGGCCAACCATCTTGGTCGAGCATCTACATCTATAAAGGAACAATTATCCCCAAACTAGGGGTGGACAGCCAACAAGAGTCTACACGCCAAGCAGAGGAGAGGCCCACCGCATAGAGATGGCCATGTCTGTCCCCCTCAAAGGAGGGATCCATATTGATTCGTGAGGATGACAAAGTTTAAGGGTGACCCCGAAGAGAGGTGAAGTGATGGATATGAAACCACTTTCGTGATGCGGTCTTGAGGCAAGAATTCACTGAGGAAGATATGGACAAGAAGGCGGTGGCACATGGTCTAAAGGGACTCAAATCATTTTGCATGGAGTAATCCCCTAGTGTGCGAGTAAATCCTGTAAATGAGTGAACTGTGGAGAAACTTTCTCAGCTTGAGCTTAAATCTATATACGCACAAAGTAGACAATATAACCACTTTGTCATTAGTGGAAAAAAACAATGGATTGATCATTTTGGAATAACATAGAGTTTTGAGCTTTCTAAATATGAAATAGAATACAATCTCTAAACAATTACCATAAAGTATCAATATAATTAGGCCACGGGTTGAAGTCACCAAAAAAATCCAGATGCCAGCGACAAAATTCAACGTAGTAGGGTTGAAAGAACGAATGAATCTAAGACCATATGGCCTGAGCATGGAAGCAAGACCAAAAAAATGCTTAAAAGATTTAGATTTAGAACAAAAAGGGCATTTAGGATTGGGGATGCCAATGTGACTTAGACATTCGCCGACATGAAGACCCTGATAAATAAGACACCAAAGAAAATGGTTAACTTTAGGCTCAAGAAGGGAGTTCCAAGACGAGAAAGCCTACGAAGATAGGTGGAATGCATATAATACATGCCCCAATGAGTGTTGAGTTTATAAATGGCAGGTGAGATGGGGCTCAATAGCAGGTAAATGATTCTGGTGTTGTAGTAAACAAATACAATATCACAATTCCATGGTCTACCGCCAATCATGCCACCAAGAATCTGGGGGTTTAAGCCCAATTTTGTGGAGCATAACATCTGACATCAATTATTGATTTTTTCAGATAGATGGGAGGTCTGAATTGGAAATATTTAATTTCATCTTGAGCTTAGGATAGGGAACTCAGTCCCTACGAGAGACCAAATCCTGAATGATATGTATCCATTTATAAGAAAGCTAGAGAGATTTGATTCCCAAATTTTTCACAAGCAAAAGACTATCATCAGCGATGATGGGAGACCACCAAAGATTCTAAGAATTGAAGAGAGCCCGTGTGAAAGCCATTGCAAATCTAATGTAGTAGGGGTTTCACCAATTCAAAGGATTTCCATATGATTTTGGAAATGAAGGTGCCAAAAATATTGATCGGGACCTAGTGATAATTAAGGTGTGCAACCCGATATTGTTCCAACATTTTTTTCTCGTAAGGAGCCCCAAAATCAATGCAACATCGAAGAATAATATTCCAGGATTGATTTCCTGCAAGACAATGCAAAACCCATTTAGAACATAAAGCCACACTTTGCTTGTAAACATCAATAATTCCAATGCCACCTTGATCACGGGGTAGACAATAGACATGTCATTCCACCCAATGAAATCCAACTAAACCAAAAATTTTACACCAAAGGTAATCCCAAATAACTTGGTGAAGGAGGTACAGTGAGGGGGGCACCAACACATAAAATAATAAACATGGGTGGCCACAAGAATCTTGGTACACACCTAGAATTTACCACCAATGAAAGGGGTTTAGAATACCACCGAAAACCTTATGCTCGACTCTATCAATCACATACTGCCATAGCGTGGAAGAGTCACTATCAAATTCAAATAAAATTCCCAAGAATTTAAATTGTTCACCTCTTCCAATCCATTTCCAGGGGTAAGCTTTCAACCAATCGGCATAGGCCAACAACTTTGTCGATAGCCCAACGTCTTAGCCATCTAAATGTTGGAGATTGAAGCTAGGTAGAAAGTATCAAGGCAATCAAAAATAGTAGCCACGTTATGCTCAGACTTAGCAAGGGTAATAAAGGAGTCATCGAAAAAATGTCCATTAATAAGTTGTCACATGATCCGGAAGGAAATCCCTCGAACACGACCTTGATCAACACGACGAGCAATAAGATATCCTAAGACATCAATAGATAAAATAAACAAATAAGGTGCTTTAGAGGGCAGCCCTGTGTCGATAGAGTGGAAGATGTTGATTATAGCAGACTTATGACCATCAATGGTGAGGTAGGTAGATGCATTTGAAAATAGATTTTAGACCATCAAGGTAAAGAATTCACCAAACCCTAAGGCTATGAGCACAACCAAAATAAATGACCATTTTATACAATCATAAGCCTTTTCAAAGTTAATTTTGAGAAACAACGGACGTCAGAGAGATAAAGGTGCCCATTCCATTCCTTCCCAGGCTACTATAATATTATCTAGAATATATCAGCCTTTGACAAAACTCATCTACTTAGGGTGAATAATTTTGGGTAAAAGATCAGCAACATGAAGAGCTAGAGCCTTAGTAAGATTTTTTTATGAGACATTTAACATGGTAATAAGCCTCCAGCTAGTAATCAACTCTAGATAGCCAGCCTTAGGAATGTATTCTATGCTTCCTTGATTGATGAAACTCCCAAGAGAAATCCATCTATCCCCAGAGATTTATCATCTGAAAGGCATAATAGAGTGACATAGAGTTTGTTCAAATAAAGAGGATTATTACACTAGTCATGATCCTTAGGAGAAAGTTTGATCGACACCACCTCGATACATTTTTGTAAGGTGGAAGCTCGCTCATTCATAGCCTTTTGAGCTTGGAAGACTAACGATAATGCTCAACAAAGGCATTAGAGATCTCGGAAACTCCATAATCTTCTGATGAGAATCATGGATAACTTTGATTTGTTGATGAACATGCTTGGCTTGGAGGGATTTGAAGAAGTTATTTGATGCTTTGTCTCCCACCTTAAGCTAGTGCAGCCTCAACCGGATCTCATGCACCACATGTCGAATGAGATTTAATGAGCATAATATTTTTTCGAATATCAACAACATGTATTTGAAGAGGTGTGTTGAAAGGTTTAGACTTAAGAAAAATTAATTCTTCCTGAATTCTTTTTACATAATTGAGTCTACACGTTTATGAACATGAGCAACCTACTTACCAGAAACACCGGAGGAAATGGGTGGTGCGCTGAATTTCTACTTTCCACCACTTGTTCTAGTGGGTAGCCAATGATGGACATGGTGCCATGTTCCAAACCTTAATAATAAGTGGGACCACCTGAATGACTCAACAAAGAGTCATTAAGAAGGAATTTATTTGAGGTGAATTTGAAATGGGCCCCATGCCAAATAATTCTAAAAGAGATCGGATGATGATCGGCAAAAAAGTATATCGGACCACACCTTGAGAGGGGAGGATCATATGTGTCAAAATCAAAACTATTTTCTGTGAAAGAAGTACACAATCATGTATTTTAAAAAACTGATCATATCCTTCTCGAAGATTGGTCCAATTATATCAAGCTTAGGCCTTAAATTCTTACAGTTCGACTAAGCAATGCATGGGAAAGTTCCCAACGGATATTAAATAAATATCGGGCTACACACTCACCAATACACCAATTCATATGGACGGAACCAAATATATCATTTGGATTCTCTATCATAATAGATTCACCACACACTAGCAAAAAAGCTAAAGGTAAGTTGTCACCTAGCCATTTCCATAAAGTTGTTCTTTCAGAGCCATCATTAGAAGCATAAAAATTAAGAATACCAAAAGAAGGATCATTAATCGCCATAATCACCCACACAACCCGATTTGAAGGATATTGGCCCGAGGAGGTGATTAAGGCCGATAATTTTGGTGTTATGGAAATTCTCACACCACCTTTGCCATCAATGTGTTGAGTATGAAAATGCGAAAAAGCTGGGGCAATACAAGTTAGCATATTCTGAAGCAAAAAACTAGAAATCTTAATTTCCTGTAAACAAATAATATCAAGGTAGTTTAAACACTGGAAAGATAAATGAACAAAGTATTTGCAAAGGGATATATATGACCACACAGCATTCCATGAGATGAAATTTATGAAAATCGTGACATATAAAACTCTCCTAGCATCTGGAACACCATCCTCTGATCCAAGAATGGAAAAATTATTAGTAAGCGGGATTTAGTTTGAATTAGAAAGATCAACTTGAATGGAGTGGTGTTTGACCCCATTATCTCCTCGCATATTGTGGGGAAACCTCCCGGGGTGGACTGCAAGAGCATTGCAGAGGAAGAGAAGGCAAGCAAGATTCCCAATATTCTCTCGATCATGAAGGAAAAACCCAGCTCTGAGGGGTTTGGAAGGAATGGAAACAGATGAGCGGGGTGGATCGAACCCGAATCATCCTTGGATGGAGAGGGGTAAGGAGAGGGGTAGGTGTTACCACGGGAGTGGGTTTTGCACTGACCCATTCTTATTCCCATAGAAGTCTAACCATCATCAACGGGTCACTTTTGGGCTTAGAAAATGTGGGTTGTATCACCACTTGTTATGAATGAGCTAGTAGAGGACAATACAAATGCGGTGATCTGGGGCTTGAAAACAAAAACACGTGTTGGGGAGGTTAAAATATACCACCTTTTGAGAGATACACAAGGACCTAACTTGAATATCCGTAGTCTCGCAAATATTTCGTGAGGTCACTTCAAACACACTTGCTTGTTAGGATGAACGTAAAAATGCTCTTTTTCATGACATATCACCCTACCAAGGGGTTTCACTATCTCTAGAAGTAAAGACCATATATGAATGGGAAAACCAATAAGTTTAATCCAAATTGGAATTTTCAACAAGACCTGGCTGGTGGGGCTAAAATCGGGAGTCCACTTGAGAGCGATAAAAGGTATTCCCCATTACCAACAAGCTGCCTTAAGGAGTAAGGATAGGAGTGAGAAGGATCATGAAAGAAAATGAGATAAAACCCTTTGGTGAGGTTACAAATACCTGAAACCAAGATATTATTGAACTCCCAATGGTTCTTTATCCAGCTCAAGGTAGGATTTTGAGGTAATGCGACCACAAAAAAATGAAATAAGGAAAGTATTATGATACCAATTAACCATAAGGTATAAATATTCATCATAAATAACATCCGGGGAGGATTCAAAATCCTTACATCATCGTAGACTTTCGGCACATACTTTCGCGCATGCTTGGAGAGCCATTTTCACTACCGGTTGTAGCGCCGTTGCAGATGGAAGGAGTTTTAAAATAATGGAGTATTTTTAAATATTATATACGTTTCCATAAAAGTGTTTTTATTGCTTCATGTAAAATTTACTTGTATTGCGTCATTATAATTGTGTTGCCAAGAGCCATATTAGCCTTTTAAAAATTCAAAATACCTTTTTGAGAAGGATGCCCAAAAATTGTTATATTACTTAAGTCAGGATTTGTGGAATGGGAAATTTGTATTTAATTATTTTGAGCCCGTGTGAGGCTATTTCACCCTCTGTTTTATCAAGAAAATTTTTCGTACTTTTAAAATAATGGAGTCTTTTGTGTAATCCCGCTCTTTATTATGAGCGAATATGTCATTATTCCTATGTGCCAGAAGGGTTTTAACTTGGAATAAGTTTTGGGCTTTATTTGTAACTTTTGGCAATTTTTCGTGTTTTTGTGGTGTCCCGTTTTGTTTTCTGTGAAATTTCTCTGGAACAATTCCTTTGCTTTATTTCAAGGTAAGCCCGATTTTTGGCTGGAGCAGTTTGGAAAACATATACGCACATTATGCCGGAGGAAGTCACCATCGGAGAGTCGGATCAGGGGAAAAAGCGAAGTCGTGCACAGAAAAGCCCCTGCGGGGATGGGCGCATTTTTGGAAAACAAAGGATTTAAGCTGCAAGGGGAAAAATATAAGCCGCAGGCATGATGGGAATTTTATACTTGCCTGCAGGGTACTTTTTCCATGTTATAAAATTCACTTAAGCTGCAGTGGGAAAAATAGAAGCAGCAGGCAGGTGGGATTTTATTGCCTGCCTTGCAGGGTACTTTTTCCCGTGATAGAAAATTCACTTAAGCTGCAGTGGGAAAAATAGAAGCAGCAGGCAGGTGGGAATTTTGTACCTGCTTAGCAGGGTACTTTTTCCCGTGATATAAAATTCACTTAAGCTGCAGTGGGAAAGTTAGAGGCTGCAGGCAGGCGGGAATTTATTGCCTGCCTTGCAGGGTAAAAATTCCCATGGTGAAATAAAAGAAAAGTGACTTAAGTGAAATCATGGGATTTTATTGCCTGCCTTGCAGGGTAAATAATCCCATTGTCAAAGTCAAATCACTTAAGTGGATCATGGGATTTCCGGGGCTGCCTTGCAGGGTAAAAATCCCATTGTCAAAAATTCTTAAAAATAGAATTCTATTATGCAAAAAAGTGCGACCCACCTTGGGTGAATAATAATGCATTAAATAAATATTTGTTAATATTTATTCACCCAATTTTGGCACCTAGGCTTGTGGAAAAGTCAACAAAAGCAAAGGGGAATAAATCAATTGGAAATAGAATTCCAAAATTAAATAAATTTAATTTATTTAATGCAGCCCCTTTTGAGAAGGAATTAATACTTTTTAAAGTATTAAATGATTATATTAATTCCTATTTTCAGTGGCTATGGTCAAAGCACACTGTGAAGCTTAAGTGAAGTGAAGTGTGGATGATTAAATTGAATTAATTTAATTTATTGGATGGTTGTCCTTAAACATGCTATATTTAAAAGAGAAGAGCATGATTTTTAATTAATTAATTGCCTTTAATTGTTAGGGCAATTATTAATTATAGAATTGTGAGGTTATATAAGCATGGGCAGCCATATGGGTGAATTATTTAATTCACAGGTAAAGAATTGCAGCCAAGAGGAAAAGTGCGCCCCCATTTGAAGAAGGATTTTGCTCAGGCAAGGTGGAAACAAGGCTAAAAGCTTCCAAATTTGGCACATGCTTTGAAGGAGGTTGATCTTTGTCTGCATAATTGTTTGCACAGGTGTTACAGGAGCTCAGGTGTTGTTGAAAGGATTCATGCTCTCTTTATGTGCAAATTAAACACCATTTTTGGGGCAGCAGGCTTGAAAAGTGCAGATTTTTACAATTAAAATTCACTATTCATGCTCCGGTGGCCATTTTTGTCTGAATAAATTGCGGAATTCATTACGGGTGCTTTCTGAAAGGAAAAGGAGTTTTATCAATGTCGATACATTGCATATATCCTCCAAATCTGAAGAATTATCCAGATCTACACCAGTATTGAAGAAATCCGGCCAAGTAAGAAGAAAAAGAATTATTCAGACAAAGATAGACAAAGCTATGGCGAAGAAAGATGAAAAAGAAAGCACAACAGAGTCATGCATCACTTCTAAATTTGTAGATACTGGAGACACGGATCTAGGCTCAAAACCTCTTGCTGAATTGATAGACAGATCCAAGCAAAAAAGACTTCACTCATCGTGCGGGAAAACTTCACTCATGCGTGCGGTTAAAAGCGGTGGAATTATTCGAGTTGCAGTTTTCCATCCACTGCTCGCCCGATTGCCAGTTTGTTATGCAGTGCGAGATCCATATCCAGATGCGAGATGCGAATGAAATCCATATGCGAGATCCGAGATCCGAGATCTCATAGTTGCAAAAGCTTACGCAAGCAAAAGGCTTCATCCTCTTGTTTGAATGCAGCCCATGAAGAAGTCGGTGCATGGAAAATTCCTTCCAAGATCTTGTGCATGTGCTCTCATCTTCCAGATTGAAGCTTTCATTGAATTTTCATTCATCCTGAGTGCTTTCCAGAATTTTTAATTGCTCATATGCAATTAAAAATAAGGATGATGAGTTATCTATGGCAAACATTGCATTGATGCATGTCTGGAGAAGAAGAAGCTGCAAAAGCTTGAGGATAAAGAGAAGACAATGCGAAGGCAAAATTCAGCTTGCTTCCAATTCCAACTTGCTTGCAATTCCACTTGTTTCCGATCCAAGATCAACTAATTCCAGCTTGTTTCCAGATCCAGTTTGAATCAGCTGCATGCAGACATGAAAAAGGACAAAGTCAGCTTTCCTCTTCCTTCTTCTTTCCTCCGACAAAGTCAGCTTTCCTCTTCCTTCTTCTTTCCTTCGACAAAGTAATTGAGCGATCAATTAAATTATACAACTTAAGTGATTGGTTTAAAAGCCATTACTTGAAGAAGTCAACTACTTGGAGATAGGTGGCGGACGTGCAAAATAGAAAGTTCTATTTTCGATTCTGAAATCATACATGTCATGCGAAGAGGAATTCGGGGAGGAGATTGCGGTTGTTTCTTTCAGACTTCCACATGTGCGATTCACTAAAGCTTCCGACTTGTAATTGCCCCTCTACATTACATAAGTAGAGGAAGAACCTTGGGTTAATCGATCGATCGAAATTTGTAAGCAGCGATCTTGTGTTCTAGACTTTGTCTTTGAACCCTTGAAGCAACTTGGAGCAAAGGAATACAAAGGAGCGGGTTTCGGGAGAACTTTGTGTCACGGTGTCTCTTGTGTTTCTTGCTTTGAATCTTAGATCTCTTGATAAACTTTGTGTTATTTTAGATCTAGATCTAGAAATTGCCTTTGTTTTATAATTTTGTGTGTTCATATCTATTAAGTTTCTTACTATGTGCATGCGATTAGCTCTGCTATCTACTAATTGGGATGCACATCTTCCCCATTCTTCTTCTATTTCCTTTCCTTTACTTACTTCTTTCATAAAATACTTCCTTTCTTATGGTTCAACAAGTTTAAAGTAAAACTTCTGATAGATAATAACACTTCTTAGTTATGGTTCATGAGCCTCACTTAAGATGGTTAAAGTAAAACCCACGATAGATAATAACACATTTTATGATACGATTCACTTTTTAGTGTTCCTGTTTGATGAATAAGTGGAAATTTCACATTGTAAGGGGGAACATGACACCAATGTTCCATTTCCATTTTGTGCCAAACCAATAAATTCAAGGGCAACTTCTAGTGGTAGTGACATTTGTACATGATGTTCGAGATCGAGTGGTAGTGATTAACAATAGTGGTTGCAATTAAGAACATTGTGGTTCTTATAAGATGTAAAGTGAAATCTTTCCAATGTGAGTTTTCTTATTTCGATTTGTAATGAGTAAGTGATTTGATTCCTATATACTTCCCTGATGTACAAGCATAGTGGCAAATCTGGAGCATCATAGTGGAGAGAGTAGCCACTTTATTAGTAACAGAGAAAATTCTATCCATAGGAACATTATTAAAAATGGCATTATTTCTATCTTTCCAAAGATGAAATAGAATATCAGTTCTGAATATGAGCCAAAATATTTTGTAAATTGCAGGAAGCAAGGCCGAGTCCCCCAAAAGAACCATCTTCTAGGTAAATAAATTTGGGGAGAAGGGTTGAAAAAGGGAATGAATCCATCTCCAAGTCGATTGAGCACGCAGACAAAACCAAAAATATGCTTGATCGACTCTAGTTAGTGTCGGACCAAACATGTGGGTTTAAGATCCATATGCTTAAGAAGATCTCCCTACGAGGAGCCCTTTTTAACAACACAAATCACAAAAATGAGTTTTTTTGGGCTCAATAAGAAATGTCAAAAGTCTTTGCAACTGTAGTTTCCAAATAGAATCCCGAGAGGCAATATGCCAGTGGAAATTAAGTGAGTCAAAAATCATGGATTGTGGGGCAAGGAAATAGTAACCCAAGTAGGGTTTATAATGATGTAGTAGAGTAGTAGATGACCAATTCCAATCTCGCCACTATTAAAAGAAAAAGTGACATCAATGTTTTGAATAAATTCATCGGTGTGTGTAGCAATGATTTTGTGATTGTTTCAACATCTTGATGTTGAAGGTTAAATTTGATAGTAAGGGCACCCCACAAAATCCAAGATCTAGAGTGTTTACAAATAAATCACCCACCACTTTGATACCTTTTATAAAAAATCCTAATGGCTTTAGCCCATGGAGCCAGAGCAAGAGGGGCATCATGGAAAGTAAAAATAGATGACCACTAGAGAGAGTAAGAGTTAATAGATAAACCAAATTTGAATCCATCCCCTTTCCAAATTAGGTGTGATTTAAGCAACTCCCAAGATTTCCAAATACTTTGAGTAATGAAAGTGCCCCCAATTTTAATAGAAATAGGGAAAGAGAAGAAGGGATTGGAAGTTGAGACCTTTCCAAGCTTGTCTACCCAAAGGAGAACCTTGACAGATGTAATGTCAAAGTAAAATCTTCCAGGCTTCATTACCTTCTAGGCTACAGATTAACCATTTGACACATAGAGCTTGACCTTGAAGCTTGATGTCAAGCAACCCAAGTCCACTAGCATCTTTGGGTCTACAACAAATTTCCCAAGCAACCCTGTGAAACCCCTTGTGACCTTCAGAATTATCCCAAAGAAAATCCCTTAGAATTTTCTCAAGCTTGGCATAGGCAACATTAGAAGGAGCCTAACAAGAGGAATAATAGACATGGGTAGAATCTAACACCTTGGAACAAATTTGAAATTTTCTTGTAAGAGAAATTTGTTTGGTGATCCAATAGTATATTTTCAGCTTAGCACATTGAACAACATAACTCCAAAGTTGTGCAAAAGAAACCTAGAAGGCAAAAGGAATGCCACATAATTTGAATTAGATGTCTCACTAGATTCAACTCCATTGTAGACCTTTCATCCAAGGAGGAATATGTTATTGATACTACGTATAACATTGGGTTTTATACAATTGAATGGAAGACCCAAAAGCCAAGTAGAAAGTGTTAAGACAATTCAAAGCAATTTGAACAAACTGTTCCTCCTTAATAATAGTGAGAAAAGAGTCATATGCAAAGTGACAATTAATGATTTGTTGATTAATAGATGGAAATGTACTCCCCTTAATCAAATCTTGAGAAGCGCTCTAGGAAAGCATGTAGCTAAAACCTTTAGTTGTACAACACATGAGAGAAGCGGATAAGGGATAATCTTGATGAATGGATCTAAACATACGAAACTAGGAATATTGGGCTCCATTGATGGTAATGTGAGCTCCTGCATTTGTTAAAAAGTATCATCTGCACAAAATGGGTAAATCTTGGCCCAAATCCAAGAGCTTGAAGCATAGCTAGAATGAAAGACCACTCAATCTGGTCATAGGATTTGACATAATCGATTTTAATAAATAAGGCCTTCCCGACTTGAGATATGAGCACATTCCATTTCTTCTCAAACGATAATAATTTTTATTAAGAATATACCTATATTTTATGAACCCAGTCTACTCACTTTCATGAACAACAAGGGAAGGATATTATGACCATGTTAGACAACAATTTAGAAATGATTTTGTAAGACATATTGAGTAGTGTGATAGGTCTCCAGTTCAAAATTTTCTTAGGGTCTCCAGACTTGGGGATAAAATTGATGTTACCTTGGTTGATTAGCTCACCCAAAGAGTTGGAAGCTAAGGCTTTGAGGTAGACATTATGCATATTAGTTCCCAGAGTATCCCACATGGTTTGATAAAATTTAGAGGGAATCCATCAATACACTGGAGCTTTTTCAAGGGCCATTTGAAAGGTTTCCTCCTTAAGGTCAGTGAGAGACAAAGGTCTATCACACGTAACTCGCTGAGATTGAGTGACTTTGTAGGGCACAACTTGTAGAAATTTAAGAAGAGCCTCTTCCCTAGTAGGGTTGGCAAGTTGGGAGGTAAAAAATCCATGATAATGATGGACAAATGCTTGGAAGATGTCTCAGTAAAGAAGTGTGTCGAACATTTCCTAGAAAATATATTTTATTTATGTGGTAGAATAATTGGCCCGAAGAACAAAAATAAAATATTTGGAAGCTCTGTCTCTCTGATTTTGAGCCAATGTAGATGAGCATGAAGCAAAGCACCCATGGATTTGTAAGCTTCCTCAACTTTAAGTTTGTTTCGAATGGGTAGCCTAGAGTCATTTGTAGATTTTTTTGAAAGGCTAGGCATAAGATCTTGTGAAATTTTTTTAAATTCATGATATGAATCCTAATGCACAACTTTTGTTGAATGAGAGCATCTTGTTTTCCATATATACAAAGGGAAGGTGTTGGTCCTTTTGATGACATCATTCCACCAAGAAATCCAACGCTCCCGACTAGCAGGGTGAGGTACTAAGTTCCAAATGCATTGAATGTGAGCCACATTATGAGCATGCTTTAGGTGGGAAGTATTGAGATAAAATTGAGAATTGACTTTGCATTTTTTAACAGGAACAATCTAGGTAACATAAAAGAAAAAAGGGGAGTGATAAAAAATAATAACATTGTCAGTAAAAAAAATCAGTCTACCATGATTAGGGGAAAGATAAAAGAAGTCTTGACTTGGTATTAGAACATGGTCCAGATGCTAGACAATTGATCTTCTCCTGCAAAGAGGAAGAGCTATCTTTAAAAGGGAAGTTAGGATCAAACAATCTGAGTTTGTGCCTCAAATAGAACAAGGCCTTCCACTCTCCCGACATTACAACATATAGGTAAATGACTAACCTTGTCTTCTGGGAATTCAACCATATTAAAGTCACCACATAAAATCCATAGAACATTAGGTAAGGATTCAGTAAGACATCGTCAAAATAGAGCTCGCTCAAAAACATCGTTGGATGCATAAATATTTAGCAAAGCTTGAGTATGCGCCCATAAAATAAAAAAGAGTCCAAACCACTCGGTGGGTGGGGTCAAAGCCCCAAGAAATCACATGATGCACAAGGTCATAGGAAATCAAGGTCATGACCCCTTCATGTCTAGGGTCATGATTGGACACGTGGAAAATATTATGGGGCCATATATCACGAGTAATAGACTAGAGTAAAAATCTTGCAAGTTTAACTTCTTACAGACAAAGAACATGCATATGATGAAAATGGAGACAATTGTCCCTAACCAGATATGTTCCAGTACACAAGGCCATTGGAAAAATTGAGGTACATAGATCCCTCGTCATAAATATTGGATAGGGAAGAAAAATGGTTGCAACATGAAGTGACTTGGGCAACATCTTCCATGACCATGATCTACATTTTTCTTGCATGAATTCACCATCCTTTGTGGGATTAGGGCTACGAGAACGACTAAGGATATATTTTTGGGTAAAGGTTAGATGGTTATCTTCCATGAATGTCACTTATGGTAGCTAGAGGGTAAAGAAACGAGGAAATGGTATATTTTGAGTGAACAAAAGATGAGTAGGCTAGAAAGAAGAGTAGGATGGGGTCGAGTGGTTGGAGAACTTGAGGCACAACTTTTTTACTAGACCAACGAAAGAACTAGCACCATGAGCATTAATCTGGATGATAAGAGGAAGTTGAGGGTTTAATAGTGCCATGGGCAACACCCCTTTTTTTGGTTACCGTGGTCCACTCATCCCCAGAGGTAAGGGATTTGAGCTTTGCTTGTGACTTTTCTTATGACAAAGGCAAGATTTGGTCATGAGAGGACTTTCACAATCATGTGGTCAGACACTTGGCAGCAAAATCATGTATTAGGTAAGTTAATGTAAAGCACTCGTTGAGAAAAATGGGTTTCCCAACTTGTATTTCAATGGTGTGCTTGACTCTTTAGATAAATCTACTTGACACAAACACGCTTTTGAGGGCGAGCGTTGAAAATTTGGGTTGTTCTAAACAAATAAGTCAACCCAAGGGTTTGATTAAATTTTCAAAAATCCCCACAAGGGAGAGAGAGCCCAAGAAATTCCACCCAAACTGGGATTTTAAACTTGGATTGCTCTGAAACCTAGGATTTTTTTATTAAAAGCAACAATTTATTGCAAAAGGGGATTCTCCATCTAAAAAGTTATTTTGAGCCATTTCAAATGCCTCTCTAAAGTAGACCCCACGAGGGGTGCTACCCTGACCACTGTTGGGGGTTGTTTCCCCCAGACCCGGTTCCCAAACCATTTTGCAATATCTTTGGGTATACTTTATTTTGGTGGAATACTATATTCTAAGTTCAAATATTGGAGGGTGAGGTCCAGGTTTAGCAAGAGTTCATACTCCCTCATATACAAGACTTGTTATTAATTATAGTTTTTCACATCATATTATGGATTCTATTCTAACCTTGTAGGAAGAAAACATGAAATTGTTGAAGAAAAATTCCTTTTTGTGCTCCTCATTATGAGAAAACATGCCCCTATTCACTCTACTATAGCAAAATATTACTAGTTTGCAACATCAACATCATATTTTGGACCTTTAGAACCCCGATCCTAGTCCACTTACGACTATTTCTCCCACACTAAATGTTAGTGACTAGGTATTATTTACCTTTTATTTATTTATTAGGTTATTTACACCCCACACATTGTGAATCATATTGTATAGGTGAGTTGTAGGTCTTTTAGGGGGTATATGAAATATGCCATATGACATATTACATCATAGAATCTATCATATGTGTCATATGCATCATTGTCATGTATGAGAGTTACATGTTATTCTTGCATTGTAACTCCTCTCTCCATTTTTTGGAGTATGAAAAGTCAAGGCATGGGAGTTACATAACACTCCCCATATGTATTTATTTGTTGATCTATGAAAACGAGAAGACCATTTTTATAATGTGCAAGTTCCTTGAGATTATTTTCTTGCTAATTACTTGGAGTATTTATGCATTTTTATTTAGATTGAAACTCCATCGATATGCACACATTTTTGGGAGATCTTCATGTCCTCTTTCATGGTATGAAGCTTGATCTTGTAAGCTGTGTCACTCATTTCATTATTATTTATTACTCTTGATTTTTGTGTTTTATTAACTCTTAGTATAATTTTTTAATTTGTATTTGTGTTTTTTAATGCGTTATTTGGAATTATTCTTGTTAACCTTATTCTTGTGGAATTCGTTTGGTTTTGTGGGTTTTTTTGTGTGTAGAGGAACATGGGTTTTGAAACTAAATTTGGCTAGTCACACCTAAAATTGGAGGATTATTTATATTTTAGAGTTTTCCTAGTTCATCTCTATGTAACTCTTCTCCTAGTTCATCCGCTTCCCAACTCCCCCTCACGAGATCTTATCATCTCTCTTTACCCAGGTTTCCTAAAACAGCAATCTATGCACAACTCTACTCGAAGAGTTTCTTTCCTATCGAGCTCACCTTCCGCTCTACACGAATCACTGAGGCACACCCCAGATCACACTCAAGTTCTTTCTAGCTCAAAAGCCTCACACCTTGCTCGACACACCGAGATCACATCTCTCTCACCTGTCTCTCTTCTCTCAGCTCCTTGGGATCTCTATCTACCACCGAGTTGCCATCAAGCCATGCTCTATGTTGTTGTGTTTCCACTAATCCCTACTATGTGTCATTGTGCTTACTGCCGAGCCCTTCTTTTTGTTGTCATCGTGTAGCCGCCAAGTTCTATTTGCATCTCATGAATCGTTCCCTGCATCAGGACCCTTCTCGGCCTTCTTGACTCAGCCCCACAACTTGTCATAGGACTCGGTCTCCCCAAGCTCATTATTTACCCCTCACCATAGACCTCACATCGATCTGAGGCCATGCAACATGGCCCTTGATCTGTTCTCCTCCCATAGACACAAAATCATGCACTTTAGGCATTATTTAGTCCCGGTCTCATACTAATATTTAGAGGGTTTTTGAGTGAATAAAGTACTAATTAACCCCTTTCTTTCTGGCCATCTTATTTTGTTTTCTTTCATCTTTCCCAGACCTCTTACACCAGATGCATTGCCAGTCAGATTTCCTCATTTTACGTCATTTTATCTTTGAATGGGGTGCCCATGGGCACCACCAGTGGTCCCCTGAGGGCGCCCTAATCCTTTTGAACTTTCTACCACTTTTTGGGCCCTTTACTAGCCATTTCAGATTTTTATCTTTTTGGTGATCAACCATTTTGGGGTTGATTACAAAAGGTAGATCAAGAGAACCCTATAAATATAAAGTTATGAGACCATACTTAGGAACCAAGCACCTAGTCACAACTATCATCCACCTAGGGTTGCATTCATCTAAGGCATTTAGAGATCATATGCATTCACTTAGCTCCATCACCTGAAGGACAAGGCTAGTTCATCTGCATTCACTTAACTCCATCCTGAAAGGACAAGGTATGTTCATCTATATCACAAAAGCATAAGAGTGGATTCTATTCTGTATTGCATACACCATTCTATTACATTTTTACATCTAGTTATTTCTTACTACTTCACAATGTACAGTAGACACAAGAGCACCTAGGGCACGATGTGCACACATACCGAACTACATTTGGGTCCAAAATGTAGTGCAATGCTTGAGCTAGTAATCCCACTTATTGTGGTAGTTGAGGTCATTCAACTCATTCATTTATATTTTTATTTTTTTAGGGTTTTGATACTTCTTGTGGTCTCTTGCAGGTATTTCTTTCATCTTGGATTATTAGAGACACATGGCGTAGTGCAACGAGTCTAATATGACACACAACAAGGGTTTCCACGGACCTCTAAACCTATGAAATTTATTTACGGACCTCTGCACAAACCGGGGCACCCATTATGCAAACCAGGGTGCCCACATGTGCCCCAGTCCCTCTCCATGTGCTCTAGTCCAGCTAGATACCTTGTATCTATCCTTTTCGAGGCCTTTGTGCAGTCGTTCACTGCCTCTGTTTATCCAATCACTTCGCTGACACAGATCCATGAGCTCCTCAAATCAGCTAAGTCATTTCCATACTTCTCTTGCATATTAGGGTTTTTACTTTCATTAGATTAGTTGTTTGGGTCATTCTTCATAGTTATTTACTACATTTATTTATTGTATTTACATGTCATTCTAGATTAGATTAACTACATACATTTTCCCCATTTTTAGTTAATCATTTTGATGAACCCCGTTTGAATCCACCTTCTATCTAGGGTTTTAGTATTATTTTCATCATGGTTCAATCTCATGAAGCCTTTACTGAAGCTCATCTTAAGGCCATTAATGATCATATTTTTGAACATCCACAATATCTAAATTTACTTTTTACATGTGGCTCGTGAGGAAGTATAGTAGAAAATTGTCATGCAAAGAAAACACTGCATGGATGAAGCACCCATTAATATGTTAGAAAGATAAATAGTATGTCAAAGTGTGTATATATCAATGGAAAGTAGTGTGCTTTAGTAATAATATGAGGTTAGTAAATAATGGAACAATAGCTTTGTAATGTGTAAGAGTAGAAAATAAAGATTCCCCACAGTCGTGGTGGGACTGGTAAGAGGCACAATGTTAAACATCACCGTTATGTGTAAATATACTGTTAGAAAGTCTGCATTCACAACTAGAAAACGAGTGAACGCGCATGTGTATATAGAAAGATAATGACATATTGCATATCCGTCTAACATAGTAAGTAAAGTGGAACATATATAACTAGCGTAGGCAAGCAAACATATTTATAACCAAGATATGCGATTTGTAGTGTATGAGTAAGATGAAATGGTATGCAATGTGAATATGATAAGAGCAACGTGCCCCCCAGCAGATGTGAATGAGTATGAAATGATGTTCATTATAAAATATAACTCAACGATCAAGAATGAACCATAAAAAAAAGAGTGTTTCATTGGGAAATGGTTTAAAAGTAGATCTTTGAAAGATAAATCATGATGCGCAGTGTAAAATGTATAAAAGATGAGGTTAATTTCAGATTGAGACCCTCAACAATCGAGTATGAACCATGGAAATTGAGTGTGTTATAGGTTAGTATGATGTTTGAGAAAGAGATGCTATAAAGATGTATCATGAAGCACGAAGTGTGAAATGTGGATTGTGTGAGGTTCATGGATGTAGTATGCCCTTAATAGTTATTTGTGAACCTTATCACAAGAGTGCGTCATAAGGGTAATGACGATACAATATGTATCAATTTATGTAATTATTCTTAGAAAGATGCGGTATGAAGCATAGGCGTAATAATAGAAATGATAGACACTTGATGATGTTAGAAGGGGAGAGAAGTAAGAATGATGCCCCTAAGTGTATGATGACTAGTAAACTATCCAATGAAAGTGAAGGGAAAGGGCCCTCCACCTGATGTATAAGGAGATAAAGGCGTGTGACCATGCTCTAATATCGGTGGTGTTTGAGATTGACAATATATATGTGAAGGAAGCTTGACCGGTGAACACCTGTGAAGAACACCTAGGAGGTGAAGGATGCAATGGTGAACTCCTATGTGAAGGGGATTCTAAAGTATGGGACTTAGGCTAACAATATAGACTAGTAGACCAATGATAATGAAATTCATGTACGAATAGGAGAGATAGGTGTAAAAACATGCCTTAGATTTGAAAGGCCCAGGGCCTAGATGTTGTAGCTAGTGAAAGAAAATCCTCGAGGGAGGTTGAAAGCAACGGTGTGGATGGTGGAACACCTTTTAGAGTGAAAACTTTCTTATTGTGAATGAATTTGAGACACAAGTGGTTTGTGAACAAGATCACTTAAGTGGTGTGGAGCCAAGAAAGACCTAAGAGCATGTCCATGACCTTTGAGTGAAGGTGCCTTAGTGAATGACACAAGCATGGTGAGAGGCCCAAATGTAACTGAGGCTTGAATAGCCATAAAATTTGGGAATTGGAAATGAAATTTGAGAGATTGGATAGTTGATAGTGACGAGGGGTGCAATAGAGCACACCCCAGTAGGAGCCGATGGATCTATCATGGTGTTATTAATAGTATGAGAGGCAAATATAAGCATTGATTCATAGTGTATTAGAAGAAAATGTAGTATGATTATCATGATCAGAGAATGTGATGGGTGGTGGAGATGCATCAACATTAACAACTAGAAAATCAAGAGGCCCCGATGAAGGAGGAGGCACAACATGTGATATGTATGATTAGTTGAAGAATCAACAGCTTGTTTGTCATGCTTAGGTAATGGATCTTTAAAGATTTTTATCTTGTTATTGTCATTGACCAACTTAGATTTCATAGGCTTGGGGAGATCGATGGCATTATTGTTAATCAAATATTAAATGAGATGTCTCATTTTGAAACATTAATTATTTGAATTCCCAAAACATTGATGATAGTCACATCTAGAATTTTCATCATAGTTTTGGCCCTTAGGGAGAGATGGATCAAGATTGACTTGATGATCGAAGCGTAATAAGATTGCTTTTCATAAGTTGTGGTAATACAAGAGTGCAAGCACTGAGGAATTTTATAAATGTACACTTTGGAGGTTGTCATTGAATCTTTTCAAGAGTAAAAACAATGTTAACAATAGTTTTTGATTCAATGGGCTTAGGAGATGGCTTGAAAGTAGATTTTCTTTGAAACCGATTAGAAGATGGAGCCTGATCATGATATTTGAGCTTGCCCAGAGATAAGAGTTTATTCTCGCGTAACTTAGGGGCATGGCATAGGTGATCAAATGATGGAGATGTCTCAAATATTACATTCTCTTGTAAAGGATTTAAGAGACTTTGGAAAAAACATATTGCGATTTGGAATCAACGAGAACATTTGTCATCTTAGTTAAATTGTTCTTATATTGTAATACAAAGTCTAACTTTAGATGCTCATTAGATAATATTTTATTTGTGCACAAGTTGAGCATAGGATAATTTAGAACTGATATTCATTAAAAAAATGTGCAATAAAAGCATCAGACTACATACATTAATGATGTTACCGAATGAATAGGTAGATCATAGAACTAACGCATAACATAGTTTTGGAGACTTCGAAGAAATAACTTAGCTAAGAATTTATGATCATCCACATAATCTAGACATGCCACATGAAAATATCAGAGATTCTCTTTAGGGTCACCATAGCCATTGAAGGTGGGTAGCTTAGGAGTGAATAAGTTTGGAGGAAGTGTATAAGTGGAAATGGTAGGTACGAAAGGAGTGTAAAGGAGTAGAGTAGAGTTAAAAGATGGAGATGCACGAGAAGTATCCTGTTGAAGTTGATGGATTTGAACTTGGAGATTCTGATAGAGAGAGGATAGGTCTTGAGTGCCATAGGAAGAGACTTGTCACATGTGGGAAGTGATAGGTGGAGTGAAATTATTGGTGGGGTTAGGTATAAAAACGAGGACATTGGAAGTAGGTGGAATAGTGGAATTAGGAGGTTGAGTATAAATATGCATAGAAAGCGATGGTGGATGTAGGAAAATTAAGCTAAGCTAGATTGATGGCCTCCTCATGAGTAGTTAATAAGAGTAGATCTAGGTCTTAGCGGATGTTTGGAAAGATGAGCATTAATACCACAAAGTTCTAATAAAAGGTCAGAAGTTTTAGCCATGATAAAACATGACAAAAGACTTAGAAACGAGGTTGGGTTTCAGCAATGGGTTTACCAAATGATTTAACAAAATTATATTTTTAAAACCCTAATTACATATTCATGTATAAAAATAAGCACTAAATTATATATTTAACACAAAAATAAGCTAATAAAATATAAACCCTAATTTAAGAGAGAGAGGATGGAATTACATGATTTTCACTTGATCTTGGGCTGGTCTAGACTAGAAATCCGATGAACATGAAGGGAAGACCATAAAAACTTCTCCAATAAATTATAGAGATGCGAGAAATGATCTAGGATATGGGCACCTAGGGAAAACAAGGGTTCTGCAGGAAGTCTTTAGTGACCTTTATTGGGTGCATGTATTGCGAAAAATGGTTGAACTTGATTTTTATGGTGTCACACAAGTGTTGTTGATAATCATTATTGGTCTCATGTATGTCACACCTTGATCACAAAATGTACTTGTAACTTTTGCAAAGAGATGCTCACCTACAAAACCTTCAAACTAAATCAAATCCCCAAAAAGAAAGATGCAATATGAGGATTATGACTAACTTGATGGTCAACATAGAGTGAACTTACTGTCCGAACACTACACTACATATCAGACTCCATGTATTTCTTACACATGTGTGAAAAGAATCATGCCTTAGGAATCCCTTGTGCAAGTGCACTTGATAGAAGGAGAGTAGCTAAATGTACCCGATGTAAATAAATGTGTGGATGGAAAAATGAACTTTCCCTTCCTATGTTGTGTATATAAAAATGTAGTTCCTTGTCCCGACGAATGCATGCTAGATGAATGCATTTGATTCTCTTAGATGCCTTTGATTGCAATCTTAGGTGGTGATAATAGATGCTTAGAGATTGGTCCTTTATTTTGGTCGCATAGCTTTGTATTTATATGATTCCTTAGGTTGAATGTTGTAATTGGCAATTTGGAAGCGAGACCCATAAGAAAATAAGATTCCCAAAAGATAAAAGAGACCTAAAGGAGTGAGTAAGGTATCAGAGGTCGGGCGCACAGGGGAGTTGGTGTCCTAACTGGGTGCTAGTGTCCAAAGTCATAAAATATAAACATGTAAAATACCAATTGGGTTCACGAGGTGTAAAAGACTAGAAAGATGACAAGAAACAAAGCAAAGAGGCCAAATATAGCTATCAATTACTAGTTTTCTCGCTTAGGAATCATATGAATGCAAGTATGCTTTTAAGACCTAGAAATGTACCCAAGTGCGTGATTTTTTTTCTACAATAGCTTCTATTTCCATATACTATGGTGTGTCACTCACCACTGTCCTACACACCTTTAATGATACCATTGCCCCCATGGCCTGCAGGAACAATGATCATACCTATCCGGAGTTGGTAATCCCATTGTCCTTGAACTCTTATACTTGGTAGAGGGGATTCCAATATAATATCCTACTTGGACGTCCTTAGATTTTGAATATGTATTACATCCCCTCCACCTTGCAAAAATGCCTAAAATATGACCATGAAGGAAAATTTCATGTTATTTGAGATAACCCTAATCCATTCAAAACCTATAACGTGACTTATCGACCTAATGATGTCTTAATACCCCTCAATAGTATCACCTCCTCTAGTAAGGAAGCTGATAGCACTTATGTATCGAAATCAAACTACCTTAAATGAGTCCTTTGAATCGGCACTGTGAATCTCACTTCTGGGAATACTAATTATTATCCCTAAATGCACTCCCCACACTACAAGAACATGAAAAACCCAAAAAACAACATTTTTACCATCCTAAATTCAGTCATTTCATCCTCTTAGCCCCCAATGGAAAACCATTCTTGTCTCTATAGGGGATCAACTGAGCCAAGCCATCCTCTTATCAAGACAACCAACAACACACAAGACCCTTCTCTTTCGATTGCTCCTTCTATACACCACAATTTGTCTAAGTTTTCCTTTATCATTGCACATGGAAAGGATTTGGTATGGGTAAATAAAAATAAGTACCCCATAACTTCTCTTTGGCACACTTGATTACCTCACAAAAACAAGGTATGAGTTTCATAAATCCTTATACGATATTTCTGCCCTCGAGCTTGAAGAAGTCCCTACCCCATTGCTTGTAAGAAACCTATAGAGATAGAAGACAATGATTCCATCCCCCTAATTTTTTTAGTCAATACCATTTCCATATGGCCTCTCACTTACTAAAATTAGGATTAAACTAAAACCCTTCCTTTAATTTTCCTAACACATAGAAAAAGATTCCCTATTAACATTTTACAATGCCAAGATGATGAATCCATATTGCCCATATATGGGAGTAGAAGAGATTAACCTTCACAAACATATTCCACCCAACACCCCCACTCTTGTAAATGAATCCACCAATGATGTTATCCAAATGAAACCGAAGCCTTTACTTCATCCTACAATCACATCATGTTGGGTGCCATCCTAATATATTTGGCACACAACATCGTCGCCATCCCCAACTTAAACCAATCCTATAAATAAACATCTTCAAAATACATCCTCGCAACAGCCCTCTTGGTCAAGCAATAACTTCTGACACCTTTTATCAATCAAATTCATCCAACATATCGATTACCCACAATGGGTATCTAACATTACAGGATGTTCCCAAATCCTCTAGGAAATTCAACATCTTTTTACTTGAGTTATGAGAGCTTAATCTTTCCTATCCCAAAGATGTTTTCCCTTCCACTAATATCATCAACTAGTAGATATCACAATAGGCCATGAGATGTTATCTCTCATGGATGGATTTTCGAGTGCAATCAAGTCCTCATTTCCCGAAGATCAACATAAAAAAATATTTTATAACCCCATGGAAATTTTTATTCTGATGTTATGCCTTTTGGTTTTGAAAAACATACGAAAGCAACCTACCAAGAGGCTAACCATGACATATTTTTAAAAAAATCCACAAGACCATTGAAGAATATGTAGATGACCTCCTCAGTAAATCTAAAATCAATAAATAACACTTATTTTCTTAGAAAAATCTTTGACCAACTAATTTATTTGTGTCTCCACCTCAATGCTGATAAATGTGTCTTTGGAGTATTGATTAAGGAAATATAGAACATTCAAGCATTTATCGCATTAGAGGAATTGAGGAGTTGATCAAGCCAAAATGAAATCCATCTTAGAGATGTATCCTTTGTCTAACTTAAAACAACTACGTAGCTTGCAAGGAAAAGTATAATCCATTCATCATTTTATCCCACAACTACTTGAATTATTGTTGCCAGCCAAGTTATCATCACCTCCTCAAAAATAAATCTGATTTAAAAAGGCATGTACATTTCCAAGAAGCCTTTGATACCCTCAGGCACAATATATCCTATCAACATTAATGCTTATACATCTAAGGAGGATCAACCATTCTATTTATACATTTCTTCTACAGATCAAATACTAAGAGCCATGTTTTCTCCAGAGATGGCCAGGAATCGGGAACACCTTATCTACTACGTTAGTCACACTCTTGTTGATTATGAGACTTGTTATAACCACCTGGAAAACTATGTCAAATCCTAGTGTTCATGACTTCGAAGATTCATCATTATCTCTCGAAGCCATAAAACTTATGTAGTTCTGGGGTCATCAAGATTCAATCCTTTAAAGTCCGATTATGTTCCAAACCCTACCACAGAAGTGGTCAAATTTCCTAATGGCTCAGCTGATCCTAACCAAGTTTGACCTTAAATTTTTCCACAAAAAATCAATCAAATTACAAGTCATCTCTAGCCACCTCAGACATAGACACCCTTAACGCAAAAATCAAATTTGATACCCGATTCCTTGATGAATCATAGACCTCCCATTTCATAAACTGAGCCCCTCACCAAAATGACCTTGTATTTTGATGGATCCAATGTACAAGTGTGGGAGTAAGGTATTATCATCTTAATACCCCATGAAGGGACACCCATACGACTTATCCTTGTAGATGCCATTGAACTCAATTTTTATTGCACTATGACATGGCTAAATATGAAGCTTTAATCATGGGTTTGCAAATTGTATCCCAGACATTAAGGTCAAAACCTTGGATATCTTCGATGATTCTCAATGCATAATCAACAAAATCAAAGACACTTACCAATGTAACACTAATGATACATTACAAAAATACAAAACCATCACATTAAGATACTTAGCATTTTGATAATTACAATATCGATCAGTGCCTGGTCAACACAATAAGTTCTACATGGGTGACACCATGGCCTCCCTCTCTTCTTTTATCCCATTAGCACCTTTCACAATTTGATCTACTTGTAAATCTTGAAAAGAACGGGGGAAAACTTCAATCAACCTTCCTAACCAAGAACGATCTCCTCTCCGTCAATGAGACAACTTCAAAATGAATTCAGAGTTTGAGCCAAACACTGACATTCGCAAAGACCTATGATTTCATCTTAGAGAAAATACCTTGAAGTTTCTACTAGAAATGGCAAAAGGTATTAGACAACAACGAGTGTGAAAAGAGGTTTCGATGGTCTCTTCCTTCAATGGTCTGGATCCCTCTAAACTTCATACGCCATCAAATAAGTTCATGATAGTTCCCCATATATCTTCTTCCATCATACATGTGCCAACGTATATGCTTTGTTGGGGGTTAGCACACTAGTTGTATAGTATATATATCATATCTAAGCATACATAATAAATAAAAGCGGATATTCTACCAAAAAAGAAATATACAAAACAAGAGATATAAATCAACACTCATATTTAATGTGGATTCACCCAATGTAGGCTACGTTCCACCAAGAAACAAGCTTGATCTATTATCCAAAGCTTTGACAAGATATCTGATGAAGATTTATAATCTTCCACACTCTCAGATGTTCAATATTTCTTTCTTCTAAACCACTGACTTCTTTTCCCAAGAATTCTCTCTCACATAATTATCTTTTAATTATCATCAATCTCCTCATTCTAAACCCTATGACTTTATAGCTTCTAAATAGTTGTTTATACGAAACTTTAGGGCACTTAGCCATGAATTACAAATCATAGATCTATTACTAATGCTAAAATAGAAATAAATCTCGAGAGATTAATTAAAACATCTCACAAGTAACTCGACGCGGTTCTGCTCTAACCCATTCAGCAATCCAACTTGCCTTGACCAATGTTCAGTCACACTATGTATTCGATCCCTCGATTCTTTGTGATGGCCAACTTTTATTCGGCTTAAGTTCTCATTTACATCTTCAAACATGAGTAATTGAGCTCCATACTCAACAATCTCCCACTTAGAGATTAATTCATACGCACACTTATACCTATACGTTCATTCTTGGATCCTCTTAGCTTTGTTTCTTCCTCTTCAAGTCTCAAACTCAAGACCAATAAAGTGGAGTGTAGCTCCAACTTCTCCTTTCTAATGAATTCATTAGCATATCCTGCGAGGTTTTCACTGTGATGAATCTTTTCCAGATTCAACTTGCCATCCTCCAATACTGTGTCGTATGAAGTGATACCTCAATTGAATGTGTTTCATTCTCGGAATGAAACATTGAGTTCTTTATCAAATGAATTACACTCTAATCATGTAACAATTTGCAATCATCATTTTCTCCTTTCCCAACTCTTCCATGAACCTACTCATCCATATCATCTCCTTGCTAGCCTCTATAGCTGCAACATACTCTACCTCTGTAGTAGACAAAGCCACAACCTTCTGCAATCTCGAAATCTAGCTAACTATCGTTCCACCTACTGTGAAAATATATCCAGTAGTGCTCCTCCTACCATCCAGATCTCCAGCCATATCTGAATCAACATAGCCACATAATGAAATATCCGAACCTCCATAGCATAACTACATGCTAGATGTCCTTTCAAATACCTGAGTATCCATTGGACTGCTTTCCAATGCTCTTTACCTAGATTAGCCATATATCTACTCACAACTCCCACTTTGCCTATGTAATGTCTAGTCTGAGTACAAACCATAACATACATGAGACTTCCAATATTGAAGCATATGGCACTGTGTCATGTATTTGACCTCTCTTGTGATGAAGGACATTTGATCTTTGCTCAATTTGAAGTGTCCAGCTATGGTGTGTACTAATGAGTTTTGAATTTTACATATTAAACCTTTCAACACCTTATTAGATATAATATTCCTAGATAAATACAATTTCTTATTTTTCTTGTCTCTATGTATTTGCATGCCAAGGATTCTTTTTCACGTACTCCTAAATCCTTCATTGCAAAATGTGTGAGCTAGCTTTCTCTTAAGCTCACCAATGTCCTCGCATACTAGATCTGCGTAATAAGCATATCATCCACATACAGAATGAAAATAATATAGCTCCCATTTTCAAGCTTCTTGAAATAAACACAATGGTCATATTCACATCTCAAGTAACCATGCTCATGCATAAAACTATCAAACCTCATGTACCATTACCTTGGAGCTTGCTTGAGCCCATATAGGCTCTTTTTCAACCTGCACACTAATTTCTCCTTACCCTTGACTTCATACCCAAGCTCGTTACATATAAATCTCTTCATCCAAATCACCATGAAGGAAAGTCATCTTCACATCTAGTTTCTCTAAATGTAAATCATCTACTGCAACTAAACTCAATATAATATGAATAGAAGTCATCTTAACAATAGGAGAAAATATTTCACCAAATTCAATACCTACTTTCTGTGTAAATCCCTTTACTACAAGCCTTGCCTTGTACCTTTTCTGTCCACCCTCTTCTTCCTTAATTCTTGTAAACCCACTTGTTCTACAATGTTCTCTTTTACTTTTGCAAATTTAACCAAATCCCAAGTTTGGTTACGTTCCAAAGAGTTCATCTCCTCATCCATGTCATGCCCCACTAACGTGAGTTTTATCTGCATTGCTTCTTCAAAGCTTTCTAGTTCACCATTATCAGTCAATAATAAATAAAATAGAGAAGGTAAATCTTTCTAGAAGTTTACTTACCCTTTCAGTGACCTTCTCACAAGAGTTTGGGGTACTGGAGGCTCAATCTGGACCTCCTGGACATTAAGTATCAACTTCCGATGGACCGACGCCAATTTGTCACCTCTAACCGATGTTGGTTCGCTAACTGATGCATCGATTCAGTTTGATCTCTCTGTAACCATCACCCATGGTTCATCGACCAATGTCTGTCTGGGTCTAACCAATCACTTGCTTTGTGTAACTGTAGGTGTTTCTTTTAAATCTTTGAAGAGTTCATTTTCATTCACAAAATTCTCAATTTTCTCATCCTTGGGTACCAAAATTTGATCCCTGTACATTCTCTTTTCATTCCATTCAACATCATGACTCCTAATAATTTTAGAATTCTCTAAATCCCAAAAATGAAATCTAAATCACCATATCCATAACCAATGAAAGTGCATCTCTTGGATTTTGCATCCAACTTTTTCTATTTTCCTTATCAACATGCACAAAAGCTTCTGAACCAAAAACTTTAAGAAAAGAAAGATCTACCTCTTTTCGGTCCAAGCTTCCTCTAGTATTCCTCCATCTAGTGAACTTGAAGGCCCATGATTAATCAAATAAACCACTTGTATCAACTACTTTTGCCCAAAACTACAGGAAGCAATCCAGAATGTATCCTCATACTTCTAGCACATTCCATGATTATCCTGTTCATTCTTTCTGTAACACCATTCTCTTGTGGTGTTCTTGGAACCATTCTTTCTCTACGTATCCCATTCACTAAACAATAATCATTAAAAGCCTCACACAATATTCACCACCATTGTTAGATCTAAGGCACTTTAACTTAGAATTTGATTCATTCTCAACAAGGGCTTTCCATCTTTTAAAAGTCTCAAAACATTAGATTTATGTTTAATATAATAAACCCATACCTTTCTTGTAGCATCATCAATGAAAGTAACATAATATTGGGATCCTCCATGAGAAGCTACCTGAGCTGGTCCCCACACATCTGAGTGTACAAGCTCCAATTTTTGCTCCTTCTTAGTTGCCCCAACTTTGAGAAATATCACTCTCTTTTACTTTCCAAAGATACAATGCTCACATAAATCAAGATCTAAATCTTTCAAATATGATAACTTACCCTTAGCCTTTAAGATCTGCATTCCTTTTTGACTCATATGACCCAACCGATTATGCCACATGCATGCATCTGAATCTGAAGTAGATAATGCGAAAAAGAATCAATAATACATGTAGATAAATATAACGTTCCTACCTTCTTACCTCTTGCCACAACAAAAGCACCCTTGGTGACTTTCCAAGAGTCTCCTATAAAAGTAACCATGCAACCAGATTCACCTAGTTTCCTTGCAGAAATAAGATTCCTCCTGAGGCTTGGCACATGCCTCACATCTTTCAATACCCATGTATTTCCATTCTACAATTTTAGATGAACTTCCCTTTACCAAAAGAGTAACTTGCAAGGTTCATCATCACCCAAATAAACATGCCCAAAATTTCCTGGACATAATTTCTAAAATAACCCTTATTAGGGGTTGCATGGAAAGAAGCTCCTGAATCTAAAACCCATGATTCAATTCTACTATCTAAAGAAAGAATAAGAGCATCTTGCATTACCTCTTATCGCATAAGATTAACCTCTTTTACCTTTGTCTGGTTGTTGGTTCTCTTTATCCTTTGACCAATAATCTTTCTTTACATGTCCTTTCTTTCCACATTTCCAACAAGTAATTCCCTTACTTTTGGATTTAGATCTGCTATCCCTTGACTTTGATTTCCCATTACTCTTACTCTTGGATCTCTCCTTCTACTCTGCCCCTGCTTTCTACATTCAAAAAGCATTTCCAGATGATGTTTCCTCTGTACTTTTCCTGTGAATTTCTTCATTCAAGATTATACTAACCACATCATCAAACTTCAAAATATTATTAGCAGATGTTGTATTACTAACAACCATTACCAAGTTATCCAACTATCAGGCAAAGAACATAAGAATAAAAGTGCTTTTACTTCATCATCAAATGGTATAGAAACCGATTTAACTTCCGATTTACAATAGATTGGAAATCATTCAAATGACTAGAGGCAGATTCACCTTCATGCATCTTAGAACTAAATAGTTTCTTCATCAAATAAACTTTATTCAAGCACTAGGTTTTCCATATAAATTAGCAAGAGATTTCATTAAGTCTACCATAGAAGTCCGCTTGTAATATTAAGAAGCCACTGATGATATCTACGATCAAGCTCAATCTTATAGATCCCAAAGCCTTTCTCATCAAGAATCTTCCATTCTTCATCAATCATCTTCGTAGGGAAATCTAGACTTCTCATCCAATGGTAAGTACAAATCTCTCGATACGTATAATCCTCAATCAACATCTTCCATAATTGATAATTTCAGCCGTTAAACTTCTCTATCTTTGTATTTATTATCTTCTGTCATTGTCAGTAGCTCCCACTCAATCAAAACCTCTGAGTAAATTTGTCAACACACAAACCCTCAAACAAAGCTCAATACCATTGTCAATTAGCACACCGATTGTATAGAGACAATATATCGATATCTAAGCATACATGCAAATAAAAGTGGATATTCTACTAAAAGAATTATAATGAAACAAGAGACATAAATCAACACCCAGTTTAACATGTGGTTTCACCCAATGTGGGCTGGAGTCCACCAAGAAACAAGTCAATCTATTATCCAAATCTTGTGATAAGATATATAATGAAGATTTACAATCTTCCACACCTCTCGGATATTCGAGGTATTGTCTTCCTTCAAGCTTTTACCTTCTTCATAAGAATTCTCTCACACAAATTATCTTGCAATTATGATTAGTCCTCTCATTTTAAACCATAAATTTAACTTTAAATAGTCGTTTAAGACTTTAGTATACTAAACATGCAATTACATTCATCAAATATATTCCCAATGCTAAAATAGAAATTAATCCCCAAAGATAATTAAAACTCACAAATGCATAGTGAATCGATGTTGGTTTACCCAACTATCTCACCTGAGTTCCTAACTTGCTCCCGACAATGCCACTCTCACTATAAGAGTCTGATGTCGGCTTTCCCGTTAACTTCCAAGAATAAGTTCTAATTGCATGCTAAAACATGAGGCTAATTTAGCTCCATACTCAACATTCCTTCAGAAACATTATAGCTAATATGGATCTTACAAATCAAACACTTTATCGTAAATTTGGATCCATAGACAAGATTATTCAGCTAGTATGTCAAAAAAATGTCTTAAATGTCAACAACTATTCTAACTTCACATGTTCCTAGCCACAAATCTTCAATCTACCCAAGATCTCTAGCCCTTCTCACAATGGGGGGCTAGACCTCATTAATCGTATGATCCAATTCAAGGTAATTAAAGCAAACAATGATGGATGGTATCCATCATCAAAACCTTGAACTAAATATTTCACTAAATGGGTGGAGGCCATAAATCCCTTGTTTTAACCAAAGTAAATAAGATAGTCAAATTTATTTACCAATAATCATATGTCATTTTGGCATTCCTCAAAATCATCAGAAGGGATAACAGGAAAATCCTTAAAAAAATGTTTTCTGAAACATATCGATACACCTTGACATCAAACTAAAGATTTTCTACACCATAAAGATTATCCAAAATGCCTCATTAAGAAAAAGTGAAGAATCTAACAAAACTCTCAATAAAATTTAATGTAACTATCAATAATGTTGGGTAAAGATTGAAAAATTTCACATCCCCTTTTCTCTATGGGATTACCTAGAAGAAGCATATGAGACCCCTACGGGTATGCCGATATCCCATTCTCTCAAGTCTACGACTCGTAGGTTAGGATCAAGGTCAAGCATTATATGAGGCGGAGAATGCCCTCCGTTCTACGAATCATCCCTTTAAAGAAAATTTCAAGTTTGAAAGAATATTGTCAACAAGAGTGCCTCTCACGAAAGTGTATATCTATTGAAATTAACATCACCTGGGAGCTTCAAGAAGAACATATTAATGTTTATCAAGAGAGGGGTTTCAAGCGACTTCACTTATTAAGTAAAAATCTCTGATATAATTATGATTACTAATAAAGCATGACTTGTTATTTTATTCTCAAGAAATCAACATTTTGACTCAACAATGGAAACATGAGGAAATGTTACCTGATGAATTTTTTAGCTGGGAACTGCATTTGAAGATATCAGTAGCAGTAACTATAGATCAATTGGCTTCGAAATAATTATGTGTATTTGATTGGCAATCAGTGTTGATGCATATATTTAACTCTTATTATATTGTGTTGTTCAATCTTGTAATAATTCACTAAAGGTCATGATGTTGGCATAGTCTGATAATCAATCGATAAATATGTTATTATACACATCTTTTGATCTTAAAGGATGTTGCTAATCACTGGAACCTTGTTTTGTCAATTAATTGTCTTACTTGGGACAAGTTATATATAGTGCATGTATGATTTTCGATGAAAATGTGTAATTTCCGTATGCTTGGCCATTGAACTCTTTTGATGATTTGAGATTGAATACATAAATGAATCATTATTTCAAAGCGGAAAGTTATACAGGTATCTTGGCAGAAAAACGTGATCTACCTAATTTAAATGTTAATGATAGTAATTTTAAACTAGAATTAAATTAAAATCATGGTGAAGGTTAAATTTGTTTTCTTATTTGCATTCTATAGTTATGAATATCATGGTGATACATCAGATGCTAATCTCAGTAATTGCGTTAGAATTCCTCTAAGAACCAAACACACCGTTTTTAGTTGTTAGAAACTTCAGAAAATAACGGTTCACATATGGGCAAATGTGGATGACCTAGCAACTTGTAATGATCATCTTACTCATAGTGTTGAATAAGATCTCGAGATTTAGAAAGACTTTATTTGGATCAACTAGTTAATTATAATTATTTAATATTAAACACTTAACATACCCCCTAAGTTTGTCCATACCACTAAATTACTTCCTGTAATGGATTTATTAGATATTTCATAAGGATGAAAATAGATGTAAATTCCATTAACCTATGAAAATTTATGATTTATCCTAGATATATTAAGATACAAACACTATTAAACGGATGTAAACTTCCATAGAAATAACCTTAAGAAGGGGACGTATATGGACCCAGTTTGGATGACATGGATAAACCAGGGGAAGCAGGTCAAATTTAATGGTGAAGACATTAAATGAGGTCACTATCATGGTGAGAAGCTGAGTTTGGATCAACCAGAAAATTAGAGGCATCTTGCAACTCATACACACCTAAAATGGAAATACGTCTGCGAAATGGAACATTGGTCATCACCCGGGCTTGTGTGTGTGGGACAGGTTAGTTTGGACTACGGGCGTGAGGACATGAGGACATCGTCAATGCATTCAATGCATTCATCGCTACCATAAAGTGTAGCGAGCCCATTGGACTTACCGGATCGATGAGAGGGCGTTGAGAATCGAACTCCAATCCTGCCGGCGTTCATTGCATCCGAACTTTAGTAACTAGCAATACGTAACT
>CM031238.1:125183623-125355780 GCA_018340775.1 Taxus wallichiana var. yunnanensis
AGAATTTATTACTTAAATTAAATATAAATTATTTCTTGAGTTGGGCCCATAATTTTTAGTTCGGGCCCAGTTAATCATTATAGCCATCCTTACTCTATTATGGCAACCCCCTAGCCTCTTTTTATTACGAAAAAAGAGAGATTCAACATTAGGTTTAGGGATAATCAGGTTTGAACTGATGACTTTCACCACATAAAGGTGACACTCTACTACTGAGTTATATCCCTTCCCTAACCTCATTCGGAAGTAAAATTGTAAGAACTTCCCAAAGAATTTTTAAATTCAATACATTACATTCTTTCAAGACCTCGGTCGTAAAGAGAGAAAAAAGAATAACTAAGCTATGCTTTCACCTACACCTAGTAGGAAAAAAGTTATCTATTCTCCATATATTTCTTGATCCAGATCAACATAAATTAGAATTATTTGGTTGTCAAGTTGACACAAGTGGAACCCTCTGCTCTCTCGTGGTACAATCTTTTTCCTATTGATTTAGCACTTTTATATCGATCCAAACAAAAAAGATAACTGATGCTAATACTAATATAATAATTTATATATCATTAACTAATACAAAAGAAAAGAACTGTTTTTTAGTAGACTTACTTACTTTATTAAGCTATATTTCCAATTCGCGGACACAGCCGCTAGGAGCATATAGTCCTATTTATCTCGTTTTAATATAGGTCCTCGAAATTATCTTGTACAACGTAACCCAATCATACTATCCATACCAAAGCACAAAAGTAAAAATGTTTCATCAAATCGATTCCTAGTTAAATAATGCATAACTACACGGATAAGCTCACATTAACCCGTCAATTTTGGAATAAAATTTGTGATTTTAAGAAATTATAATATCGAGATATATCAAGATATAAATAAAAAATTAGCATGTTAATGCTATGAAATTCACAAAAATTTCATATATTAGATGTATTTTTATTCATTCGTGTCTGATTAGAACACGAAAGCTAACTCAAAAAATAAAAAATTACCCTTTGGGACATAGGAATAATCGAATAACGAAAATAAATAAAATCCAATTTATCTAAAAATAAAAATTGAACGAGAAGCCGTATGAGGTTAAATTCTCATGTACGGTTTTGTACAGTGACGGTAAGGATAACTTATCTGTCAACTTTTCCACTATCACCCCCAAAAAACCCAACTCTGCTTTACGTAAAGTTGCTAGAGTACGATTAACCTCTAAATATGAAATCACTGCTTATATACCTGGTATTGACCATAATTTACAAGAACATTCTGTAGTATTAGTAAGAGGCGGAAGAGTTAAAGATTTACCCGGCGTGAAATATCACATAATTCGAGGAATCTTAGATACTGTTCCAGTAAAAAATCGTAAACAAGGGCGTTCTAGTGCGTTGTATATTCTTATCTAATATTTGCATCATTTTATGATGATATCATGTCAATTGCTAAAAACATGTAAAGTATATAGCTAACCTAATAACGAACGTTTTGTAAGGGGACTAGAGCAGGCTAAAACAAACGAAATTTATTACTTTTTTTTAAGTAAATTTCGAACTATTACATAAATATGTCTAAGGTTCAATATTGAATTCATTTAATAAGTTTTTAGTTTTTCCTTACGTTGCGTGTGTCAACAAAAAATTAAAAATGTCTTGACCTTTTCAGAACAGGTTCGAGTCAAATAGCAATGATTTGAAACACCTTTTCTTTTAAATACGATATTTTATTTTTAACCTAAGGACTTAATCGTATAGATATAGAAAATACAAGATTTCTAATCAATGACAAAAGAAAGGAAACGGATACTCAATTGAGAATGAGTAAACATAATTCTATGCAAAAGAAATAGATTTCATATTTATCTATGCAAATAAAAAAATGTGGAAAGCCGTATTCGACGAAAGTCGTATGTACGGTTTGGAGGGAGATCTTTCAGACCTCTAGAGATCCACCCTACAATATGGAGTTAAAAAGCCAAAATAACTTATTATTAACCTTTATGAAAAAAATTTTGTAAACCTTTTTAGCGCTCATGTCACGGCAAAGTACTGCAGAAAAAAAAATGGTGAAATTTGATCCCTATTTTTCATAATCGATTAGTTAACATGGTCGTTAACCGTATTCTTAAACATGGAAAAAAGCATTGGCTTATCGAATACTTTATCAATCTCTAAAAAAATAAGACAAAAACAGATAAAAATCCACTAATTATTCTACGGCAAGCAATACAAAAAGTAACTCCCAAATTGATAGTAAAATCAAAACGTGTAAGTGGATCAACTTTTCCAGTTCCCATGGAAATAAGATCTAAAAAAGGAAAAGTAATTGCTATTCGTTGGTTATTAGGGTCATCTCGAAAACGTTCTGGTAGAAATATGCATTTAAAATTGAGTTACGAATTAATGGATGCTGCCAGAGAGAAAGGCAATGCTATACGCAAGAAGGAAGAGACTCATAAAATGGCAGAATCCAATAAAGCTTTTGCACATTACAATCGTTAATTCACTATATAGAAAGATCCATCGATCTACCCTCAATAAAATAAAGCCAACTTTATCAAAATTTATACAGATGTTTATTGGAACTGGAATGAAAGCAAAAGGAATAAGAATAATATTTAATAAATATAATATAAACAATATAAACGTAAATAATTTGGATGTTAATTAGATGAAAAAAAAATTATTGATCGGGGATTGACTGAAATTACTAAATCACGATCTGGCATCTACAAACTGAAAATTTCATTTTAAATTATACCTTTAGATCATTTTAATATGAAAGAGTTTAATTTGCTTCTATTCCATGGAAGTTCCATTTTTCCAGAATGTATCTTGATTTTAGCCCTATTTCTTCTTATAGTGATTGATTTAATTGCTGATCAGAAAGATACAGCTTGGTTATATTTAATCTCTTTAACAAGTTTAATGATAAGCATAGCAGTCTTATTATTTCAATGGAGAGAAGAACCTATAATCAGTTTTTTTGGTAATTTCCAAACGAATAATTTCAACAAAATATTTCGATTTCTCATTTTACTATGTTCAACTTTATGTATTCCTCTATCTGTGGAATATATTAAATGCACAAAAATGGCTGTAACAGAATTTTTGTTATTCATTTTAACGGCTACTCTAGGAGGAATGTTTTTATCTGGTGCTAATGATTTAGCAACTATCTTCGTAGCTTTAGAATGTTTAAGCTTATGTTCTTATCTATTATCGGGATATACCAAAAGATGTACGGTCTAATGAAGCTATTATGAAATATTTACTTATGGGTGGGACAAGTTCTTCTATTCTTGTTTATGGTCTTTCTTGGCTATATGGTCTATCCGGGGGAGAAATTCAGCTTCAAGAAATAACCAATGGTCTTATAAATACACAAATGTATAACTCTCCAGGAATTTGGATCGCACTTATATCTATAACTGTAGGAATTGGATTCAAGCTTTCTCTAGTTCCTTTTCATCAATGGACCCCCGATGTATATGAAGGAGTGCGATTCGTTTTCAATTTATTAACTCTAGAATAAATTAATTAAATTAATTTTTTTAGATTTAGATATGTTTAGTATCTATAAAAACTCAAACTCTATGGACATGTGTAGGAAAAGACTGTTATCCCCACTCGGACTAAGATATCACTTTTACCAAAAATTTTAATCGTTTAATTAAGGTAAAGCAAGGTCAGAAACAACTAAATTATTTGAATAAAAAAATAAAATGAATTTTGCAAGTTAGTCATTACAGGTAGTTATTATCAAAAGATCATGATTATTTAACTATATCAATACTTTTATTCTAAACGTAGATGCTCCATATTCAGTTTTCATCCTTCAAAGACTACGAGTGTAAGAAAAAAGGCATCCGTCGACAAAAAGATTACCCTAAGATGAACATCTCATGGCTATTCAGAACGAATTAAATCAGATGGTTCTATTTAGATTCTTTTTGACCAGAACCGAAGTCAAAAAATAAGTAATTTTTATTTACCATAGGAACCGCTGAGTAAGGATTCTTCGAAAAGTTAAGGATTAGTTATTCTTTCTATTGATTGAATAGATTCAGTCTTATACCTACACGAGGAAGGTAATAAAAAAAAAAAAAAATAATAATAAAACGATTAGGTTCTTCTTTTTTATCACTTAGGAGCCGTGCGAGAAGAAAGTCTCATGCACGGTTCTGAATGAGAGAAAGGAGGGAAGAATCCTCTTTTCGACTCTAACTCTCCCACCCCAGTCGTTGCTTTTCTTTCTGTTACTTCAAAAGTAGCTGCTTCAGCTTTAGCTACTAGAATTTTCGATATTGTTTTCTATTTTTCATTGAACGAATGGCATATTATTTTGGAAATATTAGCTATTATTAGCATGATACTAGGAAATTTAATTGCTATTACTCAAACAAGCATAAAACGTATGCTTGCATATTCAAGCATAGGTCAAATTGGATATATCCTTATCGGGATCATTGATAGAGACTCAAATAATGGATATGCAAGCATGATCACTTACATGCTATTCTATATCTTCATGAATATAGGAACTTTTTCTTGTATTGTATTATTTAGTCTACGTACAGGAACAGAACAGATAACATTCGAGATTATGCAGGATTATATATGAAAGACCCTTTTTCGGCTTTCTCATTAACTTTATGTCTGCTATCTCTAGCAGGTATTCCTCCATTAGCAGGCTTTTTTGGAAAACTTTATCTATTCTGGTGTGGATGGCAGGCAGGTTCCTATTTATTAGTTTCGATAGGACTCTTTATGAGTGTTATTTCCATATATTATTATCTCAAAATAATTAAATTATTAATGACTGAACGAAACAAAGAAATAACTCCCCACGTGCAAAATTACAAATTATCTTTTTCAATATCGAAGAACTATATCGAATTGAGTATGATTGTATGTGTAATAGCATCTACATTACTAGGAATAGTAATAAATCCAATTATTATAATTGCTCAGGATACATTATTTTAGATTTAATTTTTAGTAATTAAATCTTTTTATTACTAACTAAAAGAACTCATATACTTTTACTAATATACTTAAAATCGCAAATATAATTATAGAATGAACTTATAATTATAGAATAAATAATTATAGAATGAACTTCTAATTACAAAACTTGATCGTCAAATTAGAAGTTCATTCTATACCATATTAGAAATATTTCTATTATATATGAGTAAAATGGAATTCAAACGTGTATAATTAAATTATACGTCACTACGTTCTGGCTATTTAGGATTAAACATAATGTTATTTGGGTAACATAGAAAGTTATACTCTCTATTGAATCGAAAAATGTTCAATCGTACATCTATTGATAGGAAAAAAAGAATCCTCCGATAAGAAAAAGAATTGATGATATCACCAGACCTATATCACGGATCTATATAAATACTCCAATACTCTATCCTTGTTAGCCATTTTATATTCCACATATAGCTATGTATTAATTACACGCTATATATATTAATATTCATGAAAAAAATTGGATGCCTTGATGGTGAAATGGTAGACACGCGAGACTCAAAATCTCGTGCTAAACAGCGTGGAGGTTCGAATCCTCTTCAAGGCATAATGATAATATTGTAACGCCCATTGAATTAGTCAATGGGCGTTACAATATTGAGGTATACAATAACCTCAATATAAGAATATAAGTCAGTCAATATTGAGTAAGCATAAGTTGATAATTAACTTATCAAGTTAAAGATAACTGACTTGGTTCATATTTGGTACTATGCTTACTGGTCGAAATAGTAATAAGTTTTAAAATATTTAGTCCTTTTTAGATCTTTTTTTTCAATCCTTTCGTTACTAAAGAATTAATATAATCCGGAGAAAGCCATTCTTGTTTAAACAGTTCATTCTCTATTTGTTTCAATAACATTGTGTTAGATATGAACATATTTGCTAAATATTCATAAATTTCGAATAGAGTATTATGAATAAAACATTCATTATATAATAATTCTCTATTTTCCCTTTCGTTCTCAACCAAAAATACTCTGAATTTATCATCCCGTGTCTTTTCACGAAAAATAGCGTCATCTAGTATCTTTGTAGGATATGGAAGCACACGCCTCAATCGGACACCAACTTCTTGAAAACGTTTAAAAGTCTCAAAATTCTGTACCTTTTTCTTCTTCATGGTAGGAGGCAAATCACTATTATCGTCATCGTCATCCTCCACAATTTGATATTTTAGTCCTAGGGCTATGTTCCTAATCTTTTTTCTTCTTGATATAGACTTTATCGTTATTATTGTAACATCCCTTAATACTTCTCTTCTTTCTAAAGCGTAAGTAATATAAATCCTTTTCACGAGTTCGCGAGGAACAAAAAGTTCTGCTCGTAAAAACGCAACGCTCCTATTTTGAAATCGAATACTAACGGGATCCCAAAGAAATCGGCGACCGAAATAGATTATAGGTGTATCTAAAGGTTTATATTCCGCTACATCCTCTTCTGTATCAAATTTATATATTCCCAGTCTTTTAAACTTATTGTATAATGATCTTGCTTCCCAGAAAGCAGCTATCTTTCTTCGTGCGATATTTTTAGCTTCTTTATAAATTTCAATGGGGTCGCGAGACTCTAGGAATTTCACCCAAAAAAAACTAGAAAGACGGGTCGGCCTTTTTTGAAACTCTCCGAACAGACGAAGATAATCCAAAAATGGTTCTCTAATGTTATATCTTTTTATGGTCGAATCGATTACTGCGAAGAAAAGTAAAACGCCAAGTCCTAGGAGAACAAACTAGCCTACTACCTAATTCTCCTCTGTAGAAGTACTTCAATTCTTTAAATAAAACGAGTTCATCTAATTGAGCAGATAATCCTTTTTGCATCATATCTCTTTTGAAATAAGGAGCGACTGTGATCTTATTTTTATCATAATTTCCCCGAAATATTTCCCCCCCTGGAAACTCTTCCAGAAGACTCTGTAAAAGATTGGAAGCTAGAGTGAAATCATTCGCAATTATATCACTAAGAGGAGTCCAATTCTCTCTATTTGATTCCGATGTAAACCAACAATCTTGAGCTACTGATCCGGCCAAGCAACCCACTATGTGATAGAATATGGTTAATTCTTTCACAGCTGTTCCAGCAATTGAAGGTTCTAAATACCATTCAGACAAAAAGTACGGCCTTGCACTCAAAAATTCCCTTTTGAGCTCTAAAAAATGCTTAGGATACGTAAGTTTATTTTGTATAATAGCTTTTCCTATCTTATAGGGAAGTGTCCCACTGTAAAAGTAATAATTGGAACAAGCCCACCTTGATCTATATAAAGCGTATCCAGTTATATCATCGTCTATAACTGATGTATTTAGTATCATACCGAGCCGCCAGACATAATTGGCAAGTTTTGCCATATCTCGTGTATTAAAACCGCTGGTCATTAATCCAAAAAAATGATCAGAGTTCCATTCTTTTTTCAAATAGAGTCCTTTGTCACGTAAAAGCAAAGTAAATTCCTTTTCTCGGTGCGAGGCAGGGCACATTTTAGTGTTGATAAATGTATCGAATCGTCGTTTACGATAAGGAGGAGATATTAGAAATGGATCCAATTTTTTAGGAATATGAGTCGAAGCAATAACAACAATATTTTGTTGTATGGATTCTTCCTCATCTTCATCCACCAGCGGCGGATCTCCAAGGAGTTCACCCAATACTGTAGTATGGTAAACGAAATCATCCATTTCATGAATGTCTGGAATCCATATGACACAAGGAGACATTAATTTTGCCAATTGGATTGCAAGCACAAATTGCGCGTATCTTCTCCCAAAAAACTCCGGAGATACATCATTCTCATCTCGTTGATAATACCAGTTTTTCGGTTTTTGTTGATAATACAGTTTATCATATACGTCGTCCGGCCTTGACCAGCCCATATCTAAAAAGATATCTTCATGCTCAAGGTATGATTTACTAGCTGCAGATGTATACTCAGCTACATTGGTGATCAGAAGTTTCTCTTGATCCAAAAAGCTTTTAGGAGATATTTTTATTAAAGGTAGATAAGAATCTGCTGCTAGACTTTTAGCTAAATACGATCGTCCAGTGTCCTTAGGCCCTATCAATAAAATCCGATTCGAAAGGGACAGTGCCGGGTAGAATGGGAAAAATCTAACTTCGTCAGATAGAGATCTCTTAGTTGGCATAGAGTTAATCTGATGCTGAAAAACATCGAAGACCCGCTTTTCTGCTAAAAATAAGGAATCAAGCTCGCAATTCCTTAGGCCTATTTTATTCATTAGACCTAGTTGAATAATTTCAGCTAAATATCTAAGGTAACGAAGTCCCGGGTGTCTCCCTTTTTCGAAATATTTAGAAAAGAAACCATTAGGGGGAGTCAACTTTGACTCAAATTTAGAGATTCGTTCTTGTACTGAAAACAATACCTTCTCTCTACTAAGGAACTCCTCCGTTCCGTCGTATTCGTACAACCACATCTTTAGGAGTGAGTGCCATTTATTAGATTTTCGCAAAAGCCATTTCAAATTACTTTTGACATGCAAAATTTCCAATATTGGAAGTAATCCTACATCATCAGGATCCGACACCTGATCGACAAAATCGACGAATGTCAACCAAAAACCATACCAATTTAAATTATAATAAATTCTGAGCTTTTTAAAAGATTTCATCTTTTCTTTTAGACCCAAATAGTAATGTCGGCGCATATTCGTTTGAAAATCATTGAATATATAAACGTTTATAACCAACTTAAGCCATGAAAAAATTGTGAAGGAAACAAAAAAGAAAAACCCAAGGAAAATATAAAGAGGTTTATCATACTCCCGAACATTTAGTATATATTTCCATGTATCAAATGATACTGACGTATCCTTTCCCCTTAATACTGTTTGATTAATTGGTTCCTTCCAATCCAAAAGATTCCAAAAGGATAGGAATAAATTCCATTTCGGGAGAAATTTAAATCTAAATTGCCACTTTATAAGTGTCCAAAATTGATGATAGAGTGTCCACATAATATTCAAATTATGATTACAATCCTTCCTAATATCGTCCAAAAAAGATATTAATTGATAATTGCTAGTTTCCAACCTTTCTGGAAAAGTAGCCAAAAATGACTTCTTCATATATTTCCACCCTGTGGAAGTAAAAAACCATGATGTATATGGTTGAAACAAATCCCATTTCTCAAAAATATCTATTTGTATTTGAGGGATCTTATAAAAATAAAATAATATATTTTTAATTTTTAGTATTTCTTTATTGAAAAGATCCAAAAAGGCGTCTTTATCACCTATGACTTTGTCTTCAATTATGTTTTTTGAACTTTCTGCTGAACTATATTTTTCTTTTTCTGCAAGCTTCTTCATTCGGAAAGAGATTTCCGATAGTAAATCATCTTTATAAGATTTAATGCTCGAATTAAAAACCGGGTCAAAAAGCGACTTAAAAAAAGGGTTGTTTTCTTCTGAATCTGAACTTTTTGCAAAAGGATAGCAATAACTTTTGTCTAAATTGACAATTTGTTTGCTTATTAAAGGAATTCTATATATATCTTGAATCGAGCCAATATGGATTTTATGATGAATAAATGAATTTAATTGAGTAAGTAAATTAAACGATTTGTACAAGTCATGTATTAATGCTTGGTCACGTAAATATTTAGCCAATAATATATTTACGTGTGACTTGATGAGTGAAATAGTATCTTTCTCTGATAAAACAGGTCCTATTTCATAAATAGAAAAAGAAGAGAGATTGTTATGAGTGGGAACAAAATTTAATAATTTTCCATATGTAATATTCTTATTTTTTATATGAATTCTTTCTCTTTCTATGTAAGAAGCTAATCTTTCTGTATAATATACATAAGGATGATGTAAATAATCTAAAAATTCAAACGTATTTGCTTTTAAAAAAGAAGTTCTCAATGAATTTTTATTAGATAGTTTTAAAGGATTTAACCAATTGTCTCGATTATTGAATATTCTCGAAATACCAGTGTTATCAAAGAATTCCATGTAATTTTTTTCATTATCGAATAAATCAATAATTGACTCATTCATCGGTTTATCATTAAAACCTAATGAAGCTATTGTTTCTTCATCGATCAAGGATTCCGATTTTTTTGAAGGGATTGATTTTGATTCGATATCCCTCGGTGCGAGTTCGTCCAAGATTATACCAAAAGTTTTTTCGTAGTTTGATACCAATCAAAATTACTATTATTATAAGTCGATAGTTCAATCGAATCAAACTTTCCATATTGACCAAAATATTTAATAGTAAATAATTCAATTGGATCGAACACAATGTTTTTCAAATTGTTTTGTTTAGAACAAAATACAAGACGTTTCAACTCTTTTTTCAAGTATTCGATCTGAATGGACGATGCAGAAATATTCAAATTACCATTGATATTTCTGGAAGCTCGAATAATAAAGTGATTGAACCATTCTTCCTGATATATTCTCCAACTTGATGAATGCTGGTTAATTGCATCTTGTGTTACATTGTTCAAAATGTCTTTTTTTATCCAATTTGTTCGAATCTGATCTTTCAAATTCCGACTGAACCTTTTGATTAGATAGATAATATCTAAGACGTAAATTCTTTCCATTCAAAATTGTATTTATGTATGAATTGTATGAATTCAAACTCTTGTTGATAGTATACTCTTGTCATTTGCAAAATGGGTCGATGAAATCTATTTGTTAAGACCTTTGTCAATTCTTTCAATTCAAAATTGTATTTATGTATAAATTGTATGAATTCAAACTTTTGTTGAGATTGAGAGTATACTCTTGTCATTTGCAAAATGGGTCGATGGAATCTATTTGTCACTTTTTTCCATTCAGAAGAGTATTTTTTTACTATTTTTCTCCATTGCAAATAGTACTTTATATTTCTAATAGTATTTCTAATAGTATACTTATCCAATCGATAACTCGAAAATAAAAAGTATCGATAAGGTTTACATAATGATTTATATTTCTTAAATCCTTTATTCAACAAAAAAAATTTAAAATAGAATAAATATACTCTCCAACAGAATCTATTGAATTTTTTTTTAAGATAATCTTTAATTAATAAGTTCTTCCACAAATAGAATCTCTTGAATCCTTCTTCAAGATAATTGTTAATTTTGTTAATTATCTTCATAAATGCGTTCTTCAACAAATAGAATATATTTAATATTTGTTGAAGATAATTGTTAATTTTGTTAATTATCTTCATAAATGCGTTCTTCAACAAATAGAATCTCTTGAATCTTTTTTGAAGAGAATTGTTAATTATCTTCATAAATGCGTTCTTCAACAAATAGAATCTCTTGAATCTTTTTTGAAGATAATTGTTAATTATCTTCATAAATGCGTTCTTCAACAAATAGAATCTCTTGAATCTTTTTTGAAGATAATTGTTAATTATCTTCATAAATGCGTTCTTCAACAAATAGAATCTCTTGAATCTTTTTTGAAGATAATTGTTAATTTTTACCTTATATTGATTCAATATTAGTCTTACTGAAGTTTCAGTTCTATAAGAATATGATGTTATTTTATCTACATATTCATTCTTTTTATCCAGAATGTTGAGTAGCACAAAAAAAGAATTATCTTTTAATTTGTCTCTGTAGTTGAAGATCAGATTCAACTTTAAGGTCTTATTCAAGAGTATCTTATTGTTCAGTTCATAGAATTTATTCATGTTATAATATAAATTCATGTTATAATATAACATATCACATGCAATTTCATAATTGTAAACCTGATTAGGTTTACTTATTGATTGAGTGAATTGATCCATTATTTTCAGAACAATTTTTTTAAAATCGTTGTTTAGTGTTAATTGTTCTTTGTTTTTAACACAGGATGAACAATATATTGAAGGTAAACTCTGGTTCACAAATCGAATACAATTGAATCGGTTTATATCTCTTCTAATATTCGATACGGGATCTGATGAAATATCATAATTTGCAGAACGATTTTGAAGATATGTTTTCACTTTCCATAGATCAGCTCTCCTATTTTTTTCTGATCTATGGAAAGATTCGTAAGCTTCTTTTCGCCTTTTTATCAATTTAAATAGATCAATATCAATGGGTTTCTTAATAGTAGCACTAATATTTATATATGATTCATCTATTGACAAATTATCAATCAATCCTTTAAAAAATTCCGATTGTAAGGAGATTTCTTCTGTTAATTGTGTAATTTCTTTTTCTTTAATTAATTCTTCTGTTACTTTTTCTGTTAATTCTTCGTGTTCAATTTCTTTTGTAAATTCTTCCTCTTCGATTCCTTTTGTTAATTCCACGAATTTTTTTATTCTTTTTTCAATTTGACTCAATTTTAAAGGCTTTCGCTTTCGACTAGGACGTGTTCCAACTGATTCTTCTTCTTGGTTAGGGTCCCCATACTCTATCTGCCATTCCATTACTTTTTTTTTATAATATTCATTTATTTCCGAATTTATAGAAAACCAAGCATGCTGTCTTGGATGGAGTAAGCGACGTTGATATCTCCTTTTATCTTTTGGCAAAGACATAAGCACATGCGGAAGGAGCAACAAATTTTTAGATCCCATCTGATATATAGATGGAAATATTTTCATCGCATTATATTTTGATCTGTTTGTTTCAAACAAAGATCGACTATTTAAATAATAGAAAACTAATGGTAATGCAAGTATAATTAAAGCTTTTATTGCTTGACCCCGTAAAATAAATAGACGTATATCACGTATAAATAAAGTACTAATAATCCGAAAGTCAAAGAGCTTAATAACGCTTTCTCGACCAGAAAATATGTTAGTTAGCAATCTTACCAAATTAGATTCGGTCCATGGATTGAATACTCCCATTAGTCTGACTTTAAATACACAATATATGTTATAGAACCGATATTTAGTAGATACGGGTATGTTTGGAATTTCGTTCGGATTCAGAGGATATTTTTCCAGATATGTTTTTTTATGTTTTTTCATAAGTTTATAAAAATTTTAAAATTAAAAATTAATCAATTTGAGTAGGAGTAGTATTTAAATTAAGTTAAATAGTAAATAAATAAGTTAATTAGTAATAAGAATTATAAGTTAATACAACAACTTGATATATATATATATTTGATATATATATATATATTTGATATATATATATTTGATATATATATATAATGTAGTTTTGTCTTATTTTAATTTAGACAAATAGTTTTTTGCCTTTTCTATCGATTTAGCCCCAATCTTTCAGTCGATTCAAGAACTTCGTTATTTTCCATTTTTGTTTATATCTATTATTGTAAACAATATAGACAAATCCTTTTATATATTTTATATATTAAAAGGTATTTGGTAACATATTAGATATAGATAATATCTATTATAGATATAATAATCTATGTATATCAATGTATTAGATATATTGATAATGTAGATCAATGTATAGATATAGTGATAATGTAGATCTATACACTGCATTGTTTACAGTATCTCCCTATTTATATTATCTATTAATTACACATATTTCCAATTAATTACAGATATCTCCATCTATATAAACAGGATCGGCAAATCATCTACCTCTCTTTTTTTGGTCTCTATAGATAGATTATATCTATTCTATTTATAGTCTAATTGTCAAATATGAAAAATCTACCTCTCTTTTGGTCTCTATAAATAGATTATATCTATTTATAGTCTAATTGTCATCATTTTATATAAAAGTATAGAAATCCCATCATTCAAAAAGTATAGAAATCCCATCATTCAAAATGACAAAGATATGTCATAAATCTCTATTTAATATTTTAAATAATAAGCATGAATTCAATTGAGTATGATATAATCAAATGGGTTAATCTGATTCGATACTTACTGTCAAGTATAAAATTTACTTGCTTTTTATTTGCTTTATCTAGCATCCATGGCTGAATGGTAAAAGCACCCAACTCATAATTGGGAAGTCGCGGGTTCAATTCCTGCTGGATGCACAGTAAAAAGTTACTGCATTCTACTCGCAATAACTTTTAGATCAAAGAACCTGCTATCTCAATTCAGTCGATTAAATATTGAAATTAGATTAGGTCCGTGCCGGTTTTTTACTTTTTTTTATTTAGAACTTATAGAATATAGCTATTTACCTAAATTTATACTATATCGAACCATAACATAATATAAGTTATGAATAGAATATAAATATTTAAATAGCTATATTTTATATATATTATATTGAACCATTTATATTGAACCATAATAAAATATGGATTGGTGGATATAGGCATTTGTATTTACAAAAGAGAGTAAAGGATAGATATTTATGAATGAGGTTCAATATGTAAATTTAGTACTTACAGAGAAAAGTATTGATTTATTTGAAAAGAATCAATATATTTTGAATGTCGATTCGGGATCGACTAAAACAAAGATCAAAAAATGGATTGAACTCTTCTTTAATGTTAAAGTAATAGGGTTAAATAGTTATCGACCCCCGAAAAAAAGAGAGAAAAGAGGGAAGATAAATCAAATAATGAAACATCGAATACATAATAAACGTATAATTATTAAACTAAAACCAGGTTATTCTATTCCACTTTTCCGTTATCAATGAGACTTATTCAATTAAAATAAATAATAATATGATCACCCGTTCATACAGAACTTCAGGCATAAGTGGTAAATCCCTATCAGGTTTCGATGGAAGAGTCCAGTCTCATCCACAAAAGAAATTGACCTCCGGAAAGCATCGTTGTGGGAAAGGTCGTAATAACAGAGGAATTATTACCTCACGACATAGAGGAGGAGGTCACAAGCGTCTATATCGTCAAATTGATTTTCGGCGGAATGAGAAAAACATATTGGGAAAAATTGTAAGAATAGAAAGCGACCCTAATAGAAGTGCATACATATGTCTTGTGCACTATATAAATGGTGAAAAGACATATATTTTGCATCCCAGAGGGGTCATTATTGGAGATACTATCCTTTCTGGTCCAAAAGCCCCCAATGGGAAATGCCCTACCTTTGAGTGCGGTTTGAATTATTAATTTACGTAATCGGGAACAACCGATTGGGTTTACAGCAAAACCTTAAAATCTATCACTGATCCAACTAGGAAACTTTGATGGGATAAACCCCAAAGGGAAACTGAGGATAAACAGCAGCGGGTGATTGAGTTCAATAGTTTCTGTAATTATTGGCTCCCGAGATATGATAATATGGAGAAGACTAAATTGTCTGAAGCATAAATAGATAAGGTAAAGGAACCCTTGTTATGAAGATAAAGACAAGTAAATCACATTTGATTTGATGGTCAAAGACAGATTCGGAGCTGAACAGTGAGAATAAGAATATATTTCAAATGACTCCTACGTTATCCGGAAGATGCGGAAGTATTGACGTAATTTGATAAAGTCATTCATTCTGAATGCTAAATGAAAAAGAACATAAGCCAGATGATGGAATAGATAAACCTAGGATGTAAAGAATCAGAGCATAAGGCATTGAAAATATGCCCTTAATCCCAGATTGATATATAATATCAATATTCAAATATTGAATATGTAAATATAATTCACATCCAGAAAGCTGTATGCCCTGAGAGAGGCTTGTACAGTTTGGGAAGGGATTTTTACAAACTAAAGATCTACTTCAACCAATATACCCTTAGGCACAACTCTACATAATGTAGAAATACAAGTCGGAAAAGGCGGACAATTAGCTAGAGCGGCGGGTGCTGTAGCAGAACTGATTGCAAAAGAAGGCCAATTGACCACATTAAGATTACCATCTGGGGAGGTTCGTTTAATATATGAGAATTGCTCAGCAACAATTGGACAAGTAGGCAACGTAAAATGGAAAAATAAAGCTTTGAGTAAAGCTGGATCGAAACGTTGGCTGGGTAAACGTCCTGAAGTAAGAGGAGTAGTTATGAATGCTGTGGACCATCCTCACGGGGGCGGTGAAGGAAGATCCCCAATTGGTAGGAAAAAACCCCTAACCCCTTGGGGCTATAGCGCACTTGGAAGAAAGAGTCGGAAGATAAATAGATATAGTGATGTTTCAATCCTTCGTCGACGTAAGTAGTTTATAGTTGTAAATACATTTTTTTTCAAGAAAAAAAAAGGTAAATCAAAAGAAAGGTAATTAATCATGGCACGTTCACTAAGAAAAAATACTTTTGTAGCTAATTATTTGTCGAGGAAAATAGAAAACCTAAATATGAAGAAAGAGAAGAAGATAATAGTGACATGGTCCCGAGCATCTGATATTGTACCCGCAATGATTGGTCATACCATTGCTGTGCATAATGGAAAAGAACATTTACCCATATATATATCACATGATATGATAAACCACAAATTGGGGGAATTCTCACCTACTTTTATTTTTGAGGGGCATGCGAGAAAGGATAGAAAAGCGAGAAACGATAAAAAAACGAAAAATGATCAAAAAGCGAGAAATGATCAAAAAACGAGAAATGATAAAAAAACGAGAAATGATCAAAAAACGAGAAATGATAAAAAAAGAGAGAAACGATAAAATATTAATTCATTGTGGAGGATGAATATGGCACAAATAAGAGCTTTAGCTAGACATATACGTATGTCTGCTAATAAAAACACGTAGAGTAATTAATCAAATTCGTGGTCGTCCCTATATAGAAGCATGGATTATACTGAGTTGGATGCATTATGGAGCATGCTATCCAATCTTAAAAGTAATTCATTCTGCAGCCGCAAATGCTAATCACAATATGGGTTTAAACAAACACAATCTATTTATCAGTGTAGCTGAAGTTAATGAAGGTACTCTTTTCAAAAGATTTCAACCTAGAGCTCGGGGACGTGGTTATCCAATACAGAAACCAAATTGTCATATAACAATTGTATTGGATTACCAAAAAGACAAATATGTATGGGAAGAAAAATAAATCCACTTGGTTTTAGACTTGGTTTTACTCAAAACCATCGTTCCCTTTGGTTTGAACAAATAAATTATTCCGAAGATCTACGAGAAGATGAGAAAATACATAATTGCATTGAAAATTATGTAAGACATATCCAAGATGCCTCAAATTCAAATTATGGAGGAATTATACGTATAGAGATTATGAAAAAGACTGATTTTATTCAGGTGAACATATATATTGGATTTACCGACTTGTTCATCCAAAAACAGAAATATAAAGAGAAAAAAGATAAAGAAATTGAAAAATTAAGAGACGAAGTACAAAATATGCTTTTACAGAATATGTTAGGTTCTGTGAACCGAAAACTTCTCATCTCTATAGAAAAAGTGGAAAAACCTTATAGAGAACCTAATATTCTTGCGGAATATATTGCTCTACAACTAAAGGCGAGGGTTGAAATAAGAAAAATAATGAAAAAAGCTATTGAATTGGCTGAAGAGGCAGATGTAGAAGGTATTAAAATAAAAATAAAAGGACGTCTCAACGGAATTGATAGAGCCCGTAAAGAATCGGCCCTACAAGGTAGAGTTCCCTTACAGACCCTTCGAGCTAAAATTGATTATTGTTATTATGCAGTTCAAACCGTATATGGAGTATTGGGGATCAAAATTTGGATCTTTGTTAAAAATGAGCAATACCTTTCTATATTCTGACCGATTAGAAATCATCAATTTTGCAAGATCAAATAAAAACTAGATTGACCATCTTGGAGATGTGCTATGCTTAGTGTGCGACTCGTTGAGAGCAAGTTTTTTCTTCTTTTCTTAAAATGATGAAGAACTCGAAATATCGAAATAATAACGAATTGGTCTCTGGTATACTATGAACTACAAACTGGATCTTTGTTTCATATTATTAAGATCCAATAAGCAAGATAGTTTCATCAAATGAAAGAAAGACTTTCTTCCACAAAGAGACAAACAAATGAGATACATATCTTTCGTGAAGCGAAAAAGGTCTTTGGTAATGCAAGAAAAGAAAAAAAGAGAGGAAGGAGAAAAAGAAAGAAGGAAATCTTCTTTCGTCTATGTATGGTTTACTAAATTACCCCCAAAGAGTAGTGTGATAAAGCATAAGAATCATCCTAATCAATTTCATTTTCAATGAATTAGGTTTATGAAAAAAAAAAAAAGAGCTTCGGGTCAATGGAAACTAAGTAAATTGATTCTGTAAGAAATGAAATAAAAGCTTCATTGCAGAGGGTAGACCTGAACAGCCATTTGAAAGCTATGGGAACGATGGAACCTGTGACTGCATAAGATCATATAGAAATCTTAATCATTCATTGGATAGGATGGCGAAATAAACCAAGAAAGAATTTATATCATTGGAGTCTATAAATCGGCCCCATGAGCCAAATATTGGAAGAGTGAATATTCGCCTGTGAAGTTATTATTATTATTGGGCAGTATCGATTTAAATAAAAGATCTATTGTTTATGCTATATAACACATAATATATAACACAACACATGATCTAAATATTGATTATCCAAGCCATAGATTCTTCACAAGGAGCCGGATGAGAAGAAACTTTCATATCCGGTTCTGAAATAGAGATGGGATTCAAATAATCCATCGACTATAACCCAAAAAGAACGAAATTTCGTCACCAACATAAAGGAAGAATGAAGGGAGTAGCTTCCCGAGGCAATTGCATTTGTTTTGGTAGATTTGCTCTGCAGGCATTGGAACCTGTTTGGATCACATCTGGGCAGATAGAAACAGGACGACGAACAATTACTCGTTTTGCCCGTCGTGGCGTAAAAATATGGATACGTATATTTCCGGACAAACCTATTAGAAGAAGACCTGCAGAAATACGTATGGGTTCGGGAAAAGCGAAGGGAACTCCCAAATATTGGGTATCTGTGGTCAGACCGGGTCGAATACTTTATGAAATAAGCGGAGTATCAGAAACTATAGCTAGAAGAGCTTTTCAAGTCGTAGCATACAAAATGCCTATACATACTCAATTTCTTGTTAGTTCGCCAGACCGAACGAAATAGATATTTATGGCTAAAAAAGTTTAATGCCAAGGCAACAAATCAAATCTTTTGGAGGAAAAATGATTCAGTCTCAAACTTATGTTAATGTAGCAGACAACAGTGGCGCCCGAAAATTAATGTGTATTCGAGTTCTAGGAGCAAATAATCGGGAATACGCTAATATTGGCGATATTATAATCGCTATAATTAAAGAAGCAACACCTAATATGCCCCTGGAAGAATCAGAAGTAGTTAGAGCCGTAGTTATACGAACGTGTAAAGAACTTAAACGTGACGATGGAATCATAATACGATCTGATGACAATGCAGCAGTTATCATTGATCAGAAAGGGAATCCAAAAGGAACTCGAGTTTTTGGTTCAGTTACTGAAGAATTAAGAGAATTGAATTTCACCAAAATAATTTCATTGTCTCCTGAAGTATTATAAATATGTTATATTTAATGTGTATCTAATTATACAAAAATAGAAATTAATTTGGAATCTTAGGCATATTTCTTAAATAAAATAAACATGCCTTTTTATATTGAGACCTGAAATTCCTAAGAATTAGTTCGTCACGGGTAACGATACTATTGCCAATTTAATCACTTCTATAAGAAACGCTGACATGGTAAAAAAAAAAAAAAAAAAAAAACAGTTCGAGTAGCAACTACTATTATTACTGAGAACATTGCGAGGATCCTTCTACGAGAAGGTTTTCTAGAGGATGTTAGGGAACATCGAGAAGGTAAAAAATCTCTTTTGGTTTTAACTTCAAAATCTAGAGAAAGGAAGGAAAAGAGATATATAACCGCTCCAGAACGTATTAGCAAACCTGGTCTGAGAATCTATTCCCCTTTTAGGAGATCCCTAAAGTTCTAGGTGGAATGGGAATCGTCATTCTTTCTACTTCCCAAGGAATTATGACTGATAGAGAAGCTCGACAAAAAAAAAAAATAGGAGGTGAATTATTATGTATTTTATGGTAATTTGGAACGTATTCCAAAAAAACACATAACATAAGAATATACATAAAAATACACTAAAGAAGAGTACTTTTTTTTATCTAAAGTTTTAAAAAAAATAAACTTTATGGCTAGTAATTGAAGTCACAAAGATCATTAATGATCTACTAAATCTACTAATTGGGATCATTTATTTATGTTATATCGTTATTTATGCCATTTTATATCATATCTTTATAGAATTCTTCTATAAATTATATTATAAATTTGTATTTATTTCGAATTGTAGCAAATTAAATTAAACAAATTTTTAAAAATTCCTGTATTATTAATAACTATTAACAAAGTAATATAGTTGGTTAAGATCAATCCGAACCGTTCAATTTCGCATAGAATTCAGAGTGCCAACTATTCAACAACTTATTAGAAATGCGAGACAGCCAATAGAAAATAGAACAAAATCTCCTGCTCTTCGAGGATGCCCTCAGCGTAAAGGAGTATGTGCTAGGGTGTATGTGCGACTCGTTTGGATCATAAGCTAAAACGGACCAGGAGATTCGAAGAACTTTTCTGATCTGTAAAAGTAGAGATCTATCATCTACTCTTACTGAGGATGAAATTTATGGTTTCCATTGGTGCAAATCCAATCACCTTGATGTGGGATGAAAAGCAATTCCTCATTGGTAGCGAATGGTCATCAATCCATTGAGCGGGGAAATAATGCAAATTGAAAAAAGCATAAAAATTATGCCTCTATTGCCGCGATAACGGACACAAGGTAAGCTACCTTGCCAACTCTTATCTTATAATTACATGTCGTCACTATATAGAGAAATCTTATTCTTATAATAAGAATATTTCTTTTATAATAAGAGTATTTCTTATTTGATAATTCGGGGGGGTAGAGCTAGAGATGGTAAACTGTACAAGTTACCAAATACTAATATCATGTCTTAGACATTTAGGGCTCCGGCGTATAGAGAGGACCTTACCGTTAGAGAAAGAACCATAGAAACGATGAAACCCATAATATTTTTTTCTTTTTTAGTACAAGGTCCGATCCCCTGTCTACCTAGAAGGTGCCTAACTTAATGCAATTATGGTTGGGAAGGTTGCAGTAGCAAAAGCCATTGGAACCCGTATTTTATACATCAGAAAAATCAGTTTGTTTCTTAATAAAACAAAAGAATGAATAACTAATCAAAAAATAGATTAGTCCTTCATAAGAATCAACTTCAATGACCAGAGTGAAACGTGGATATATAGCTCAAAAACGTCGAAAAAAGATTCTTGCATTTGTATCAGGCTCCCGGGGGGCCCATTCAAAACTTTTTCGAATTGCTAACCAACAGAAAATGAGAGCCTTAGTTTTCGCTCACCGAGATAGAATTAAACGAAAGAGAGATTTTCGCCGTTTGTGGATTACTCGGATAAATGCAGCATCCCGTGCTAATGGAGTCTCCTATAACAGATTTATACAATATTTATATAAAAGGCAGTTGCTTACAAATCGTAAAACACTATCACAATTAGCTGTATTAGATAGTAATTGCTTCTATACAATCTTGGATAAAATTATCGTATCGTGAAATAGAATCTCCCGGAGAATTTCCTCCGGGAAATTTAATTAGAGACAATTAAATTTAATTCATATTCGATCCATTATTCCTTTTTTTAATCCTTTTTAAAGAATTAAAATCTGCTCTATCTATTGACAGATATCCCAGCTTCAATTCTATTCAGGAGTATGAGTAAGTTCATTTCTTAGGCACCAATTACTTTTCATTAGAGAGAAAAGGTATCAAAGATAGAATACGAGCTTGTTTAATAGCCCTAGTTATTAGGCGTTGTTGTTTCAACATTAATCGATTTACTCGGCGAGATAAAATTTTTCCTTGTTCGCTAATAAATCGACTAATTAGGCTAATATTCTTATAATCAATTTGTTCTCCAGGCCCAATTGGTGATAAACGTTTCCTAAAAGATCGCTTATTCCTAGAAGATGGTTTATATTTATATTTAGATGTATTCCTAGAAGATGGTTTATATTTAGATGTATTCCGAGAAGATGGTTTATATTTAGATGTATTCCTAGAAGATGGTTTATATTTAGATGTATTCCGAGAAGACGGCTTATATTTAGATGTATTCCGAGAAGATGGCATATCTGTAGTATTAGGCTTAGATGGCCGATAATAAGGCTTATATTTATAAGTCTTAGACGGTGTATCTGTAGATGTATTGGGCTTAGACGGCGTATCTGTTGTATTAGTATTAGACGACGGTCGTGTTAGGCTCAGATGACGTATCTGTTGTCCTAGGCTTAGATGTATCCTGAGAAGAGGGTTTAATTGTATTCATAATTATAATTGAATTTATTTCATGAACCTTTTAAAATTACATGGTGTATCTGTAGATGTATTAGGGATTTATCCTGAGAAGAGGGTTTAGATGTATTCATAGTTTGTTTCATGAACCTTTTATCTTTTAATATTTATACCTAAAATTTACATTCGAAATATTGAAAGTTACATAAAAAAAAAAAAAAAAAAAAGTTGTATTTACATTGATTTATTTCTATCCCTGGGTGAGGATAGTTCGATATATTTTATTTTATTTCTCCGTGAATAGTGTGCTTGTAACAATAAGGACAAAATTTATTCAATTCCAACCTAGAAGTATTGGAGCGATTTTTTCGAGTCGTATATCTAGAAATACCCGGCAATTTTTTATCAACACTATCTTGTGTACAACTAGTACATTCAAGAGTAATTGTTACTCTTACATTTCCACCCTTGGCCATAAACTTACTCTATATTAGATATATTGAATATACTTCGCTTTTTCAATTTCGAAAAGGAGAAGAAAGATAAAGGGATAGAAGTTGTCGTAGAATGATTAAAGATTTTATTACTTAATTCATTCTCGTAATAAAATCTTTATTATTAATTTTCAATAATACTATTATTTTGTAGAAGGAACTTTTGGATATAAATTTCTATTTTGTTTGATTCTATATATCCTCCCTTGAGTTACAAACTCGGATAGGGATATTTAATCCATCTTATTCTTTATACAAGAATAAAAGTAGAAAATTGATCTAGCATCTTTTTTTTTCCTTTCGCAGTTGCAGGAGAATTAGAATAAGAAAAAGGGAAAAGTAAGAGCATCTGGGAAAAAGCGGTTTATCTCAATCAATAAACCGGCTAAAGATCCCAACCATAAAGTAGCTAGCACAGGCGCTGTGGAAAGGTATGTCTTTATATCTCGCATTGTTCGTAAGTTTTCCTTATCAATCCGGATGCATATCTTATATGGTCAACTATACCCATAGTTTATCAGTCCCTGGGGACTCCGAACAATCTGTAAAATGATTTGGGCAATGTTTCTATTCCTTTCTGTAACAGAACATATTCTATTATCAAATAATCCATAATTAATAGACATATTGTCTATTATATTCTCGTTTTATAGAGTAGACCCAAATAGATAAATGTGGAAGAAAATAAATAAATAAATTATATTATAAATAATGTTAAAGACTAACAATTAAAAGGGATGTAGCGCAGCTTGGTAGCGCGTTTGTTTTGGGTACAAAATGTCGCAGGTTCAAATCCTGTCATCCCTACCTAGTCCTTTTCGTACAAAAAGCTCCAGTTATTTTGATTCACTGGAACATAAATAACCAGTGATTTGTTGTAAGAAAGCGCTCTTAGTTCAGTGCGGTAGAACGCAGGTCTCCAAAACCTGATGCCGTAGGTTCAAATCCTACAGAGCGCGATTCTTTTTTTATTGGTCCAATCTTTTGAATTGATCATTTCATAAATTAGAATGGTCAATGAAATCTTATCTCCCAGAATCAGTAGGAGACTCATTCATTCACGATAAAAATGATCTCAAATATCCAATTGATCACCACGTCGGTACTGTAAATATGCAGTTACGAATAATCCAGCCAAAGTTATAGGAATCAGACCTAACACAATTCCGGATAACAAAACTTCAATCATATTGATTAAAAAAAGGAAGTAAAGATTAATAGCTACCCCGGATAGTAACCCAGACTTACTAGAAATCTCAATCAATTTTGAATTGAGAAAACTTCTTGATTAAGCGAACGAAGAGGTTTTATTCCTATTTAATTTCAAATAAGTATTTCAAATAAGTCGTATATTACTTAAACCTATGAATAGGACTAAGGTTAAAATAAGCAGAACTAATAAAAAAATGAAATAACTAATAATAGTAGACATTGGAAGGACTTAATGGAAAGAATATGATTGATGTGTATCTTTATCAGGCAATTACCTAAATTTATTTACTTTTGTAAGATAGGATCAGAATAATAAAAAAAATGAAATGTTACAGTGTTAATTCAATTATAACAAATTACTAATTTGTATAAAGAATATAAAATGTATGAATATTATACAAACATTAAGGGAATAGACAATAAAAGATATTATATTTATTTTTTTTTTTAACCAAAAATATAATCCTCAAATTTATTGATATTGAGCAACCCATGAATAAAATAAATGCCAATTGTGTAACCACTCGGCAAATTACAAATTAGAAAACGTAGTTTTTTAAATATAAACTAATATTATTATAAACTAATAAATACGAGATCATTGAATTTAACAATGATTAATCTCTACCAGTCTGTTCGAAAGATTGGAACGAAAAAAAAAAACTTTTACAGGCAAACGAAAATCCATTCGTGCGAATAGAATATATTCGTATATTCTATATAGATTCACTTTTTTCATATGGCTTGTAAGCAAAGACTGATATTCCATCCTGTCTCTCTTGTAAAAAAATAGGAATAACTTGTATTTACAATTCGTACAAAATAATATCACAGAGAATATTTCACTATTCTATTAACGAGATTAGTAACACTCGGTTCTCAACTCAAAGTTCTATGTTAATGAACCATTAAGTTCACGGCATAACTTCACCAACGATACTATTACATACAGTAACACTAATGATCCACTTCTTGAAGTGACATTAATGTATTCTAGTTATACAGCCACCTGTATAACCGAAAACCAGTACAATGATTACTGCTCAGATGAAATCGAAATTCATTTTTCCATAATTCATATGTTCAATTGTTACAATACAATTTTTAGACATGATATTTTCCGGACGTATCATGAAACATACTGGGATTATCTAATTTCTGTCCAGTAAAAAAAAAAAACGCCCAATAAAAAAAAAAGAAAAAAAAGAGATGGATTCAGTTGACCAAATAGAGTTGGAAGCTCTGACAGTAGCAGAATCATTCTATCCCACTCCCTTTCGATATTAACCTAACCAAAATTGTATTGCTATGTTAGAAGAAGGCTAGTTATACTGGTTCAGTATACTTCAAATATACCTTTGGTATAATGTTGACAATAAAACAAGGATTGTAGAAGATATCAGTAGTTTTCCATTTTCTGATCTCTCTCTTCATGGGACCAAATTCCCCTTGACTTTATAATAATATATGGAGTGGAGCTTAGCATGTCTGGGAATACGGGAGAACGCGCTTTTGCTGACATTATTACCAGTATTCGATACTGGGTTATCCATAGCATTACTATACCTTCCCTATTCATTGCAGGTTGGTTATTTGTCAGTACGGGTTTAGCTTATGATGTATTCGGTAGCCCTCGGCCGAATGAATATTTCACAGAAAGTCGACAAGAGGTTCCATTAGTAACTGGTCGTTTCGATTCATTAGAGCAACTAGATGAATTTACTAGATCTAGATCTTTTTAGGAGGTACTAATGACTATAGATAGAACCTATCCAATTTTTACAGTTAGATGGTTGGCCGTTCACGGACTAGCTGTACCTACAGTTTTTTTCTTGGGGTCAATATCAGCAATGCAATTCATACAGCGATAAACTCTATATAAACTAAATCACGGAGCTATCTAATGACACAATCAAACCCGAACGAACAAAATGTTGAATTGAATCGTACCAGCCTCTATTGGGGGTTGTTACTCATTTTTGTACTTGCCGTTCTATTCTCTAATTACTTTTTCAATTAGGAACAGTGTAGAATATTCTTTCTCACCCAATTTGGAAAAAACTAATACTCAATATAATAATTGTTTATGTCTTGAGCATGACTACTTAATAAAATTTGAAAGGAAGTAAGAAAAATGGCTGATACCACCGGAAGGATCCCTCTTTGGTTGATAGGTACTTTAACTGGTATTCTCGTGATTGGTTTAATAGGTATCTTTTTCTATGGTTCTTATTCCGGATTAGGATCATCCCTATAGATAATAAAATGTATTTCATATCTATGAGGAATACTGTACACACGAAAGTGAAAACTTAGAAAGATAAGACCTTACCCTTCTTCGAACTCAAAGAAGGGTAAGGTCTTATCTTTCTTTATTTTAATAAGTCTATTTGTATATTCAAAATTGGATAATCCATAAAAATAATACCAGAAAAGATTACATGTATATTAATTTGTAATGTCAAACATGAATAAGGGACTGTTCAGTAAGTCTGTTCCGGAGTCACTCCTTATGCAAGATATACATATATCTATATTTCGTAATGTTCATATGATATTATTTGAAGAGAGGAAGGGTCGAATGAAAGGATCTCCATCTCCGAAGGGGTATGAATTGATTTTGCAATTTTTATTTTATATGATTTATGATTGCATTAGCCTCTATAAGACGGAGATTTTAATCTTTCAGACAACTTAAATTTTTATATAACTAAAAATTCATCTCGACCAATTGAACTTTCTCAAATTGTTTCTTTTTAAGAACCAGAAATATCTGTGCCAAAATGACAGATGCTAAGAATAATAAAAGACCTTGAACACGTAAAGGATCTTGAAGTACTATTTCTGCATCTTCCTGACCAAATCCACCTACATTAGGGTTATTCGTTAACGACTGATCTGCCTTAATGAATTCACCTTCTGAGACCAGAAGTTCCGGTCCGAGAGGTACAAAGTCAACCACTTGTCGACCGTCTATTGGATTATCAATAGTTATTTGATATCCACTCTTTTCTTTACGTGCAATTTTACTTATTCTACCCGTTGCTGAAGCGTTATATACTGTATTGTTGCTCTTGCTCCCATCGGGATAAATTTGTCCTCTTCCTCTATTACCACCCAAATATATAGGATATTTCAGGAAGTGAACTGCTTTATTAGTAGCAGGATTTGGTGAAAGGATGGGAAACACCATTTGACTATATTTTTGACCAGGAACAGGACCTATTACGATAATATTTTTTTGATTAGACCGATAGTTCTGAAAATAAAGATCCCCTATCTTTTCCTTAATATCAGGATAAATGCGATCCGGAGGAGCTAATTCGAAACCTTCGGGTAAAATAAGAACAGCTCCTACATTTAAAGTTCCTTTCTTACCATTAGAAAGAACTTGTTTTATTTGCTTATCATAGGGGATCTTAACGACTGCTTCAAATACGGTATCGGGAAGCACAGACTGTCGAACCCGATCTTAGCCAAATGACAATTGGCACATGACAATTGGCACATACAATCGTCGTCGCTTCTCGAGGATTTTCATAACCCTGTTGTGCGAAAATGGGGTATGCATTCGCAATAAATGTCTGAGTCATTATATGTATCATGATCATCACGTAAAGACGTGAAATGAGGTATCCAGTTTTTCACCCAGTCATCATAAGTATTTATATTTTGCATCGTTCAACTTTTGGTTCCAAATATTTTATTTAAACAATAAATAGGAGTAGGTAATTATGATAGTTACCTGTCTGCAATTCCGCTACTATATTAAACCCGAAGAGAAAAAATAAGAAGTATCAACCTATAAAAAAGTAAAAAAGAGTAAAAAATAGCTGATTTCTAAATAAATATGGCAAAAACATTTAATTTAAAATTGTGAGAGAAACCCATTTTTTATTCATTCATCGAATGATAAATTACTACAAGTGAAGAAGATGTACGATTAAAACGTTGGAAGATCCAATATTTGAAAATTGTGTCTAAAATGACTGGAAAAGTTGAAACAAGACCAGATATTATTCGTTCGTTATGGGAAAATCCATAATTTTCGAAGATCAAATCGACCATCAGTTTCCAACCATGGGGCGAATGAAACCCAATACATAGATCGGTTGCTAAAAGAATAACAAAAGCTTTCATAGTATCACTTAAGCTACAGAAGACTTCTTGTATCCAAGAATTAAGAATCCCAAGTTTCTTCTTACCCAGAATGAGAAAAACACTTAGAATAGCAAAACCTATTAGATTTGCTAATAAATGCGAAATTATTTGGATACAATCTTGATTATATATTTTTACCAATTGGATCATTTTTTCTGCATCTCTATATAAAGATCTTGCGAATGTGTTTCCGAATAATCTTCCACCATTCTTTCTAACAGAAATAGCTCTTCTATTTTCTCAAATTTTTCTAGAACATTTTCTTCTTGTATAAAATCAAAAATTCTTTTTGACTGACCAGTATTCCACCAATTTGTAACCCAAGATTCCAAAACTCTCTGTAATGAAATTGAAATTCCCCACGGCAATACTACTAAACATGCGAGATATTGTAGAGAAACTAATGCTTTATATTTGGCTACTTCCAACTCGTGAATCGCTAACGAACTCGATTGACCCGTTAGCTCTTTCCAAAATCTGAACAAAGTACGAATTATAGAACGAGGTATCGCATTCATAGAATGATCTAGTGAGTAATTCTTCGACGGTGGTTTGCTCCGAATGAGAAGTAGGGTAAAAAGTAGATTATTCCCAGTCGTATCAACAACTAACTTATGTTATAAGAACCAAAGAAATAATTAATTATTTCATAAATAAAAAATAAGACCAATTCTGCACTCCAAAAGGCCTTGCCGTACACATATGTAAAAAAGTGTTTTTAATTTTTAATACACTATTTATATTTATTATAGTTTAATTAATTTTTACTTTTGAGACGTAATGTCTACTGGATCTCTCGGTCCTCTCTAAAGAGAAATAATAATATAGAGTTTTTTATATCCAAATTTTTTATCGTATCTACTATATAGATCTACACATTTGTATCTTGAATAAGATCCCCATTTCAAAATCCTTCAACGGATACACGCAAAAAACGGGCTAATTCGGCAGCTTTCTGTTCCATTTCACGCAGAGTCAAATTTTCTTCAGTACGAGTTAAAGGGATGTCTTGTTGACCCTTTATTTCCATATAAAGAACACGACGAGGGGAAATACCTTCTTGAACTTCCATTTTTATCGCCTGAATATCCTTCATAATAAATTGGATAAAAATACGGCGATTTCTTCCGGGAAATCCCCAACGAAAAAGACATGCAATTCCTTCTTTTTCATCAAACTTATTGTAACCACTACCTACATTGCACAAAATTGTACACCACAAATAAGAGCTAATGAACAGACCCGCAATACCATAAAAACACATTACAATTCCTTGTGGAACAAAGAGTATTTGCTGAGATGACAATAAGGGTATAAGGTCCCTACCAAGGTAACTTGAAATTCCGACCAATAAAAATCCTAGTGAACCAAAAAAAAGGATACAAGCAAAAAAAAAATTGATGATCTTTCTAGACCCTGTTATGGGTTCTATCCAGAGCCATTTGGATCGACGATTCATAACAAATTGCGTACTATTTAATTTGAGGGAGTAGCCAAACACTTACTCTTTTTACTACCATCCCAAAGTCACTTTCATAAATGGGCTATATAATAAATAATAAAATAGCCATATACATATAAGCATCTAGGTAGACTATATATTTTGGGTGTGTGCTTTTTTTTGGGGGAATTGGTCCTTAACTTATCGATTCTAAAAAAATAGTTCATTGCACGAGTATTAAATACCAATCTCGAGATTCGAATGTATATGTATACATATTATTAAGTAATAAATACTTATTCATTCACACACCCTTATATATTGTAATTATAAAATAATTATGTATATAACATATCATATACATCCAGCTTATATTCATGATGTATAGATGATGACATACACATTCATATATTGATATATGAATAGATCTAAATAAAGATTAATATCTATTTAGATCTATTTTGTTCGTGTCTAAAAGAGGTTTTATTATATATTATCCATATAAAAGAATAAACATATTCTTTTGTTCTACGATTGAAAGATTGGAATATATTTATTATTTATGATATCTGATTGAATCATATTCATAAAATCTCGTCGTTTTGAATATAGAAATAAAGAAAAACCATTGTAATTGCCGGAAAAAACAAGCCCACCAAAGGCACAAAAACAGAGGGTAAATTGGGATTTATCATAAAATAAATATTTTAATATTTCTCTCTATTAACATTAACAACGATAAATTATAAGCCCAAATGAGTGATAGGACCAAATAAGTGGACTTGCCTTTTTTTAAATATCTAAAGTACTTTACTTTATAAAGCTTGTTTATATATGACTGTATAAATGGGACCAATTTCCACATTGTATATTGGTACATATAAAGGATAATATATATCCGCTTCTCGTTGCTATATTGAACATAAATACCTTTTATTTTAACTGTTCCATTAATTTAATTTTTTTGAATGTTCATCTTTGAGATAAAGGTATAACTCGCTAGCATAATCTTATTTAATGTATTTAGAAAGTTACATAGTGTCTACTTTTTCTGATAAAAAGGGGTATTTTCATGGGTTTGCCTTGGTATCGTGTCCATACTGTCGTATTGAATGATCCTGGACGGTTAATCGCTGTGCATATAATGCATACAGCTTTAGTTTCTGGTTGGGCTGGTTCAATGGCTCTTTACGAATTAGCAGTTTTCGACCCATCCGATCCTGTTCTTGATCCAATGTGGAGACAAGGTATGTTCGTTATACCTTTTATGACTCGTCTAGGAATAAAGGATTCGTGGGGTGGATGGAGTATAACTGGAGAAACTGTATCTAATCCAGGTATTTGGAGCTATGAAGGTGTGGCCGGAGCACATATTGTGTTTTCTGGCTTATGCTTTTTAGCAGCTATCTGGCATTGGGTATATTGGGATCTAGACGTATTCTGTGATGACCGTACAGGAAAACCTTCTTTAGATTTGCCTAAGATTTTTGGCATTCATTTATTCCTCTCAGGAGCAGCCTGTTTCGGATTCGGCATTTCATGTAACGGGGTTGTAACGGCCCTGGAATATGGGTGTCTGATCCTTATGGACTAACTGGAAATATACAACCTGTAAGTCCGGCGTGGGGAGCTGAAGGTTTTGATCCTTTTGTTCCAGGAGGAATAGCTGCTCATCATATTGCAGCAGGTATATTAGGTATATTAGCAGGTCTATTTCATCTCAGTGTTCGTCCTCCCCAACGTTTATACAAAGGATTACGTATGGGGAATATTGAGACTGTCTTATCTAGCAGTATTGCTGCTGTATTTTTTTTTTTGCTTTCATCGTGGCAGGGACAATGTGGTATGGTTCCGCAACCACTCCGATCGAATTATTTGGTCCTACTCGTTATCAGTGGGATCAGGGATACTTCCAACAAGAAATAGATCGACGGGTTCGTGCTGGTCTGGCTGAGAATCTAAGTCTATCAGAAGCTTGGTCAAAAATTCCTGAGAAACTTGCTTTTTATGATTACATTGGGAATAATCCAGCTAAAGGAGGGTTATTCAGGGCGGGTGCGATGGACAATGGGGATGGAATTGCTGTTGGTTGGTTAGGACACCCTATATTTAAAGACAAAAAGGGACATGAGCTTTTTGTACGTCGTATGCCTACCTTTTTCGAAACATTTCCAGTTGTTCTAGTAGATGAAGAAGGAATTGTAAAAGCCGATGTTCCTTTTAGGAGAGCAGAATCAAAGTATAGTGTTGAACAAGTAGGTGTAACTGTTGAGTTCTATGGTGGTGAACTTGACGGGGTTAGCTTTGGTGATCCTACTATAGTCAAAAAATATGCTAGGCGTGCACAATTAGGCGAGATTTTTGAATTGGATCGTGCTACTTTGAAATCCGACGGTGTTTTTCGGAGTAGCCCAAGGGGTTGGTTTACTTTTGGACATGCTACATTTGCTCTTCTTTTCTTTTTTGGACACATTTGGCATGGTGCTAGAACCCTATTCAGAGATGTTTTCGCTGGTATTGACCCCGATTTGGATGCCCAAGTGGAATTTGGGGCATTCCAAAAACTGGGAGATCCAACTACTAAAAAACAAGTGGTATAATATAGCGTCGCTCCGATCAATAATAAATATTGAGAGAGAGAGATTCCATGTCAGTGAATATTCATTTAAAAATAAAAAAATATAAGAAAATGTTGTTGTAATTAGTACGAAAGCTATATCCGTAATTGCAAACTACGATCGAATCTATGGAAGCATTGGTTTATACATTCCTTTTGGTGTCGACCTTAGGGATAATTTTTTTCGCTATTTTCTTCCGAGAACCCCCAAAAGTTCCGGATAGAGGAGGAAAATAATTTTTTCTTCAAATCCTACTTCTTATAATTATAATATAATCAAATAATGACCTTCCCAATCGGGAAGGTCATTATTTCAACTAGTCCTCATGCTCTTCAAAAGGATCTCGAAGTTGTTCAGAGGGTTGCCCAAAGGCGGTGTATAGGGCATAACCAGTAAAGCTAACAAGTAAACGAGATATGGAGATAGCGACTAAGGTTGCAGTTTCCATTGATAGATAATTATATGTATGTATGTATATATACATTAATAGTATACAAAGTTAATAGATCTCAACCAATACTATTGTTTTATGGCTACACAGACTATTGATGATACTTCTAGAACCGGGCCAATACGAACTAGTGTAGGAAATTATTTAAAACCACTTAATACAGAATCTGGTAAAGTAGCTCCCGGATGGGGAACTGCTCCTCTCATGGGCACTGCAATGGTTTTATTTGCAGTATTCTTATCTATTATCTCGGAAATTTATAATTCTTCTGTTTTATTGAACGGAATTCCAGTTAGTTGGGTCTAGATAAACTAGAAGATCCGCCCGGATCCCGAACTCATCCAAAAGAAGAAAAAAAAACTAAGTAAGGAAAGCTTTTTATTAATAACTTGAGTTTATATATTATAACGTTCTGGTAGTTTGATCGTGTAATTAATTTTAATTTTATCTAAGGATTTTTGGAATATGGGTGTGCGACTTGTTAAAATGGATCTCTATTCTAGTACAGAAAACTAGTCTGTTGTCTTCTGTCTTCAAAGATGGTCCTCCTACCTCGTTGGATATTGATCCAATAGTTAATATTCAGAGCACGAGGTATATGAATAAATATATTCAAGAAAATCTGAACTATGGTTTCTACCTGCTGGTTTATACCTGTTATTTATACCTCGTGACTAGGCTTCCAATAATTTAATAATTTGGATTTAATAATTTGGAAGCAGTACGATTAGAAATCGAGGATATCTCCTCCTTTTTGCTTACTTTACTGACTGAAGAATGAGAAAGTATCTCATCTCTCTTAGTTAGTATGATGAGTGAGTAGTAATGAAATTTAAAGGTTATAACCCATGAGACCTTTTGGGTATGAAAAAAATCATCGGGGTAAAAATTTAAATCTGAGGTTTAGATTTATTCATTTATTGAGATCCCGACAAGATAATTCCTATTGATCGTCCATACTAGTTGTTATCTAGGTGATCACGAATAGGATAAAAGATCGTTCAAAAGGCCTATAGCGATGTATTCAAGAACGAGCCAACTTGAAATTTGAGCACTATACAATTAAATTTATTACTGATTTTTGTAGGAAATAATGGATTATTATGAATCCTATTCTTCATATTCCCAAGGAATGAAGTATGAAGCATCTTTCTATTTTACAAAGGATATACCTTTGTTTGTAAAGGTATTTGGGTGTTCTTGTTTAAGCCGTATGAAAGGAAATTCTCATGTACGGTTTTCAGAGGGGGAATTTGAGTTTACCTATCTCAATAAAGTATACGATTGGTTCGAAGAGCGTCTCGAAATTCAGGCGATTGCGGATGATATCACTAGTAAATATGTTCCTCCTCATGTTAATATATTTTATTGTTTAGGAGGAATCACACTTACTTGTTTTTTGGTACAAGTAGCTACTGGTTTTGCTATGACTTTTTACTATCGTCCCACCGTTCTAGAAGCTTTCGCTTCTATTCAATACATAATGACTGAAGTAAACTTCGGTTGGCTAATCCGATCGGTCCATCGATGGTCGGCAAGTATGATGGTTCTTATGATGATCTTGCATGTATTCCGTGTCTATCTAACAGGTGGATTCAAAAAACCTCGCGAACTCACTTGGGTTACGGGTGTAATTCTAGCTGTACTAACCGTATCTTTCGGTGTAACTGGTTATTCTTTGCCCTGGGATCAAATTGGTTATTGGGCAGTAAAAATTGTAACTGGTGTGCCTGAGGCTATTCCCTTAATAGGATCTCCTTTGGTAGAATTATTACGTGGAAGTGTTAGTGTGAGTCAATCTACCTTGACTCGTTTTTATAGTTTACACACTTTCATATTACCCCTTCTTACTGCTGTATTTATGTCAATGCACTTTCTAATGATCCGCAAGCAGGGGGTATTTCAGGTCCTTTATAGAAAGGACATCTACATTTTGAATTAGTATTCAAAACCTATTCTCTTTAGTAACAGTAACGATATATCATTGCCGCGAATATTTATTCTTCCATATAATTGGGAAGATGGAAATAATAAATAAACCATGTTTATCGGATTTCTACTTTCTCTTAAGTATTCTTTATCTAATACAATACTTTATCTAATACAATACAAAGAATTTAAGTAGATACTCATCTCAGATGGAGAAAAGAGATTATGGGAGTGTGTGACTTGAACTATTGCTTAGGCCGTGCAGATTAATTTTTCGATCTGCCATGAATCACAAATATGTCTCTGTCCCAATTTTCTTCCCAAAAAAAGGAAGTTTAGAACCTGGGTAAAAGGGATTGGTAACTTTGTTGCGTTCCAAGAGAGTTATTTCTATGATCGAATCCAAATTAGGCTCCGTGAAATCCAGATAATGGTAATAACAGTAATAAGTTTTACTTATTGCTTATCCTTTTCTTTTCATAGTCTGAAAATGCATGCATTTCCCTTGCATTTAAATAGGGTAAACTATCGGAGTAAAAGAAGGGGTCTAAGGAAGGAGAAAGGCCGAATCAGTAACAAGCCAATACCTTGTATTGCAAAAAAAATTATGTAGGTCGGGATAAACACGGATTACAAGGAATAAGATGGTCCAAAAGGCATATTAACCATGATTTAATTTGTGAACTTACTTGGATACTGAGCACTTATTTAATACGAAATAACAAAATCATAAAGAATGGCATAGATCTTTCTTATTCTGATGATACGCCCTTCATCATTTTTAATTAAGTTATTGCTCGAGCCGGATGATCAAAATTGACATGTCCGGTTCTTTCGGGGGATAGATTCATAAAAATTTACTTATCCGAATAACAAAGAAACCTGACTTGAATGATCCTGTATTAAGGGCTAAATTAGCTAAAGGCATGGGACATAATTATTATGGAGAGCCAGCTTGGCCCAATGATCTTTTATATATTTTTCCAGTAGTAATTTCAGGTACTATTGCATGTACCGTAGGTTTAGCGGTTCTAGAACCATCAATGATTGGTGAACCGGCAAATCCATTTGCAACTCCTTTGGAAATATTACCAGAATGGTATTTTTTCCCCGTATTTCAAATACTTCGTACAGTACCTAATAAATTATTAGGTGTCCTTTTAATGGCTTCAGTACCTGCAGGACTATTGACAGTCCCTTTCTTGGAGAATGTGAATCAATTTCAAAATCCATTTCGTCGTCCAGTAGCTACAACAGTATTCTTAATCGGTACCGTAGTAGCTCTTTGGTTAGGTATTGGGGCAACGTTACCTATCGATGAATCTTTAACTCTAGGTCTTTTCCAATTTGATCTAATTTATAATAAATATATTAATCTGTAAAGAAATCTTTTGTTCCTATATCTAGGGAGTAGTTGCTTCAAGACAAATGATCTCTCCCTAGATATATTATTTTAGATATATTTAAATTTTTTGTAATAAATATGTAAAAGATTGATTGCAAATGGATTTATTGCAATTACTTTCAAAACAAACTTAGAAAAAAGGGAATTAATAGATAAATAAAATGGAACTATTTCATGAACCTAAACCCGATTTACGGGTTAATCAATTCCAATATTTCTACGAAATTCCAATATCTCTTTGACAGATTGTTCCCCAAGGTTTTTAATTTTCATTAAATCTTCTCGACTATAATTTGATAGGTCCGATAATGTATTTATATTAGCCTTTTTGAGGCAGTTATATATCCGAGTCGAGAAGTTTAATTGGTCAATATACATTTGGTCGAAAACGATTCTCTTAGTATCAGTCGATATATGCGATAAAGGTAAGGAAGGAGTCATATTATCACTTAGACTTTTTGTTTCAGTGATGTTCTCTTCCTCTGCACGCATAAAAGGAAGGAAAAAGTCAATCAAATTACGAGAAGCTTCGTAAAGTGCCTCTTTAGGAGCTAATCCTCCATTTGTCCATATTTCAAGAAAAAGAATTTCTTGTATCTCATTTCCACTCCAATAGGAATGAATACTATAATTTACATTTTGAACAGGGATAAAGGCAGCATCTATAGGAAAAATTCCATCCTGAGAATTATAATTCTCTGGATTTTGGATAATATACCCATCCTTTTTCAATTTTTAATAATATATCTAAGTTAATAGATTTGTTTAGACTAGCTATATGTTGTGTAGTATCAATTACTCTGACAGAAGGTGGTAATATGATATCTTGAGCGGTTACTTTTTTTGGTCCAACGATATGGATAGAACCTTCACGAATTCCGTAGGCATCACTTCTAAGTACAATTTCTTTCAGATTCATCAAAATCTCATGTACCGATTCTTCGATACCTATCATCACAGAATATTCATGTGTTATGTTTTCAAATTTGGCACATGTGATGCACGTTCCTTCCAACTCTCCAAGTAAAACTCTTCTTATTGCACTACCTATTGTATTAGCTTGACCTTTGCGAAGCGGAGATAGAGTGAAACGGCCATAATGGAGACGCTTACTGTCTGCTCTGGATTCGACGCACACCAATTGTGGTCTCTTAATAGAGACTAATATTTCATCCTGAATCATAATTATTATATTGAATAGATAATTTCATCATTTCTTTTCTCTTAAAATTAATTAAATTCTTACACACGTCTCTTTTTGGGAGGTCTACATCCATTATGTGGCATAGGAGTTATGTCACGTACATAACTCAGTAGTACACTACTTTGAGCAATGGCTCGTAATGCTGTATCTCTCCCCGGACCAGGTCCACTTATCAAAACTTCTGCCTGTTTCAGAAGACCTTGATCCGTTAATGTAAAAAGAACATTTTCTGCTGCAGTTTGAGCAGCAAATGGTGAACGTCTTTTTGTGCCTTTGAATCCACAAGCACCGGCAGAAGACCAAGAAACCGCTTGTCCTTGTGTATCTGTAACAGTAACAATGGTATTTCGAAAACTTGCTCGAACGTAAATAACTCCTTTAATTATTCTATGTTTAGTTCTACGTGGAACAAATCTTCTTGTAGTTCTACGTGACACAAATCTTTTTGTATTTTTTGAAACAAATCTTTTTATAGTTTTTGGCATATTTATTATATTAAAATAGTGGAAAAAAATATATATATAGAAGTATACTTCTATATATATTTTTTTTATTATTTATTATACATGGATTTCTTAGATATAAAAAAGTATTATCCCTGTCTTTGTTTATGTCTCGGATTGTAACAAATGACCAGAAGGCGTTTTCCCCTACGAATTAGGCGGCACTTATCACAAAATTTACGAACAGAAGCACGGATTTTCATATTTGTGGTCTTTGAAGTTGTAATGGCTAGGATCATATTCAATTTTTTTTGCGAAAAACAGAGTTTTCTTTTTATCTAAGCCTAATCTAATATTCGTTCAATCAATAAGTAAGTAACATCATTCATCGATATCTATTCCCATCCCGCGATTTCTATAAATGATACGACCTCTATTCTTATCGTAAGGAGAGTATTCGACCTTGACTCTATCCCCTACATCGATTCGGATACGCCTATATCGAATCTTTCCTGAAACATACGTCAAAATGTCACGATCACTATCCAAATGGACCGTAAACATACCGTTACCCAATGCTTCAGTAACGACACCCTCTTCCGTAATATAGTTTGTATTTACCATAGTGATACTCCTTATGCAATGTACGATGTGTGTTATTATTCTTTATTCTATGTTGATAGGATCAAATTCTATGTTGATATGTTAAACTAATATCTGCATCATTGAATTTATAATTTATTTTTAAGAATAAGAATACAAAGATTATTTTTTGATTTTTGATGTGTAATATTTATATTTACATTACTTATATTTTAATAAGGAGTAATATAAATTGTATATTTATATTTTTTTTTATTACTAGAATGCAAATTCTATTTATAAAGAAAAATCATTTAAGAAACCCTCTTAGAAATTATATGAATTTCTAAGGGGTAATAACACTGATATTAAAGTTATTATTAATTATATATATCATTATATTATTAATATTTTAATATCAATTAACTTAAAGTATAGTAATAAACTTTAATTAACTAATATATTAATAATTAGAATAAACCGTTTAAACCGTTTGAATTACGAATTATCATCTTCACCATCTTTACCATCGTCATCATCTTTACCATATTCACCATTTTTAACTTTAACAGATGATTTATCATCTTTATCATTTGATTTCTTTTTAAGTCGAGGCCAAAGGCCAACTACGCCAACTTGGTCGACAATGCCGAAAGATACCGCTGTATCTGGATCCAGAAAATGATCTCTTTCCATTAGCTTATGGATCATAAAATAATCCATTTTTGATGTTTCTAGATATGTACTTGTAATATACTGCCGCAAATAGCGCAGATAAAATGCCTCGAAGCCAGGATCTTCAAACTTGAAATCGGTGGAGTCCTCCTCCTCATTATCCTTATCCTTATCACTATCATAAGGAGACATAAAAGGTTGGTGAATCATAACTCTACCATTTTCGCTTACTGCCCGTTTACCACGAGTCCCCCCGTGTAGGACAAAAGCTCCCATCGAAGCATTTAAACCGACGCCTATTGTATTTATCTGTCCTGTTACGTGTCCTATGTTATATTGCATAAGATCATAAAGAGCGACTCCCGATGCCATTGCTCCACCCCGACAGTGAAGAAAAAACATTATTGTTTCTCCCCTATTCTCTTGATTTAAATAGACCATACTTTTCATTATTAGACTCGCACTCTCTTCATCGAGTGGCTTACCTAAAAAAAGCACTCCCCCGCGAAATAGCTGATAGAATACTTCGACCCAACTATCTTCTTTTTTTTTTCCTTTTTTTTTCCCTTTTTTTTTCCCTTTTTTTTTTTCTTTTTCTTCTTCTTTTTCTTCTTCTTCTTTTTCTTCGTCTTCTTTTTCTTCGTCTTCTTCTTTTTCTTCGTCTTCTTCTTCTTCGTCTTTTTCTTCTTTTTCTTCGTCTTCTTTTTCTTCGTCTTCTTCTTCGTCTTTTTCTTCTTTTTCTTCGTCTTCTTTTTCTTCGTCTTCTTCTTCGTCTTTTTCTTCTTTTTCTTCGTCTTCTTTTTTTCTTTTTCTTCTTCTTTTTCTTCTCTTTTTCTTCGTCTTCTTCTCTTCTTCTTCTTCGTCTTTTTCTTCTTTTTCTTCGTCTTCTTTTTCTTCGTCTTCTTCTTCTTCTTCTTTTCTCTTTTTCTTCAAAGAAGACTTTTTCTTTTTCAATGATGACTTTTTGTTCTTCACCCATGATAAATCTCTTCTTTCCCTTCTTTTCCTTGGGTTCTTTAAACGGTACTTTTGGAATACTTGGCTCTGCTGTAGCCATAATAGACTGTTCCTCCTATTTATATATAATGATATATTATCAATGTAATAGTCATTAGTCACTCTTTAACAACGAGAGTCTGATATTAGTTGTGCGCCTATAATAACACTTGTACATACTTAAAAACTTGATCAAATTTTTAAGTATGTACAAGCCAAAAAAGTTCGACTTGTTTTTGGGATCTACTTAATTATTCAGACTTTTCAATTCCAAAAGTTATTATTTTAACTATCTCACTCAAAAACTTTTTTAAAATAGCTCGTGGAACCATGACATCAAACATTCCAAAATCAAATAAAGAATCAGACGTTTGAGATTCTTCCTCTACTATCTGATTTAATGTCTGTTCAATTACTCTTTTACCTGCAAATGCAATGTATGCATTAGGTTCGACAATTGTGAAATTAGCCAACATACCAAAACTAGCAGTCACTCCACCAGTTGTGGGAGATGTTAGAATAGAAATATATAGCAAATTTTTTTCCTTTTGATGTGTATGCAAGGCAGCAGCTATTTTACTCATTTGCATTAAACTGAAACTTCCTTCTTGCATACGCGCTCCGCCAGAAGCACATACGAGAATTACTGGAAGATAATTCTTAGTAGCATGCTGGATTAAACGGGTTATTTTTTCACCTACTACCGAGCCCATACTGCCGCCCCCCATGAACTTGAAATCCATAACTCCCAGTGCGACAGTAATACCATTTACTCGACCTATGCCTGTTTGAATAGCGTCGGGTAAACCTGTTTCTTTTTTTAGGAATCGTTATAATCTTCGTAAGATATATCTTCTATATAAGATATATCTTCTATAGAAGTATCTTTTCTAATTATATTTTTATTCCGATCAAACTCTAAAGAAACATAATCTTGGTAAGATATACCGTCTATATGACGTCTCTTTATAAGACATCCATTTTGATTATTATCATTTGTTTGTCTAAAAGATCCATTTACCTTTAGAGTTGGATTAGGATATCCATTTATCCTTAGAGTTGGACGTCCATTTTGATTATTATCATTTGTTTGTCTAAAAGATCCATTTAACTTTAGAGTTGGACGTCCATTTTGATTATTATCATTTGTTTGTCTAAAAGATCCATTTAACTTTAGAGTTGGACGTCCATTTTCATTATTATCATTTGTTTGTCTAAAAGATCCATTTAACTTTAGAGTTGGACGTCCATTTTCATTATTATCATTTGTTCGTTTAGGACATCCATTTTGATCATCTTTTTGTTCATATTCATATAAATTGCTATAATCTCCGAAATATTCTTCTTCTATTTCTTCTATATTACAAAATTCTTCTTCTGGATTACACTCCGACTTTATCACCTCTGAATTATTAGACCCAATTGTTTCGTCTAATTTGACTACTCCGAAGAGCCCTTCTTCAAAAAGGTCAAGAAATTTTTCGATTTCAAAACCCATATTATGGAGATAGGATTTCTCTATTTCGTGAAATACATCCTCACGAAGCGTTCTAAATTCGTCTGTGTTCTTAAACGGGTCGTCGTCATCGTCAATAAACGTTCCATAGTGCTCAGCATAGTCTTGTTTTATTTTCAATAAATTTATCATCATTACCTGCAATTCATACCCTACGTCAGCTAATTTTTGACGTAATTCGCAAAGTATATGTATATATTTTCGCTTTTCTTTTTTTATAGGAAGATTGAATAGAATCAAAATCTTTAAAACCTTTAAAAGAAAGTAAAAGAGGGTTACCAACGAAATTTTCTTTATATGCATTTTTATATATAGGAAATCTACATAAAAATAGACTATCTCTTTTTGGGAATATATTAAAAAAATCCATATTAAATAGATCTAAATGTTCTATAATATAGCTATGTACTTTTTTATGGAGTTCCCTCTCGTTAGTGATTTCATCTTTTATTTTTATACCTATTTCAACCATTAATAGTTGAACCGTTTCCAAACTTCGAGAAATAATGTCTTGCAACATCTCAAGAGGTAATTTTTTACCAGCATAAAAATAATGTGTCAAATATTCTCTTTTTTTCTTATCTATCACAACCCTAAGGATATTAACAATAGTATTGTTGAATCCTACTAACGTTTTAAACGTCTTATAAGAATTATTATAATATTTATGAGAAATTATGTCGTAAAATAATTTCGAAATCTCTCGAACCGCTACAATGTTAAAAAAATGCATCTTATCTTTTTTACCTAGAAGATCTAGAGAAGAGAAATCTTCATCCATGGGGAACCAAGTACCAGAATCAATTAAAAGATCAATTCGATCTGAACTAGTCATTAGCAGAGTTTCTCCACATTGTGGACAAACACCTTTGAATTCTTCTACTAACGATTTAGTATATGTAACGTTCTCACAATTTTCGCATAAAACCCACAAATGCTTATATTTTTTTTGATCGAATATGTCTTTTTCAACTTTTTCTTCAATTTCAACTTTTTCTTCAATATAGTCACGATCCTTGTTTTCTTCACCCATTTTACTTGTCTCCTTTATTTCATCGTTAATGTACAACTTTTAAATTTTACACAATAGCATAATTAAATATTGAAATAGATACTTTGAATTGTTGGATTGGAAGTCCATTCTACTGTATTATCTCATTTACCTTCTTCGTGGACAAAGCTGATTTACGAATTAGCTATCATCTAGATAGATTAGAAGAAATTAGATAAATCTGTTAAATCATGAAGATTTAATTTATTTTGTCCAAAACAACATTTCGGACACCATGGTTAAGGACTATAAGAAATTGTATCCCTTCCGAACCAACCCCTCACCGAATGATCCATGATTTATATCTAGAAGTTATTTCTAGATAGAGGTAAATAACTTCTACCTAGGTATCTATTCCCATCCATTCAGTATTCGGCTCAATCTTAAAAGATTGGGCCGAGTTTGGTTCGATTAAGGGACCAAACAGACGAAAGTCCGTTGATTACTTACTTTATTACAACGTATCAATCGTATCAAATTCAAATTTGATCTCTTTCCATACTTCACAAGCGGCAGCTAATTCAGGACTCCATTTAGTAGCTTCGCGGATCACTTCATTACCTTCACGAGCGAGATCACGTCCTTCATTACGAGCTTGTACACAAGCTTCTAATGCGACCCGATTAGCTACTGCACCAGGTGCATTTCCCCAAGGATGTCCCAAAGTGCCTCCACCAAACTGTAATACAGAATCATCCCCAAAGATCTCCCCAAAGTCAGAGCAGGCATATGCCAAACGTGAATACCTCCTGAAGCTACAGGCAGGACACCCAGGCATAGAGACCTCTTGAGTGAAATAAATACCACGACTTCGGTCTTTTTCAATAAAATCATCACGCAATAAATCAACAAAACCCAAAGTAACTTCTCGTTCTCCTTCAAGTTTACCTACTACAGTACCAGCGTGAATATGGTCTCCACCAGACATACGCAGTGCTTTAGCTAGTACACGGAAATGCATACCATGATTTCTTTGTCTGTCAATAACTGCATGCATTGCGCGGTGAATGTGAAGAAGTAGGCCGTTGTCTCGACAATAATGAGCCAACGAAGTATTTGCCGTGAAACCTCCAGTCAAATAGTCATGCATGACGATAGGAACTCCCAATTCTCTGGCGAATACTGCTCTTTTCATCATTTCTTCACATGTACCTGCAGTAGCATTCAAGTAATGTCCCTTAATCTCACCCGTCTCAGCCTGAGCTTTATAAATTGCTTCTGCACAAAAGCAGAAACGATCTCTCCAGCGCATGAATGGTTGGGAATTCACGTTTTCATCATCCTTGGTAAAATCAAGTCCACCACGGAGACATTCGTAAACGGCTCTACCATAATTTTTGGCAGATAGGCCCAATTTTGGTTTTATAGTACATCCCAGCAAAGGACGACCATATTTGTTTAATTTATCTCTTTCCACTTGGATACCATGTGGTGGGCCTTGGAAAGTTTTTGAATAAGCAGGAGGAATTCGTAGATCTTCCAGACGTAGAGCTCGTAGGGCTTTGAATCCAAAGACATTACCTACAATGGAAGTGAACAGGTTAGTCACAGAACCTTCTTCGAAAAGATCTAAGGGGTAAGCTACATAGGCAATAAATTGATTTTCCTCTCCAGGAACGGGTTCGATATCATAGCATCGTCCCTTGTAACGATCAAGACTGGTAAGTCCATCGGTCCAAACAGTGGTCCATGTACCAGTGGAAGATTCGGCAGCTACTGCTGCTCCCGCTTCCTCGGGGGGCACTCCCGGTTGAGGAGTGACTCGGAATGCTGCCAAGATATCAGTATCTTTGGTCTGATATTGTGGAGTATAATAAGTTAGTCTGTAATCTTTAACACCAGCTTTGAATCCGACACTTGCTTTAGTCTCTGTTTTTGGTGACATAAATAAGTCCCTCCCTATGATTTATTAGTTAATAGCTCTTATCAAGAACGAGGTCTACTCGACATGAGTGTGGAACGTAAAGAATTCTAATATGCAAAACAAAACAATTTTATCCTTTATTATTTTCAAATAATATTGTATCATGTTATGTATGTATGATGCAACCCAATTTCTTATTTCTATTGACCCGAGGCCGAGGACTTTTCTATTTTATTTTTTAAGTATCTAAAGGTCATTAATTTGACTTCTATTCATAAGTGTAGAAAACTATATTAATATATATAGATATATAGAAGAAGCATATATTAATAGAATTAATAATTTAATACGAAAAAAATGAGAAATGTGCATAAAAATACATAAAAAAAAAAAATAAAAAAAAAAAAAATATGGCTCAATTTAAATATTTCCCAGAGGGTATGGGCAATACAGGGAAATCTAGGTATCGACAACTCGAAGACTTCTTTATGATCGTTATGTATCTACTTCGAATAAAAATATTGCGTAGATATTACAATTTATTTTGGCAAAATAGCATCAACAGCCTCTAGTCGTGTTCTAGCTCTTTTGAGAGCTACATCAGCTTCGATTGCTTGTTTCTTGCCTTCAGCTCGTCCAAGATCAACTTTAGCTAATCTAAAAGTTTCCTGAGCCTCTCGAGGATCAATGTCAATACCTCTTTCTGCATTATTGACCAATAATGTTATTTCATTATTGTTATCTTATTAAAACCACCCATTAAAGCCATAGTCGACCACTGGGCATTGAGACGTATTTTCATCACTCCTATATCCAAAGCTGTTACAATTGCAGTATGATTGGGTAACACACCAATTTGACCACTGTTGGTAGTTAGAATTATTTTTGAACTTCTGAATCCCAAACAACTCATTTGGGAGTCAGTACACGAAGATTTAGGTTCATTTTATAATATTAAATTTCTTTGAAGTTCATAGCCTTCGCGGTAGCTTCATCAATGTTACCCACTAAATAAAAAGACTGTTCAGGGAGACCATCTAATTCTCCTGAAAGGATCATTTGAAAACCTCTAATTGTTTCTACTAAACTAACATATTTACCGGGGGAACCAGTGAATACCTCTGCTACAAAAAAAAAAAGGTTGTGACAAAAACCTTTCAATTTTTCGTGCTCTTGCTACGGTTAAACGATCTTCTTCTGACAATTCATCCAGTCCAAGAATAGCTATAATGTCTTGAAGTTCCTTATAACGTTGCAAAGTTTGTTTAACTCCTTGCGCAGTTTCATAATGTTCTTCGCCCACGATCGAAGGTTGGAGCATAGTCGACGTTGAATCTAATGGATCTACCGCTGGATAGATCCCCTTGGCAGATAATCCTCTTGATAGTACAGTAGTAGCATCTAAATGTGCGAATGTTGTAGCAGGAGCAGGATCAGTCAAGTCGTCTGCAGGTACATAAACTGCTTGAATGGAGGTTATAGATCCGTCTTTGGTAGACGTTATTCTCTCTTGCAAAGAGCCCATTTCCGTACTAAGAGTTGGCTGATAACCCACAGCGGAAGGCATTCTGCCTAATAATGCTGATACCTCCGATCCTGCTTGGACAAAGCGGAAGATATTGTCAATAAATAAGAGTACGTCTTGCTTATTGACATCTCGGAAATATTCAGCCATGGTTAGAGCAGTTAAACCAACTCTCATACGAGCTCCTGGTGGTTCATTCATTTGACCATATACCAGAGCTACTTTGGATTCTGATATATTTTGCTCATTAATTACTCCCGACTCTTTCATTTCCTTGTAAAGATCATTTCCTTCACGGGTACGTTCTCCTACTCCGCCAAATACAGAAACACCTCCATGAGCCTTAGCAATGTTGTTGATTAATTCCATAATCAACACTGTTTTACCCACTCCAGCTCCCCCGAATAATCCAATTTTTCCTCCACGGCGGTAAGGAGCTAAAAGATCCACTACTTTAATGCCTGTTTCAAAAATTGAAAATTTTGTATCCAACTGTGTAAAGGCGGGAGCAGATCTATGAATAGGAGATGTTGTTAGAGCATTTACAGGACCTAAATCATCGACAGGTTCTCCAAGAACATTAAAAATTCTTCCGAGAGTAGTTTCACCAACTGGAACACTCAGTGGAGCTCCTGTATCAATTACTATCATTCCTCTCATCAAACCATCTGTAGCACTCATAGCTACAGCTCTAACCTAACTATTATTTCCTAATAATTGTTGTACCTCACAAGTAACACAAATTGGCTGACCATTTGTGTTATTATCCTTGTGTTAACATCCTAATGAATTGTAAATTTTAGGCATATTATTGGAGGGAGGAAACATCTAGTACTGGGCCGATAATTTGGGCCGATAATTTGAGCAATACGTCCTGCCTTCTTTTCTACAAGTGCGGAAACCCCAAGAACAAGAGGATTGGTTCTCATAATAATATAAAATAAATAAAAAAGGAGATTGATTCAAATTGCTAATACTAGCAAAAAAGTATAAAAAAACACAAAAATATTCTATACTGAGTTGATCAGTCAATAATAACTGAGAGTGAAGTTACCACTTTTAACTTACTTAGTAATCTCTTTTCTTTATAAAGTTCAACTTCGATAATGATCTGGAAATACATTCATTATTTAACATGAAAATGTAGAAAAACTTATTATAAGTTTTTCTACTATTGGATTTGAACCAATGACTCTCGCCGTATGAAAGCGATACTCTAACCACTGAGTTAAGTGGGTTATTTATAATCATAGATAGAGTCGTAAACGATTATAGGTAGAATTAAACATATTAAACAATATGCCCCTAACTAAATAGTATAATATACATCTTGACAAAAATTAACTATTTTGTTAGTATATTTTCAAAAGGGCTATAGCTCAGCTTGGTAGAGCACCCGTTTACACGTGCGCCAATGGTTTTCAGGAGATTTTATTCGTTCGTCCAATCCATAAAATATTTATTAAATAGTCTTACTCGGAAGAACAATAGCATGACAAAGATGAAGTTAGTTCTGATTAAAACTATAAATCTAGTTGATATGGTAAATTTCGGGTTCATTCAATGTAAGGCGTAATGAGTAGAATACGGAGAATTATTCTTTTAGCTCTATGACACTTTGAGGTGTATAAAGTGTCATATGAGTAAATGCTATGTCTGAGCATGACAGACCTACGTCAAGGGAACCTTTTGAATAACTTTGGGATTGCTTCTGACAAGACAAAATTTGCGTTTGAAGCAAACGGAGCCATATTATTATTTTTATGGAAATAAAAGAATGATCAGACTAACTGATCAATCCACTAATTAATGAAAATGAGCCCAATGCCATAAAAATGCATGTTGGGTTCTTGGAACAGTTCAAATCATTTTGATAATAAGAAGTTTGATCTGTTCTACCGAGAAGGTCTACGGTTCGAGCCCGTATAGCCCTATACAGTTCGGAAACTCTTATATTCCGCCTATTTCTTATTGTCTCTATGACCCAGTGATTTTCATTTATAAATATCTTTTTATTATTCATTTCAAATTTTTGAAAACTTAGGTTGATTCGCCCTTGAACATTTTCTCCCAATACTGTTGAATATTAAGTATTTCGGTTGATAGATCCGAGAGCCTCAAATTTATTCTAATTGTCTCATCATCTAGGTAAGTATAGGACATAGGATTTGATAGTCCTTTAACCTTACGAGATATACCCAAAAAGACATAATTAAACTTATGGATACATAAGCCTTTTTTTCCTCCGAGAGATTAATAGGTTCCGCGCAAATGGCATATTTATTATAGACTCACTCCATCTGAATATGGAACAAATGGATAAAGCTTGTTGACGCATCCTGCATCATTCGAAATAACGACCCTGAAAAAAATTGCCCTATCTCGATAGAACATAGATCTAAAAAAAAAGATCTCTAAATTCCCTTACATCAACTCATGTTGATGACACGTTACAACTCGTGTCAACGTGGGGTCTGCCGAACTGCAAGGGTTCTATTAGAACCCTTTACTAAAAAGGAAACATTGTTATCGTTCGGCGATGATTCTTCAAGATGATTCTTCAAGATATATAATCGATACGAAAGAAAAAAAAATTAAAGTAACGATATTAACTATTACTTATATCGTTATAAGTCACGAACGAAACATAAATGAAAACATAAATGATGATGAATGTTCATGATGTTCGGAACGATGTCTAAATTGACAATATTAAAAATAAGACTCTTTATCTATTTCACAGGAGTCTATTTATGTATATATTTTCCGAATATTATACTTTTTGGATATATTTAGTAATATGTATCCTTATTCCGATTCTAGCATTCTCAATTTCTATTTCTTTTTGGCTCCCATAAGTAAAGGGCCGGAGAACAACTAGTTACGAATCAGGTATAGAACCAATGGGAGATACCTGGATCCAATTTAGGATTCGTTATTATATGTTTGCTCTAGTTTTCGTTGTTTTTGATGTGGAAACAGTATTTCTCTATCCGTGGGCTATGAGTTTTGATATTTTGGGTATATATACATTTATAGAAGCTTTTATTTTCGTGCTTATCTTAATTATTGGTTTAGTTTATGCATGGAGAAAAGGAGCATTGGAATGGTCTTAACTTCCAGATTTTGGGGTGGTAGAAGGGAAGTAGAAAATTATATAAAGCCAGCCATAAATCCTGTAGAGTCACTTCTACTTGATCAATCAATTCCGAATTCAGTGATTTCAACTACTCTAAACGATCTCTCAAATTGGGCAAGACTCTCTAGTTTATGGCCGCTCCTTTATGGTACTAGTTGTTGTTTCATCGAATTTGCTTCATTAATAGGTTCACGATTCGACTTTGATCGTTACGGTTTGGTACCAAGATCTAGTCCTAGACAAGCCGACCTCCTTATAACAGCTGGAACTGTGACCATGAAAATGGCTCCTTCTTTAGTGAGATTATATGAACAAATGCCCGAACCAAAATATGTAATTGCTATGGGAGCTTGTACTATTACAGGAGGAATGTTTAGTACAGATTCTTATAGTACTGTTCGCGGAGTAGATAAGTTAATTCCTGTGGATATCTATTTGCCGGGTTGCCCTCCTAAACCAGAAGCTATTATAGATGCTATAATAAAACTTCGTGAAAAAATAGCTCAAGAAATATCTGAAGATAGGACCGAGTCTCAGCAAGTACAGAGGTATTTCACTAGAAAGCATAGGTTTAATATTGGACCTAAAAATGAAGGGGAGAAGTTTTTTCATCAATCTTATGAATCTCCATTCAAATCGACTTTAGAGATACCCTCCAAAACGTCTGAATCCATTTCAGAGATACTCTTTGAAAAACTTGAAAATAGATAGATAGAGAACTCTATCTATCTAATTGGCTAATGAATAATCGTTAGTAGAAAAGTAGAAAGTAACGAGCAGGAAATAAAAATAAACTTGAAAATTTTTTTGCAAATGTCAAATCTTTATACAGATACTTTGACAATAAATAGTAATCAAATGAAGGGTCGATTGTCTGTTTGGCTAGCCAAGCATAAGTTAGCTCATAGACCTTTAGGTTTCGATTACCAAGGCACAGAGACGCTACAAATCAAATCTGAGGATTGGGCTTCTATAGCCGTTGCCTTATATGTTTATGGTTTTAATTATCTCCGTTCTCAGTGTGCCTATGATGTAGCACCAGGGGGATTATTAGCTAGTGTATATCATCTTACGATAATAAAGGTTAATACAGATCAACCCGAAGAGGTGTGTATAAAAGTTTTTGTCCCCAGGGACAATCCCAAAATCCCCTCTGTTCTACGTATTTGGAAAGGTGCTAATTTCCAGGAACGGGAATCTTATGATATGTTGGGAATCCTTTATGAGAGTCATCCATGTCTCAAACGTATATTGATGCCTGAAAGTTGGATTGGTTGGCCTTTACGCAAAGATTATATTGCACCTGATTTTTATGAGATACAAGATTCTCATTGAATTGAGATACAAGATTCTCATTGAATCGAATAAAAGTAAAAACTTAGATCTATCTTTTTTAGAGTTTATCTGTCTTCTTATGGAATAAGATAACACAGACTCTGGCCGCAATCAGCAATCAAATTATTATTCATTTTTATTATCCTATATCCTTGAATGAAAGAAGGATGTATAAAATATTTTATTTACACATCAAAGAATTTTTAAACTATACCACGCACATTTATTTCATGTACGAAAATGAAAGCTACAATTAGAACTTATACTAATTTCAGTTTAAAGTTTAATATCTGTTCTTTAGTTTTATTATATGGTACATACATAATATTTATATTCGATTAGGACAGAGAAGACACATTAAAAATAAAAAATGTAAATGCTTTTCCCAGCATATGTATATGTCTACATGCACGTAGACATATATCTACATGCATGAATTATACTCATCTATACACATGATCTATTAAATAATGTAAATAATAGGGTATAGATACTAGATTATACCTAGTATATAATCTATACGGTTCCGCATGCCAGGAACCAGATTTGAACTGGTGACACGAGGATTTTCAGTCCTCTGCTCTACCAACTGAGCTATCCCGACTCTTCCCTGTTTATCATCCTAGCGCAGAACCTGAGCTCAGGTCAACTAAAAAGACAAAAGAAAATCCTTTTTTTTATTCCCCTTTTTAAATTATACTTTTGGATTGGTAAGTTACCATTATCAATTTCTATTATAAATTTAAATTGTATGTATAATACAATTATACATACACAAATGTTATATCTGACAAAATGTATGAGTTGATCTTACGATCAACCTTTCTAAATTTATGGGAATATAGCTCTATATTCTGGATTGCTTATAAAATTGTCAAGAGTAATAATATTTGATCTTTCTTTAATTCGGAAATACACCTGGGGATGGGGATAGGGACTTGAACCCTCACGGTTTATAAAACCAACGGATTTTCCGACTACTGCAATTTGCATTGTTGTTGTTGGCATTTACATGTAGAATTGGACTCTATCTTTATCCTCGTCCAATAATTCAAAAATGGAATAAATTCTATTTATTTCTTAATTGAATTACTTTAATTAAGTATTCATTAAGCTAGGCAAGCCTAGAACAACTCAAGTTCTAATCGTTGAAACAAGTTTTAACGATGATACAGAACACTTTCAAAGTTTTCAATAACATACTACACTCTGTAGATAGAATATTGGTTCAAATTCAAATGATATTAAGTCGTTAGAATATCTTCCGTTGAGTCTCTGCACCTATCCCTTTTCTAGAAAATAAAATTATTGTTCCTATAATACGGATTTGGATCAGGATTGCCCATTCAAAATATTCCAGGGTTCCCCTGTATTTGGAAGCTATCACTTAGTAAGTTTCCATACCAAGGCTCAATTCTATTAAGTCCGTAGCGTAGCGTCTACCAATTCCGCCATATCCCCTTATTGGCGAACGAAATCATGAGATAATCGGATCTCATAAATTTCATTTAAATTGATTTGGTGGATATTAGTTCAAGGGTGGGATACCCTCTGTTACTTCTTTATCTTTCGACATCTCCAGTCTAATCGAGACTGAAAATTATTATACTATTTCAGTATTTTCTATGCAAGTATTTTATTTTCTACTTTTGTTTGATTCGAACTAGTGAAACTATTGACAGCAATTTATTTGAAATATTACTATTTGTCCCATCTGGGACGAAAGGATTCGAACCTTCGCAATAGCAGGACCAAAACCTGTTGCCTTACCGCTTGGCCACGCCCCATTCTTATATGATGAATGCATATAAGATCCTATATCTTGTTTATATATTCAAACAAGGTTCCATTCTAATCTGAATTGTATTATTCTTGTATTATTCTTATTAGATTTCTTATATGGAATATCGATTGTATATTTATTAATAGCTTTATTTTAAGTAATTCGGTTGGGGAACGGAAAAAGAAACAAGAATATCTATTAATTGGTCATTCTCTATCAGAATGGTTAAAATTATTTATGAAGAAATGATCCCTTCCAACCCGAAAACTCAAAGTATAATCTTGCCAAATAATTTCGATTAATTGGCAAAATACTTTTGAGCTTTTACATCATTTTTATTGATCGGAGAATCAAAATGCCAGTTATACTCAACCTCAATATTTGTCTAGACGATGCCGCTTTTCATTTGAATAATCCATTTTTAGCCAAATTGCCCGAGGCTTATGCTATTTCTGATCCAATTGTAGATATAATGCCAATTATACCTTTGTTCTTTTTTCTCTTAGCCTTTGCTTGGCAAGCTGCCGTAAGTTTTCGATAATCTTAGCAAGAAGTATCGATTTCTTTTTATAAAAAAGAAACAATTAACTTGATGCAAAACCATTTAAATATTGTATCCATACTTTTATTCCATTTCCATATATTGATGGATCTTGGATCGCTGTCATTAACCAAATTTTAATTTTGTAGAATTAATTTTTCCTTGTTCTGCTGCTTATTTTGTGAAGCAGCAATTCTATTCTGGTTGCCAACAGATCAAAATACCTACCTCCCAGGCTCAATCCTTTTTAATTCGTCTTAGTCAGTTCCGAACCCCCATCATAGGGAGAGTTGGGGCTATTAGATATTGATGCAAATGACATAGAGGAAATATCCGTTAGATTTAATTGCAAAAAAAGGGGAGTAGGGAATCAATTTATTGATTCTGACGATCCTAAACTTGTTTAGGATAGTTGAACTAGGAGTTGAGTCCCTATTTCAACTCTTCAATCCCAAGCAAAGAGTAAATTTCAAAATATTTAATAAATTCATATTTTTTAATTTGATCTCCACACATAATGTGGAGACCAAAATCGTACCATTTTAGATTTAAAATGGTAATATTGCTTGGTATTGAAGTATCAATTATATGATGCAAAGATTGATGATCTATTCCTTTGTAACTCTAATAAGAATCCTGGAGATTAGATAATGCTTACTCTTAAGCTGTTCGTTTACACAGTAGTTATATTTTTTGTTTCTCTATTTATCTTCGGATTTCTATCGAACGATCCAGGACGAAATCCTGGGCGTAAAGAATAAAAAAGGTCTATAGGTTAAAAAATTTTAGGATTCATTTGAAGTGACTGAACGGAGAAAGAGGGATTCGAACCCTCGGTACAGATAGTCTGTACAACGGATTAGCAATCCACCGCTTTAGTCCGCTCAGCCATCTCTCCGAGATGGGAGATATAGAATGAATAGAGCTAAAATTTTGAAGCTAAAGACCACGAAAATACAATTGTATTGTTCATTCCGTTCTAAATTACTCTTCGATTTCTCTAGCCCGGCCAGTATCTGGCCAGGCTATGATCTTCCCTATATCAGGAATAATTGAATAAATTATTAATACAGTGCTTTACCTAATCTGAAAGCTAAAATGCTTGTTATAAAAGCAGCAAAAAGGGCTATCAAAATTTGACCCTCTGATATCATTTCTTTATTTCCTCTCCAATAACTTTTTAATTCATTATTTAGATAGAGCCCTCTATCTATTGATTTAGATAGAGCCCTCTATTTATTGTATTATTTTAATAATACAAGCTGTTCAAGGCTATAATCTGGATGAAATGTTGTAGATTGAAACTGGATAGATCAGATTAGGATGATAAAAGATTATAAAAAATAAAAAAAAAAAATAATAATAATTTTGACTTGACCCCCCCCCTTTCTCTCTGCCATGGAGGAGCCGAATGAAATTTTCATGTTCGTTTCTGAATTAGAGGCGTTAATCGACGCCGACTATAACCCCTAGCCTTCCAAGCTAACGATGCGGGTTCGATTCCCGCTACCCGCTCATATTGCTTATTCAAAGCATTTTGTCGTAGGTAGCATTTCATTCGAAATTAATTTTTGATGCCCTACTATTCTTTCTCTTTATTTCCCGAACATAATCGTGGATGGATAAAAAGTCGAATTTGTTTTTCGATAAAGCGATAAAGTATTTCAATAAATTAATAAAAAAAAAGATAGCGTCCATCGTCTAATGGATAGGACAGAGGTCTTCTAAACCTTAGGTATAGGTTCAAATCCTATTGGACGTAATCGTAATAATATTAATTCAATTGTTCAAGATTTAATATTGAAATGTAGCAAAGTTATTTTCTTTATTAATTAGGATCTTCTACCCTGTTCCGAACGATTTTTCAAAAATAAAGAAAGTATTATTTTTGTTCTCGAAGTAGAAAACGTTCGGTATTTTCTTGAATAGCTTCTTTTAAAAGAGTTTCTGCTTGTTCCGTGAATGTCCCAGTAGAACGTATAAGTTCTCCAAACTGGGGTTTATCTTTTAATAAATATTTGCGCAAATTAAGGATAAATTTTTTCACCTGTACAATTTCTAATACATCTAGATATCCGTTCGTTCCAGTATAAATCATAGCTATTTGTTCTTCCACTGTCAAAGGATCTGATTGAGATTGTTTGAGCAACTCGCGTAATCGTTGACCTCTTGCCAATTGATCTTGAGTGCCTTTATCAAGGTCAGAAGCGAATTGTGCAAAGGCTTCTAACTCTGCAAGTTGAGCTAACTCTAGTTTTAATTTTCCAGCTACTTGTTTCATAGCTTTCATCTGAGCCGCGGATCCTACTCTAGATACGGAAAGACCCACATTAATGGCAGGTTGAATTCCTGCATTGAATAGATCGGCTGATAAGAAAATTTGTCCGTCGGTAATGGAAATTACGTTAGTGGGAATATAAGCTGAAACATCTCCAGCTTGAGTCTCAACAATTGGTAAAGCAGTTAAGCTACCCCCACCTAACTGAGAATTTAATTTAGCTGCTCTTTCCAATAGACGGGAATGCAAATAGAAAATATCTCCTGGATAAGCTTCCCGGCCCGGTGGTCTTCTTAATAGAAGAGACATTTGTCGATAAGCTTGTGCTTGTTTGGAGAGATCATCATAAATTATTGATGTATGTTGTTCTTTATACATGAAATATTCGGCTAAAGCTGCTCCTGTATAAGGAGCAAGATATTGTAATGTAGCGGGAGAATCCGCAGTTTCCGATACCACAATGGTATAATCCATTGCGCCGCTTTTTTGAAAAGTATTAACTACCTGAGCTACGGAAGAGGCTTTTTGACCAATAGCGACATAAACACATATTACATTCTGATCTTTTTGATTGATAATTGTATCTGTAGCTACTGCCGTCTTACCGGTCTGTCTGTCCCCAATAATTAATTCTCGTTGACCGCGTCCTATAGGGATCATCGAATCAATAGCAATAAGACCCGTTTGAAGAGGTTCATATACAGAACGTCTTGAAATAATACCTGGAGCGGGAGATTCGATCAATCGAAATTCGGAAGCTGGAATTTTACCCTTACCATCAATAGGTCGAGCTAGAGCGTTTACAACACGACCCAAATAAGCATCACTTACTGGTATCTGAGCAATTTTTCCTGTTGCTCTCACGGAACTGCCCTCTTGGATCATTAAGCCATCACCCATTAATACAGCTCCAACATTATTTGATTCTAGATTTAGCGCAATGCCTACTGTACCATCTAAAAATTCTACTAATTCCCCTGCCATTACTTTATCAAGACCATGAATACGAGCAATGCCATCTCCTACTTGAAGTACAGTGCCAATATTAACAACTTTGACCTCGTTATTATATTGTTCAATCTGTTTACGTATCATACTACTAATTTCATCATCGTCGAATAGTTACCATTAATACTAAATAATTCTCTTTTTTTTAAAAATAAGACCCATACTATATATATATTTGTATTTTTTTTTAAGAAAATGATTTAGTATATATTAAAGCTAATCAGTTATGTTTTTCATGGCTCTAAGCAGGCCGATATTATGATCGATCGTACGTAAATGTAACTCGCTATTCAAACAACTATTCAGAGTTCCTAGAGCTCTTTGTACAGCTTGGCGAGAAATTTGCTGTCGGACCTGTTCAATTGCTCTTTGTTGTTCAAAGTGAACAGTCTCATTCTTGAAATTCTCTAATTGTTCCAAATTAGCAGAAGCAACATTAATGAGATCCTCTTTTTCTTGCTCTATTTGAGAGTACCCATTTACCCGAATTTCGCGCGCTCTCATTTCTACTTCTCGTAAGCGAGCCTGGGCTTGCTCGAGCTGATCAGCAGCTCCTTTACATAGTTCTTCGGAATTCTGAATAGTACTCAATATTTTCTGTTTACGGTTATCTAATAGATTATTTAATGAAAGTAGATTATAAATTTATTAAACTTATGAATAGATAATCTCTTCCCAAACCGAACACGAACCTTTCGATTCATTCGGCTCTCCTGCTCGGCTTTTTTGGGAACAATCCCCTTTTATTGTTTCCACCAAGCTTGCCCTTTCCGTTCATATTATCTAATATCTAATAATAAGATCAATCTATCAAAGACCGAAATCTCCGAAGGGCTCTTTTGCCGAAAGGCATTTTTTATTATCAAAAAAGTTGTTGTTATTTTCTTTTTTCCTTTTCATTCGTATTTCCTCTTTATCTTTTCTTGAATAAATTCCCTTCTGTGTAGGTCGTCAGTTCCGCACTGAAACCAAAAAATTTGGATGGGAGATTAGAACTATTTTTCAGTAGATAGATCGAATCATTCCATTGATATGAATGTTATATATCGGATCAATCTCCAACTGTGTCTTTGAACCCATCTCATATTGACACAGCGGTGGAAAGAATACCCTGTTGTGCTTGGACTTCAAGCAGTTTAGCTTTAACCATTCTAAAGATTCTCCCTTATTGGTTTATATATTTTCCAACCAATTACGAAATGCTATAGTTCTTCCATGATTTATCGTTTAGAAGTAATTCGTTGAGATCATGCACTTTTCTATCCACAAAGTGCAGCTGGTTGGACCCAACTATATTATTCAAATATACAACTCGCACACACTCCCTTTCCGAAATAGATCAGTACACCAAGTACCACACTTAGATTTATTATATTTGTTTCTAAAATATTGGTATTTAACCCGAAACCCCCAACGGAGGGCCAATAAACTAGGGAAATGAAAGAATCAGTTACATTTTTCATACGCTCTCCCCTCATAGATAACGATATTTAACTTTTATAAAGTTTTTTCTATGACTCGACTCTATTATTCCAGTTTTGGATAAGGAAATTTTAAGTACTTAGTTAGTCCCAGGTCCCATATAACTGTGAATAAGGATACAATTATAAAACATTATTTGAACCAGCCCTCCCCTATTGGCTGAACTAGGAAATGACTAGAGGAGGGTACTTAGAATCCCGACGGGTACAGATTTTTTTTTACAAGATCAAACGAATGGATTAGCAAATAAAAGTGCTAACGCTACAACTAATCCATAAATAGTTAAAGCTTCCATAAAAGCTAAACTTAACAGTAAGGTACCCCGTATTTTACCCTCCGCTTCTGGTTGGTTGTCTCGCAATACCTTCAACAGCTTGTCCCGCAGCAGTGCCTTGACCAATGCCAGGTCCAATAGAAGCGAGGCCTACGGATAATCCAGCAGCAATAACAGAAGCAGCAGAAATCAAGGGATTCATAGTAATCTCCTCTTACTAAGGTTTATAAATGGTGGATAATACGATAGATCTATTGATTTGATTGTTCGTTCAGGTTCAACTAGAGAAGAATTTAAATAACGATATTAAAAAAAATTAAAATACCCTTATTTATTCTTTTTTTTTTTTTTTTTGAACAGAAGCCTATTTTTATTCTTTTTTTAGTTAGGGAATAAAAAATCCTGCGTAAGAACTTATTTTTATAGAAAAATTCTATAGATATATTAACATATTTAGATAATATATGCATATACATAGTATCATATAATACAAACTATATACATAAGATATAAGATATATGTATCCCTTCGGGGTCAATTTATTGTTCCATATCGGAGTACATATCAACAAGCTCCGTGAACTTGTTCCATTTTATTTATAGATATGAATCTACAAATATTATTTATTCTATCTAGTAATTTTCTATTAATCCGCTAGTAGTTTACTGATCCTAAATCTTTATACTAATACCTTATACATTAAGGGATTTGAATCCTTGGGTATATAATAATAAAAATGGAAAGAACATTCTACATCCCATTATTATATAAAATAATTTATAAGTTCGAAGATTAGAAAAGATTAAGTCCAATCTAATTAGAATTAATGATGATTCTCCATGGATTCACCTATATAAGCTGCAGCCAGAGTTGCAAAGATTAAAGCTTGAATACCACTTGTAAATAATCCTAGAAACATTACAGGTATAGGAACCACTAAAGGTACCAAAGAAACAGGAACGGCAACTACCAATTCGTCAGCTAATATATTCCCAAAAAGTCGAAAACTAAGTGATAGAGGTTTTGTAAAATCTTCTAATATATTAATTGGTAAAAGTATTGGGGTTGGTTGAATATATCTCCCAATAGCCTAAACCCTTCTTTGTAAGACCTGCATAAAAATAGGCTACTGATGTGAGCAAAGCTAGAGCCACCGTAGTATTAATATCATTTGTAGGTGCGGCTAACTCCCCATGAGGCAATTTAAGAATTCCCCAAGGGAGAAGAGCACCCGACCAGTTAGAAACAAAGATAAATAGGAACATAGTTCCTATAAAGGAAACCCAGGGACCATATTCTTCTTCGCCAATCTGAGTTCTAGCCAAGTCCCGAATAAATTCGAGAACATATTCAACAAAATTTTGAGCTCCGGTCGGAACGATTTGTGGATCTCGAACAGCTATAGTAGCTGAACTTAATAAGATAGCAATTACAATCCAGGAAGTTATAAGTACCTGTGCATGAACTTGAAACCCCCCTATTTGCCAATAAAAATGTTGACCTACCTCCACAATGGATATCTCGTCAAAATGATTTAGCGTATTAATAGAAAATTGTATAATATCCATAGTTCTCTTTACAAATTTTTAATTTCAAAAAGAAATGATTTTGGTTCAATGACCGATTCCTAAATTATTTCACTATCATCGGCTATGAAATAGAATAATGGAATGGTTATTTGATTAAGGAAATTTCTTGATTTTAATAAGAATAGATTATTCTAATCTATTCTCTAATATTTTGGAATAGTAGCCAACTCAGTATATAGCTTACCGTTTTTAATTAAAAATTAACCTTTTATATAACCTCTCTACCCGCGCGAATTGCTGAAGTTAATTTTTTTAGGATCAATCGGATGGGTCCTCTACCATCATCATTGGTTGGAATTGGGATATCCACGAGATCTGGGTCACAATCTGTATCAACTAAGCAAATTGTTGGAATGCCCAAAGTTATACATTCCCGAATGGCGGTCGATTCTCCTTTTTGATCGAGAATTATTACAATATCGGGCAATTTTGTCATGTATTTAATCCCACCTAGATATTCCTGCAATTTGTTCAATTCTCTCTTTAATAGTGCTGCTTCTTTCTTTGTAAATCGATCGAATCCTCCCGTATTTTTTTTTTTCATCAAATTTTTTAATTTTTCAAGTCTTGCTTTTGTAGTGAACCAATTAGTTAACATGCCCCCTAGCCATTTTTTATTGACATAATGACATCGAGCTGCTAAAGCAGCTAATTTAGTAGCATCAGCTCCTGGATTTTTTGTGCCAACTATCATAAATTGTTTTCCTCTCCTTGCTCCATCAAAAACAAAGTCACAGGCTTCTGATAAAAAACGAGCAGTTTTAGTCAGATTTATAATATGCATATCTTTACGATCTTTAAAAATGTAAGGTGCCATTTTAGGATTACATTTTCTAGTCTGATGACCCAGATGAACTCCTACTCCTATCATTTCCTTCAAATTGATGTTCCAATTTTTTATTTTCGTCATTTTGTTTTTATTCTTTCTTTTTACTATTAACTGTAATATCTACATTCCGATGGAATGGATTAAAAAAGATTGCTTGCCCCGTATCGTACGGGATAGAAAATATCCATTTCATTTTCTATCTTTATTCTAAAACTGAAAATGAATCTAACAATAAAAATTAATATAATAATAAATTCCTCTATTTCTAAAAGTTATTTACCTCTTTTTTACTGGTCGTTTCAATTTTTTCTTTTTTACTAATTTTTTTATAACTTTTTTTTTTTTTTGCTTAACGGACAAAACAGAGACTTCTTTATATTGATGATGAGATAAAATCTCTTTCACTTTGTTGCTAAATAGATTTTTATTCTCCGTTCCCGGATCCATTTTGTTCCGTTTTCCCAAACGGTTGAATCCAGTACCGACAGGTATAATATCCCCCAGAATAACATTTTCCTTCAAGCCTTTCAACCAATCAATACGACCTCGAAGAGCAGATTTAGCTAGGACCCGAGCAGTTTCCTGAAAACTCGCTTCTGACAGAAAACTTTTAGTATTCAGAGATGCCTTTGTTATTCCCAATAAAATTGTTCGATAATTGATTGCCTTTTCTAGAGCACGATCCATTCTTTGCGCTTGTGATAATCCAACTAGTTCCCCAGGTAAAAAAACATTACCCAATCCATTTTCCAAATTTCCATTTTCCGAATTGTCCACATCTACAATTAAAACTTTTGATGTCATTTGGCGTACAATAATTTCTATATGTTTATCAGAAATTTGTACTCCCTGGGATCGATAAACCCTTTGAATTTTATTGACCAACTGAATCTGACTATGCTCCATAGTTATCCTAACACTGATGAATGACCCCCAAAAGTTTCCAAGAGATCTTGCCAGGTTCTTGTTCAATTTTTTAAAACTTTTTTTGCGATTTTTCGATATTGAAGTAGTCGAACGGGCTTCTGACAATTGTTCAACTTTAGGAAGACCTTGAATTATATCATCGGATTTTAATCTTTCGTATAACAGAGTTATCAATGTATTTCCTTCGTAAATAATTTTTCCATAATCACCATGAAGAGTTGCTCCTCGAGTACCCAAGTAGGGTTTAGCTAATCTAATGACTAAAGACTCCTCATGAACGGCTATAATTTGACCAGATGCGTGGAGTGGTTCATCTTCGGATATCCATACACTTTCACAAAGAAATTGTCCAGGACTAACTACTGAAATTTTTTTTTTACAAAAATAGGATAAGGAGGAGTACAAATTAAATTTGACTAAATTGGAAATAATATTCCTGCATGAATCCAATTTATAAATTCCCGCCTTTTCATCCATAAAATAGCATTTAGCTACTTGCAGAATATTTGAGTAATTGCCAGAAATTGAACGGTTATTTAGTAAGAATGTATTATAAGTTATAAAATGGGAGTATGGGAAATGATTAGCAATACTATGTAAATGACCCAATAGACCTGACAATTCAATTATTTGTATAATTGGATCCTTCCTAATTAATTTTTTTACTGTATTTAAACCTTTTGAATCGTTAACTAGAACGATTTGCAAAAATCGAAAGGGGAAAGAACCATAAAAGATTCACCTTTTTTATTCTCATTAGGTAATGAACGAATAGTTCCCTTACTAAGTAACTGACTTTTATCATTGGAATAAAAAAGATTATTATAGTCTAATTTGTTATGAAACATAAATTTGGAACTTGCTTTATTTTCCCTATTAATATCCACTTGATCTTGATCTTTAAGAAATGTATAAAAAGGTACTACAACAGATTTGTACATACTTCCCGATAATACCCATAAATGAGTTGTCTTCAATATAAAATTGGACATAGGGATACTCCGGTGCATTTCTCCTGTTAGGTCAGAATATATATGTTTCTCCACTTTCTCTTTGAAGGGAGATGTTTTAGCACGAACTTCGGCAATAACTTGTTCTGATTCCACGAGTTGATGATTCTGAATGAAGAGCAAACTTTCTGGTGGAATGGTTAAGTTTTGTACTTTATCTTTACTATCAATAGTCACGCATAAACTATTATGACATATATAAGCAGGATGCCCATGACGTGTACGTGTAGGATAAACCAAATTTTCATTGAATTCAATTTTTCCAGTAAAAGGGGCTCGTATATGTTCTGCAATATCACCTGTAAATACCCCACCAGTATGAAAAGTCCTTAATGTTAGTTGAGTTCCTGGTTCTCCAATTGATTGGCCTGCAATAATACCGACTGCTTCTCCTAATTCGATTAAGTTAATATGAGTTGTACTCCGACCATAACACAATTGACAAATCCACGATATACTTTTGCAAGTAAAAGGGGTTCGTATATATATTGGTTGTGTTTGGAGGTTTTGTAATTGATTGGCAAGTTTAATCCCAATATCTTGATTACGCATGGCAATACATCTCCCATTTATATATATATCGTCTGCTAACACACGACCAATTAGTGTTTGTAGAACAATTTTATTTTTGATTATTTCTCGATCTTGAATGAGACTTACAAAAAGACCTTGGATAGTGCCACAATCTGCTTTACGCACAACGATGTGTTGTACTACTTCAACAAGTCTACGTGTGAGGTATCCAGCATCTGCTGTTCGTATAGAAGTATCCACAACTCCTTTACGAGCACCATAACAGGAAATAATATATTCAGTTAAGGAGAGTCCTTCACGGAAATTTCCTTGAATCGGTAAATCAACGATTTTTCCGTGAGGATCTGACATTAAGCCTCTCATACCTACTAATTGGTGAACCTGAGATGTACTTCCTCTAGCTCCCGAGAAGGACATCATATGTACTGGATTAAAAGGATCAGTCATCCTAAAATTTGGATTCATTTCTCGTCTCAAATATTCACTGGTAGCATGCCATATCTCGATCAATTGACGTAATTTTTCCACTGCATGTACATTCCCATAATCATGATGTTTTTCCGAAGCAAAACCCTGTTGCTGCGCATCTTGGATAAGCCATACTTTAGATGGCGTTGTTAAAAGATCATCAATTCCTAATGAAATAGCTGCATCAGTCGCTTGCTGGAAACCTGAAGTTTTGAGTTGATCTAATATATGTGTATATGCCATTCCAAATTGATTTACGAATTTGCTAATAAGCTGCTTCATAGCAGTTTTATTCATAACTTTATTATAAAAGGGCACTTCAAAGGGCACTTCGAAACAATTAGGTTCTGCCATAATAAAAATCTCCCATTTTTTTTTTTTTTTGGAACAGGATTCAACAATGGGTTCAAGCCGTACGGCTTCCTTGATCTGTATCTCTACATGAATGAAAGGATCATAAGACTAATAACATTAGATTCTGAATAGTGACATTTCTTGTTGGATATCATAAACCCACACGCCTTTTATAGCTTCTTCTATTTCTCGATTAAAACGAGAACGACCGACGGTTGTTCGAATATATTTATTCAGTATTTCTCCCATTTTACCTTTTCTTATTCTAAAATGTTCATAGATTTCGTGGAAGGTACCCAAAGATTCATATTGAACTTCGATAGGGACTTCTCGGTTTACTGAATTAATAATAGATATATCTATATCCCAACGGAGCCATAAAGGACTGTCTAAATCAATTCGTTTTTGTTGATAAGCTCTGAGCGCATCATCATAGCTAGAAAACGAAGGTGAAACGATCTTATTTTTTGAGTTATTTGGGTGATACCTATTTTCATAAATACCTTGATTTTTTTGAAGGGTTGATCTATAAAGTCCAAGAAGCATATCTTGAGTCGGTACGCAAATAGGATCTCCTATAGTTGGAGAGATAAGATTAAGATGAGAAAACATAAGTAAACGAGCTTCTACTTGAGCTTCCATCGATAGAGGTACGTGGACAGCCATCTGATCTCCGTCAAAATCCGCATTAAATCCTGCACAAACCAATGGATGTAAATGAATGGCAAGTTCTTCTATTAAAATAGGTATAAATGCTTGTATTCCTAATCTGTGTAAAGTAGGCGCTCGATTTAACAATATGGGATGTCTTTGCATAATTTGTTTAAGTACGTTCCATATAATGGGTCCCCTATCTCGAATTATAATTTTAGCAGCTCTTAGATTGGGAGCAATCTGTCGTTCAATTAGATCACGAATTAAAAATGCTTGAAAAAGTTCTATTGCGATTTCTCGGGGTAATCCACATTGATACAATGAGAGAAGGGGACCTACCACAATAACAGAACGACCTGAATAATCAACTCGTTTACCAAGTAAATTTTCACGAAATCTTCCTTCTTTGCCTTGGATGAAATCTGAGAACGATTTATAAGGCCTATCATGACTATCTCTCACTGGTTGTCCGCTGATGCCGTTATCAAGAAGTGCATCTACGGCTTCTTGGATTAATTTCTTTTGATCAATCAAGAAATCCGCCATTACAGATACACTATTATCTATGAAGTGGTTAAGAAGATTATTTCGACGGATAACTGTTTGATAAAGTTCATTGAGATCTGAACTAATCAGTCCAACTTCATCTAATTGAAACATTGGCCTCAGATCGGGAGGAAGAACTGGTAATAGGCATAAAACCATCCATTGTGGTTCTATATGTGCTTGAACAAAATATTGCGCTAATCTCATGCGTCTAACCAATAGATCTTTTCTTCTTCGAAGTTTTTGAAGTTCTTGCTCTTTAAATTTATCATACATCAATCCCTCCTCCTCTTCTACATACTGTTCTACATCCTCAGTCCCCGTAAAAAATATAGATATTATCTCGTCCAATCTCTTCCATTCCACATATGAACGATCTAGAATAATTTGTAAATCCAGACCAGCTAGTTGGTCTCTGATAGCTTTTCCCCCAGTGGCTATTTCTCTCTCTTGAAATAGCCCAAAATCAAAATCCCAAGAGAGATAATAAGCAGTAATCTCTGGCCAGGATTGATACTTAGATTTAAGTGAAGCCTGAAATCGCAATAAAGTTGGCTTATTAGCTATGGGCCTAGTAATACAAACATTTGGATAGGTTATTCTAGGATTTCCCCCCCTCAGAATCGGACATGAAAGTTTTCTCTCATCCGGCTCAAGTAACTATAACTATAACAAAACGTAAAGTAATTTTGTATTATTATGCATAATTATTATTATGCATAATAATGTTTTTTGCTCTTAAATAAAATAGTTACTCTTTGCTCAAGTTACAAGTTCATTCAAATATTCGTTTACGATTCGTATTAAAACATAAATACGGAATTATTGAGCAGTCTCCTCCCTTTTGAACGATACATTTCTTTGCTAAAGACCTTCAATTCATTTGAAACTCATAAGGGATTTACTTGTCTGTATCTCGTTCTATTTGATCCTGTAGGTTTCTGCTTTACTTCGATGGTTACAATACTTTTTGAAGCATATGTGCGATGAATAGACTCCTATAACCATATATTCTTTTTGGTCTCGAAGAAATAAAGGATAATCTGAAACAAAATGAACCATTCTTATAAGAAAAGAAGTGTTTTTACGAAGTCCAATTAGCAATTTAATATACAAGATATTAACCCTAGATTTTCCCGAGGGACGTGTCAGAGCTAAGGGCATCCCAATTAGATTTAATAGGATGACAGTTTTAACGGATCTGTATTAATAGGAGCTTGTGATCAAGTCACACATCGCAGTATACTAGGTCTTCTAATTCTTTACGGGTTTTATCTAATAGATCCGCGATATAACTGGGACGCCGTTTGAAATACCAAATATGAACAACGGGGCATGCCAGTTTAATGTATCCCATTCGATATCTTCGAATTCGAGAATCCACAACAAGTTCAACTCCACATTGGGCACAAAAATTGGATTTGTGGTCTTCCTTTTCATTATCGATGACTCGAGATTTATCCAATTCGAAGTTGTTGATGTTTATCCTGTTCACTCATAAAAAAATTACCTTAAATGGCTAGGGTACATTGTAGAGTGCTTTATTACCTCAAAGAGTTTGAGAGCATCATTTTCAGAGCTATTTTGTGCATATCCTACAATTATGGCATTCCATGAGACCACATCTGTTTGAGGCATTTTGCAAACAAAAATCCACTTTCCATTATACTTTGATGGATGTTCATACCTTGTGCTAAGGCTCCCATATTGGTATAGAAAGGGAGTATGCTGACAAAGGTTGTGGAGGCTGGTTTGCACTTGTCAAATGCATTCGCCTAAAAATTTTGAAGGCATTTTCAACAAACCCATTTTATGCATATCCTACAATCATTTAAGTCCATGAGATCACATCTCATTGAGGCATTTTATCATACAGTTCACATGCCTTATGTATGCTAACATAATGTACAAGGGAAAATAACATCCAGAATAACCAAAGTCCAACACTTCAATGGAAAAATAACATGTCATATTTGTTGAGTACTATCGCACATGACAATGATGATGAGTAGCGTATAAGGAGATTACAACAATCCCTAATAGAAAATAGTATACCAAAATGATACTTGTAGCCTGTTTTCGAGACACAACTTCTTGAGCAAGAAGGGAAGAGGCAGTAAGATGAGTGCAAAACATTTAATTATGCATTCATATCTCAAGTGTTGACTGCAGAGGAGCCTTCCAATTTTGAGGCAAGTGAGGTGCAAAGGGGAGACTTGCAAATGGATTAAGAAATCAAACCAATTCACATGAATATACTTGGACGAGGACATAATTATCAAAAGGAAAGGAAGCTATTAGGTGTAGATGGATCTAAAAGACTAAGTGTGAATCGAAGGGAACTTGCCATCGAATGCCAAATGAGTGGCTGAAGTACACAAGTAAAAAAAGAATTGGTTATGCAGAAACCTTAACACCTGTGGCTAAAGTGATCACCCTCTGATGTGTCCTTGCTTTGTTTTCCTGGTTTAAGTAAAATGTCCATCATCTATATGTCAAGAATGCTTTGGTTAATGATGAATTGACTTGGGAAGTCTATATGGAGTAGCCATGTGGATATGCAAAAGAGAGCAAAAAGCATCTATTGTGCTTTGCCTCAAAAAGGTGTTGTATAGATTGAAGCGTGCTTCCAGAGCCTACTATGCTATGATTGATGACTATTTCTTGTAGAATGGGTTTCAAAGTCTTCAAAAAATTCAAATTTGCTTTTTTTAAATTTATGTTAAAAAAATAATGATAAACAACAGCCTTGTCAAGGCCAGATGCGGGACTCGCGAGTCTTGACACGAGACTCGTCGAGTCTGCCAAATTTACCCCAAGCACTTCACAATGTTTCATAAAGTTTGTGGATGCAAAATTGAGGGCATGTATTTCTAGATGCCTGGAGAAGTTCTTCGTGGAGTTTTAATTCAAGAAAGAACATAGCAACAACAACCACTTTTTGAGCTCACAACCCAAGGAAATACATTCATAAAAACTTGATCAACTTTAAAGCCAGATGCATAAAAAATAAGATAAACAATAGTCAGGCCTTGTCAAGGCCAAAGTGGACTCGCGAGTCTTGACATGAGACTCGCTCGAAGTCTGCCAAATTTTCCCCAAGCACTTCACAATGTTTCATGAAAGTTTGTGGATGCAAAATTGAGGGCATGTATTTCTCGATGCCTGAGAAGTTCTTCACGAGTTTTAATTCAAGAAGAAAAATCAATAACAACCACTTTTGAGCTCACAACCCAAGGAAATACATTCATAAAAACTTGATCAACTTTTAAGCCCAAGAAAATGCAAATGCACCAAAATGGAGATGCATAGATGGTCTATCTTACACGTAGTCCATAAAGGCTCGAGTGAACTGGGCCAAAGAGACTGTACAATCACTACCCACAAAGCAAAGGAGCTAAAACATGAATCTTCCACATTTAAAGAGGTTCCAACAAAACTGGATCTTAAAATACAAAGCCAGGAAAATGGGTTTTGATAAATCAATCCCCGAATACGAAAATCCTATTCATTGGCTCTGCATCCAAGTTTATATAAAATAATTAGACATCAATTGATCAACTTACATGAGGCACAAGCATCTGCGCCAATACCATACCCAGTTATTGCATTTCAGCATATAGTTTCAAAGTAGCATCGTTATGATAATGTTGTGAACTTACCTAGATCATGGCATTCCATGTAATTGAATTCCGTTGAGACATTTTTCAAACACTTGGTGGGCATCTATCATGTTGCCACAATTTGCATATATATGGTGTTCCATGTACTTGAATTTCATCGAGAGATTTTGTCAAATACTTGGCGGGCATCTACCATACTACCACAATTTGCATACATATGAACCAAAGCGTTGTTGACAACCATTCGAATAATAACTCGTTTTGACAATATGGTTATGAAGTTGCTTACCCACATCCAATCCAAGTACTTTGAGTGAGGCACATGCTCTCACAATGCTTCCAAAGGAAAAGTAGGATGTCTCCATATCGGTTCTTGCCAATGCACGTTAAAGTGAAGACCTTGATTCCTGGCCTTCCTTCGCATATCGTGCAATGGAAGTAATGCCTCCAAAACACACATTTTGCATTACAACACCGGGAGAATGAATTGACAATGACTACAAGTAAAAATTTATAAACATGCGGCTAAAAATAGTTTTTAAAAAATGTAAACGGTCGTCAAATTTAACATAGTGGCATGAATGTACACATTGCATTGTACACATGCGATTGCTAGTATTTATGACTATGGATCCCTATTTCCAACTCAAGAATGTTAGTAAATTGAATTAATACATAAGGCCAACTCAAGCATGTTAGAAAACTGAATTAATGCAAATTAATGTTGATTTTGGTCAATTTTTGGGCGATATGAATAGAGTTCGATTGATTTAATGGTTTTCCAAAAACAATTGCGAGTATTCTCGAGTGCAAAATGTGCCTCGCTGAATCGGGGTCTCAATAATATCATTTAAAGTTTTTCTACACAATTTTTTCCACAAATTTAATGTTTTTTTATTTTTCCTTGTAAGTTCAAAGAACATGATCCATTTCTATATGGTAAATTTCATGTCTCCAAAAACAAACAATATTAAAAAAACAAATTAAAAGATATGCAAATTCTAATACTTCCCATCGCCATGAAAAAAAAAAAAGTTAAGGAAGAGAGACAAAAAAAAAAAAAACTAACTCCGTGTGATGCGTCCATTATTCTTGAGCGCTTAGGTTTGAAAGCCTTCAATAGGAACACTCTCCCAGTAAGATGAAGATGATAAGTAGTATTGTATTGCAACGTTTAAGTATGAGGATGATGGTGATCCGTAGCCAAACCTCAACAAGAGGAGCAAATAACAAAGGAACACAACAGAGACATGAAATAAGGTCGAGCAAATGATATATCTTATTTGTTTTAGAGGGATAGTTAAAAATAGCAAATCTGCAAAAAAAAGTAAAATTGTTAAAAATATCAAATCTGCAAAAATAACCACTAAAAAAATTGTAAGCAAAATTGTTAAAAATATCAAATATACCAAAATAACCACTAAAACAATAAAATTGTTAAAAATAGCTAAACCGTCATTTAGGCCGTCAAATTTAACATAGTCCCATGAATGTCCGCAAAGCCCTTTCCCATAGGAGGAATGCCTTCAACGTAATGAGATTCACGTATTTGGCTATTGCGAAAAATAGAGTCTCGCTAAGGTTTACCAAAAACACGCAAATATAGCATGCAATTTCCATTTAACCGCTAAAAATAGAAAAAAGCAGGACAAATAGCCGTCAAATTAAAAATAGTGGCGGAAACGGTAGGAAGGGCCTTTCCCATAGGGGAACACCTTCAACGTAAAAATTTAAAAATATATTAATGAAAATATTTATATTGTAAATTTTAATTAAATATTTATTTAATATTATTATTACTACTATAAAAATATTAATTTTTTATTATAAATAATATTATTAATATTAAAACATATCATTATTATTATTATTTATTTATTATAAAAATTCAAATTTTGATATCTATATTATTATTATTTATTTATTAATATTTATATTCATAATAGAATTTTATTAAAAAATAAAAATTAATTTTATTATTGTTGTTATTCATATTAATATCAAAATCAATATTATTATTGTTATCAATCATATGGCCGCGTGGTTGGCTTCCATGACATGAACCCCATGAACGAAACTAACAACCCCCTACCACTATGTCATGCATGTTTCGGATAACTTCTTCGTCACTTTGTCATCAATGCTTAGTTTAAAAACAATAATCAAAATTTTGCTCACTTTGTAGGATTTGGCACAACTCTAACAAATTGTGATGAAAATGTTGAAGAAAAACCATTTGAAAAACTAACGCAATTGTGATGAAAATGTTGATGTTTTGTTCTTGTAGATTTGGTTGGATTCCTTTCATAAATTATTTTTACTTCTAAACATTTTGGATTTTCCTCATTTTTGGTTTCTCCTTTAAATGTAATTCACACTCATGTGAATTATGTGTTCAAGATATAGACGATATAGTGAACCACAATGTCCTTCCCCTCCCTCAAACCCCTTTTTAATCATACCTCATCCTCTCCCTCTTTTTCTCTTCCTCAAATTTCAAATCTTCACCCCATCCCCTTCGGCATTTCCATCGTACACTCCACATATGATTGCTAGTAATAGTAATATCATCGTTGTCATTGTCGTCATCATTATTGTCATCATCATGGTGACGACAATGGTTATGGTTATCATTGTTGTTGTCATCATCATCATTTTCGTTGTCATCGTCCTCGTCATAGGTTTGTGAAAAGGAATTTTAAATAATATTGTTATTTTTACATTAAATATTAAATAGTGAATAGTAAAAATTGAATCTTCTTTTAATATTATTATTATTTCCGCCAAAATAATAAATATAACTATTTCAATTATTACTAATTATTATTATTATCATTATCATTCATCATCATCATTATTATTATCAATATTAGTATTAATATCAATATTATTATTAGAATTTTGTTAATATTAATATTAATATAATCATTATTATCATCGTCGGCGTGATCGTCATCTTCATGGTCATGGTCATTGTCATCATCATTTCCATCGTCATCATCGTTGTCATACATGTTTAGGGTTTAGGGTTTACAAATTGGGGTTTTGTACAATTTTTGTGTTGTTCAAGATGAGTACTATTATTTAGAATGTCATGTCGGTTTCTTAGGGATCGATGAGATTTTAAGGTTTGACATTATCATTTTTGGTATATTGACCATGCCACTTTGGGTCAACCGTAAATTGTAAATAGGACAACAAGTAATACAAACCCCATGCGTCAAACCATAAACACTAAATTCAAACACCAAACACTAATGTAACAATGTAAACAATCATGCAAAGCTTTGAATACAAAACCCTAAACCCTAGACACAAACCCTAATCTCACGTTCACGTTTAGTTTATAAGGTTTAGAATATTTGTTTAGGGTATAGGTTTAATGACTTGGGACAACATTTATGTTTTATGTCTATAGTTTAGAGTTTAGATTTAATGTTTTAGGTTTCAATGTTGAGTATATGTGGTTTTTTCTTTGAAATGTACTTTAAGGCTAATTGTTTATGGTGTATACATCATGTTATTTATCTTTGAAGGATTGTGTGAAGTACTCGGTGTCAAGGGTCCGTGTTTAGTGTTTACGGTTTACGATTTAATGTTTAGGGTTTATATTATTTTTGTCCATGGTTAAAATGTCACGAAGGCATATTGAGTGTGTATGTAATTCAAATAAGCCCATTAGCATACAAAGTGTTTAAAGGGAGTTTAGGATGTGGCTTAAATCTCACAATGGTGTATCATTTTTCATATTGTTCAATACAACCCATTAACATTTAGGTTTTTTTATGTTAGGAAATATTATTGATAACATTATTAAGTGTGTAAATAATAAAATACAATCTCATATTGAGTTGTATTTTATAGTTGTACGTGAGTTGTAGAACGACTTACTAGGGAGCTATTCTAGGTTGAGAGATATGAGGAAGATAAGACTTGATTCCTAGTTTATAGGATCAAATATTTGTATAAGAAGCTCACTAGGAAATGAATAAAACATCCCGAATGAATTCAAATTTCTATATTCTTGTTATTTGGTGTTGTTTATATTATATTGTAATTCTTATCAGTGGTATCAGAGCATCTTTGATCCAGTGCTTGTGGATTCCCTGTGACTGATCTAGATATTTATTTTAAGTCACCTGCTGCATAAGATTTTTTCTTTGGAATGAACTTGGAATTCTATGTGGTGTTTTGAAAGGCTTGGTTTCAACGTTGCACGGTGAAGTGAATTTCTCATTGATATATTATCTTCCAGTTGTATTGAACATTTAAATTTTGCATTGACCTGTATATAGTATGGACATGTGTGTTAGATTTGATTCACTTGGTATTTGATTAGTCAAGTGTATTCAAGTAGATCTACAGTGTTTAACGACCATGATGATATGTATCTTGGCAATTTCTTTAAAGTCTATAATATGGATCAACCTGGATTCACTTAGCCTACCAGTCTTGAAGTAGCACGTTGTATTCTTTCTGCAGAGCCAAGCATACAGTTAAATTGATATGCGGAACAGGTGGATTTTACTACAAGTTATCGCCAAATTTATTCTTCACATCATTGGTTGAAATATATACATTGTTCATGTTAAATCTTGTCACACATACTAGATCTCACTAGTAATTATTACAGTGGATTTCCTGGCAAGTCATTTTATTAAAAAGAAATTTAGATAATTTCGCAGTATTTTATTGGATGATTGCATTTTTGTTACCATGTTCTCAGTCGTTAACCACATCATCAATGAATGCTTACAATCACCTTGAGCACAACTTGGAATTCTATGGTCAACTGATGTAAAGTACATCATTTACTCCAAACAGCTACACAGATTTATCTACCTTGGCATCAGAAATAAAATTTCCTGCACATTCTTCTACCTTTGCAAGGATATACATGGGTGTTTAATCAACTTGTGTTCTATGTTCTTCTTGATCTGCTCCAATAGCTCCTTGTCTAAATGCTATCTTCGATGCATGCAATCTACAGCTGTAAGAAAATCAATGCAAATTCAAGCCAACATGCCAATCATCAGGATTATTTCTTCTTTCAACTACAAGTTTGCACATCATATCGGGAGTCAATCATGTAAAAGAACAAAACAATAGTTTTCACGCGTCCATGTAAGGTGGCGAGTGAATACATTTGAGTCAAATTTTGTGTTATTGATTCATATTTGTTTTTTATATGTCGTTTTGTTTATCTTGTTTGTTGTTCATTTCGTGTTATACACGTGTCATTGTAAGAGTCATTTTTAAAAAAAAAATAGTGTTTATTGCATGTCACATTGTCAAAATCATGTAGTCCTCATTGTTTTGTAAGTACGTGTACTTCCATACACTTTGTCAAAATTTTACCATTTTTGGGTCAACATCATAATGGAGCAATTGGGATACCTTGAAAAATTCAAAAATATATGTTGAGTCGATCTAATATACATTTTGTGTCGTGTCTATGTTATAAAGATTCGTCATCAAAATTGACTCAAAAAGTTGTTACTAAAAAAAGGACAAATGAGTGCATTTTCGGTGTAATCCGACACTCAATTTTAAAGGGAAAATGCAAATGAAAACCATTCTCGCTTTGGGGCTCGCCCTCGACCCCCCCTTGTATCGCGATAGGGAACGTGTATCGTCCTTGACTATACTTTCTGTTGAGTTAGCAGGGACATTGATGGAGGCTGGAGGCAACAGAGGAAGGAGGTTGATCAATGACCTCTCGTCAGGCACCATCGACGAGGCCGCGATACTGATTTGGTGGCCAAGTATTTTCAGTTGTGTGTTTTCTTTCAATTGTGTGGTAGATAATAAAAACAGATGATACATTCATGTTATTGTAATGTGTGACAAATTCCTATATGTAACCTTCTGATGAAAAATATAGTGGGGAAGTAAAAAACACATGCGGACATGGATCTTGAAATGGTTCGTGGAGATCCGAAAAACCACATGAGGTGAACATTCGAGTGGAGAATTGTTCATGTCCAAGTTGGTGGTAAACCTGCATTTGTAAAACCATAGAAGGTTGAGCATTGCTCCCTCATTTATATCAATGTCATGAGCTACGGGTGTCACGCAGCCCCGGTTGGCATTCTCACGAGATGTGTAAACATTTTTCTACCTTGTTCACATTAGGGGATTGTATATTAGGAATTAATAATGTTAAGAATAGGGGATTGAATGTTAGGAAATATTATTGATAACACTATTAAGTGTGTAAATAATAAAATACAATCTCATATTGAGTTTTATTTTATAGTTGTACGTGAGTTGTAGAACAACTTACTAGAGCTATTCTAGGTTGAGAGATATAAGGAAGATAAGACTTGACTCCTAGTTTATAGGATCAAGTATTTGTATAATAAGCTCACCATGAAATGAATAAAACATCTCAAATGAATTCAAATTTCTATATTCTTGTTATTTGGTGTTGTTTATATTATATTGCGTTCTTATCATTTTACGGGAATTCGGGATGTCAATTGAGCTGTCCACATGTCATGTCATCATATAAAGTGTTCCAATTGAATTATGTAGGGTGACACTACATCCTAAGTAAGAAACACTTGTACTAAGCCCTATACGAAACACTATAAATTTTAAACATGAAACATAAATTCTAGATGCTAGATCTATAGCCTACACCCTAATCTCTAAACATTAAATACAATATCCCAAAATCATATTCAGATTTAGTTTTGGGATTTTCTTCAAGAGTTTAAGGTTTTGTCTAATTTCCACAAAATCATATCTCTTTATCACTATTGAGAATTGATTTTTAAAAACTTGCAATATTCCTTCATTCTCTAAAACTATTTTTCAAATATCAAAATTGGTTTATATATCATGATATAGGTGTAACACCATCAATTACATTATCAAGATTTCATTATTCATGTCGACCATACACCCCCAAATAAAACAACCAACTTAAACCCGGACCACCATAAACAAACTTAAACATAAATTCATATTGTAAACATGAATCACCAATCTAACTTTGTAAACACTCATGGAAACCCAAAACACTATCTACCCTATACACAAAACATTATGCTAGGTCCACATTTCATGTTGTATGTTTCGATTTTAGGTTTTATTGTCTAGGGTTCATATTTATGGTTTTTATTCAAGGTTATGGATTTAGAATTTACAATCTATAATTAGTTTCTCAAGATACTTAGGGTTTAGTGTTTACAATTCTTCTTTATTGGATAAAATTTCCTCTTTAGAGTTCACTCCTTAGCATGTAGGGTTAAACATTATGAGTATTTCATTAACAATAAATATTTTCATCCTTCCAATTGCAAGGATTATGTATATTTTTACGGTTCATAGTTTGATGTTTAGTATTTAGGTTTCATGGTTAATGAGCATACTTTCTATTCAAGATGGCATGTTAGTGATTTGGGTGTCATGGGAGTGCTTCACATGTCCAATGAGTGTTTAAGGTGTTGTATTCATGTAATGGGGTTCTCATTGTGTATAACATTATTTGTTTATTATTTATGGTTTACAATTAATGATTTTAAATTAGTGTTTTTGTTATTCAACGTGACCGATTGCTATTTAGGGGATCACATGAGCACTTAGCATGTTGAATGAGTGTTCAAGGTGGTGCATTTTTCCTTAACAATGTCATCTTCATGTATAGAATTATGTGTTAGGTGTTCATATTTTGTGGTTCGTGATGTCACATAAGCGTTCATGCCTAGAACCAAATTAAATGATGACCACCATAAAAAGAAACATGAATTCATATCGTAAACACAAATCACCTATGTAACTTTGTAAACACAACACTAAGATCATTTGAAGCATTGTGTTATCATTTATGTTTCCTTCATTGTGTTATGTAGGTTACGAGGTTTGTGTTAAGTGTTTAGTGCTTAGAGTTTATGGTTTACAATATAGTGTAGAGTTTTTTTTTTTATGGTTTACAATCTATAGTTTACGATGTCATATAATTTTTACATTATTATTCAATGTGAGAAATTAGAGTGTAAAGCCATAATGACATGTTTACATTTAGGGTTTAAGTAAGGATTTAATGTATAGTCTTTAGCTTTTGTATTTAGGATTTAGGGTTTATTATTTATGATTTATTGTTATTCATGTTTAGCATTTCGGTTGTAGTATTCAACGTTAGCATCCACGATTTTTTTATATGGTTTAGGGTTTGGAGTTTAGAATTTGGGGTCTAGTGTCCAATACTTAATTCATATGGTTTAAGAATTTCTATAAGTTTTTGTTATTGAGCAGTGATCCTTCTATGTTTAGGGAGTTTGAGGATTTTTAATTTTTTGAAAGAGTATTTACGGCATTGTGTTATCATTTACGCTTCCTTCATTATGTTATTTAGGTTGGGAGGTTTGTGTGAAGTGTTTATGTTAGAAGATTGAGGATTCAACTAGTATGGATTTAATCAACATTCATACTAACATTTAAACATTAATACATTATGTCATATAATAAAATAAACATTACATAATGAAACAAGTAAATACATACCAAATATAAATACACATGTGACACAAGTATGTATAGTGGAAAACCCCAAGAGGGTAAAACCCACTTCAAATAACCTTTTATTATCGAGAGAACCAAACTTACATCCAAAGAACTTTCACCTCCTCCTTTCACCCTAATCACAAAGGTAAATAATTTTCACCTTTGATATATTTTCACGAACATGTCAAATGAGGACCTTAATGTCCTTTTTATACAAGATGATCAAATATGTCTCCCGACCCACCTTTTCAACCTAAAAGGTTGACACATACACCTAGGTTTATAGTATCTAATATTAGAAATATAATTATTTCACGATATTAAATATTTAACCTAAAATATATACCTAGGTTAGCATATTCAATAATACAAATATAAGTATTTCATATTATTAAATATTAACCTATATAATAGTGATAGACCCATTTAATTAAGGGGTGGCTAGCCCACTTAATCATTATGTTCCAACTAAAAGGAACGATAACCAGATCGTACCAAGCCAAGAACACAGATGCTAATCAAACACCATGATCAATAAGATTAAAGCAATTCGCCAGAATAACTTTACACAAAACCTTTGCAAACAAATGAGCAAAGCAATAGCATATATTATTATGGAACTCAATGAAATACAATGAGAATGGGCCTTGCTTATATAGGCAAGGAATAACATCTAAGAACCAGTCAAGGTCGTAGATCAAGCCATAAATCATGGAAAGAACTAGTCATCAAAGAACTAGTCAAGTCCATAGATTTATGAGAGAACTAGACATCAAGGATCTAGTCAATACCATAGATCTAGGAAAGAACTAGTCAATACCATAGATCTAGGAAAGAACTAGTCAATACCATAGATCAAGGAAAGAACTATACCTAACAACTAGATAATATCTAAGCCTAATATCTAAATAAATAAAAAGAAATATCCACACACATAAGTCGGTGAGGATAAATACAATAAAGGTAAATAAAGTACCTAGGTGAACATGAGCTAAGGTAAATACCTACTCTAACACCGACACTCCCCCTTAATGATAAGTGGGATAACATATGCCAATAGATTACCTTCCCGTGGTACACTACATGATTTATAATCCTTAAACCATAAAGGTTTTAGGCTGGCATATCGGGTGAAGGAATTATAACACCGTCATCATACTCAAGTTACCTTTTGGTATAAAAGGATTCGAATCCCAAAGATCATCCAATGATTAGTGGCTAAGTATGTGTAGACACCTATTTTCAGTATAGCACCCCTCCGACACCTCATATTCACATTATTTCCATTCTCGCATCTTTCTCTTAAATTACATGAAATCCTATCCATTTGCTTAATTAATTATCAAATAAGATCCATGTAGACCCATTTGATAATTCAACTTTTTGATATTATCTCCATCTTCCACAAATTATTAATTCATGAGTATTGATATACCCATCCAACACCTTTTTCTTAAATTCAAAAGGTGGAATCTATCATCTCACCTACCTAGTCTCACATGTTCCCACTTAATTCAAAATCACTTCTCACCTAAAAATCAATCTCCACCTAAAAATTCAATTCCCTCAAATTATTAAATTATTAACCCCACCCATGAAGTCAATAATTCACAATCTCAATATCCGACAACAAATCCAACAAATCAATAGTTAAAGTGAGCACATGGCTTCACTATTACACCTAACCATGTCCCCACTCCACATCACACCTTTTCTTTTTCTCACATCATGAACCCTACCATCAAATCAACTCTTCATCATGTCCTCTTAATCAAGATTGCTTTTGCAAATTATGGTTATTCGTTAATCCTCTATTTTAATCCAAATTCAAATTATAAATATGAGCCTTCTCCCCTCAAAAGGAAGAGGAAGAAATTCATGTGAATGTTGTGATATATTTAGTCATTTTATAATATCATTATTATTCTATCTAGGTGATAGCACGTGGGATTTCTATGACATTACGCTTATGATTTGGGTTCATGTGATGAGATTCATGTTGCACGCATCGATCGATAGAATTTGCTACACGCTTTGTACCATCCAGTTCTTTTATTTATGAATTTGTATGTCATATGTTTTGGATGCTATTGTACTATTATTCTTATTGCACGGGGTTGATAGCCACCGAGGAAGTTAATGCTTCCTGGATTTGCTTTGTCGAAGCCCCGCATAAAATCTCTAATCATTATTTTCCTAGTGTATGTGAGCTGCAGGTTTGTCGGGATCACACCGAGGACTCCGATATCAACTTTGCACCCATATCATCCATCGTCATCTCCAAGGTACTAAGCCCTTGTATACTCGACGTGGTTTCATGTTTCTTGATTACTCGTACACTCATCTGGACATGAAGCTAGAAACGCAGATCAACAAAGATGATTTGTGAGTTTTACATGTTCTCACAAGTTCTCATAAAAGGTTATTGAACCTAAGCATATATGAGCCTTTTATAACTAAGAACCTCTTTAACTATATGCTTGCATTGGATGTTTATCAAGAAACTCAATATCACTAAAGAGTTTATTGAGGACTCGCTTTTAAGGTCTTTCTCCAATTCTTTCTAAAAAGAAGTTGAGGAGGTATACATGCCCGAAGGTCTTTTTACACTTTACCGAAGGTCTTTACAATTGCATTTTTAATATTACAAATAGTAAGTTCCATTCGGAGATGACATTGTCATGCACACTCCCCCTCAATGAAAAATCTGAAAATCCAAGTTTTCCATTGTTAGAAGAAAAATTAACAAAACCTAAGAGTTTAAAGAAAGAAACAATTTTCACATACCAAGCTCTAGGAGCTTGCTTTAAACCATACAAGGATTTCTCGACTTACAAACATAGTTTTCTTTACCAATTTCTTCAAATCCTTTAAGTTGAAACATGTAAAGTTCTTCTTTTAAATCACAATTCAAAAATAATTTTCCTTATCTATTTGGTGGATTTCCCACCCAAAAATGAGCAAAGATAGAAAACAAGGCCCTAACAAGACTCATCTTAACTACAAGAGAAAAGATCTCAACATAATCAATACCAGGTTTCTCGGTAAAAACCTCTAAGAACAAGTCTATCTTTGTGTTTTTCAATACTACTATCGTATTATATTTTACTTTGTATAACCATCTATATCCTATAACACTTCACGGCTTAGGTTCATATAAGGCCATTTAATGTGTGGTAAATATGGTGGCTTCGGTCATATTCCTAAGGTTAATAGGATTAGAACTTTCTAACACGGATTGAGCCCATTTTGGTTTCTTAACTAGCGAGATAGGAGATTTAGAAACATCCATAGTATTAACACAAGAAACATCATCGTGACCATTTACCAAATTTTCATTATCGAATCAAAACCATCATTAGAAGAATTGATGATTTAGGAATATCATCACCATTCATAGATGAACAAAAACATTTTTCCAACACAATAAAATTGTGATTTTCGATTACTTACCTTTTTACGGGTCGTCAAATCCTTAGACCTGCGGTATTAATACCATATCCAACATAAGAAAAAAGAAGTCATATCAAGTTTCTTTCTTTTCTTTTTTAGGGATATATAAAGAAGCATTTAATGAAGCAACTTCAAAAGAAGAAGAAAACACATGTAAACCTTTCACTAGATTATATCTAGACATTTCATATAAGCTTCGATAATTAACATGTCTTAACCTTTCATGTCATAGTTTTGAATTATTCAAACTTTGAGATATGAAACAAGATGTAGAAGAGAAATAATCACAAAATATATAGACCATTTCTTGAATTTCTTCAGCAATTATGTTATTATCACTATCCTTGATGTACCAAGTGTCCTTCAAAATTTGATTAGATAATCCATCATGAGTTAGTTGCGAACATGATAAAATATTCTTTTTCAGTTTAGGAACAAGTAAACATTATTCAAAACGCCATTCACAAATTTTACTTTTCCTTTTTCTATTGCTTCTAAAAGTGAATTATCACCAAGATATACATGTTCAATTATTTTCATACTATTAAATACCGAATTGGAAATACCAAATATCATATGATTTGAAGTAGAACTAGAAGAAGAGAATAAGGCATCATTTAATGCAAGTTTTAGGAGCATCACTAGAACTATACTTTTTCCTTAAATTATATTTAGAAGACACAACATGTTTATGATTTTCTTAGATTTGCAATCTTCCTTTTTATGCCCAAATTTACCACATTTGTGACAATTACCATTAAAGCTTACATGCAATTGTTCGGAAGAAATACTTTCCTTATCAGCAAAATGAAGATTTAGATCTGAAACTCGATCCGAGAAGGGCTTGTGAGTGCATTAGAGGCATTCTCCTTAGATTCAAAGTTCAACATCACTTTCTCTTCTTGTATCAAGAGAACTCAAATAATTTAAATCAGAAATTTTCACCTCATTCGATATTTATAGTTTAAGATAGAAATAAAATTCTAAAATATTTCATGTATATTCAATCAACAATAAAGTAGATTAATTTTTCACCAATTAAGTCATAATTTCATTCATCTAATTGTGCTTTAATATTTTTAATTTTGGCTAAGAAATTAACTACTTTTTCATCTCCTTTCATATGAGTCGTAATCAAATTCTAAAACAATCTTAATGATCTTAGATAAACGTATACCTTCATGCATGGATTATAATTGTTTCCATACCTCTTTCGGATGTTCAATATTACCAATGTGCGTAAGATATTCATCATTCACATTGCGCGAGAATCATGGAAAGAGCCTTCTACATCCACTATGAGAATACATTCACGTTATCTATTGTCACTGACAACCAAAAGTGGAAGTAACTTCATATCCGAAACAATCGTCTAAAGTTTCCTCACCATAAGTTTCGATTTAACCATGATCTTCCAAATGTTGTAATTGGCCCCATTCAGGATCTAGGATTTATCGAGGCAAAAATAATTAGACGCCATTGTCTTCTTGAACCTATAAAACACATCTCATTGTAGTATATAATTCACCACAAAGTTAGATACATATTTTTAAAAGATGACAATATATAGATTTTGATCAAAATACTTTGTATCAACAATCAAGTATATATTTTAAAGTCTCGATTATAACTATTTTCACAAAACCAGATCTACATAAATATATGATATGTAATATATACTACCTAATTTTGAAAAAATTACATAAATTGCTAGTGATTCCATGAATCACCTAGGATTCTAGGGCGAATCACCAAATGATTGAGCCAATCATTGACGATTTGGTCTCAAAATTTAAATGAAGAAAAAAATGGTTATATTTTCCAAATTTCGGTTTCTGGTTGGTAAATTGCCAAAAATGACGAAAATCATTGGGGATTTATGAAATGGCTTACGATTCTGAAACTATCAACATTTTTTAAAATTTTGATTTTGATTTTCCTTTTGTTCCTCACTTTTTATTAGATAAGGTAAAAATAGGGATCGGCTCCCAATAGGGCCCTTACATTAGATAAGGAGGAACACAACAACAAAAAGGAGCATAAAAAAACTAGCAAAAAAGAGACAAAAAGGTCCATAAAGAGTTAAAAAGCTTAACTCTTACAATGAAAAGTCGGACCATGAGAAAAAACTAGAGGCACTAAATGAAACAACCAAAAAAACCAAGGTGAGATAGTTCGCAAAAATCCACCAATAATCCAAGACTAGAAGATCATTTAACTTTTAGGGGAAGCTTCCTATTGTCAACATGACTATCTTTGTTGAGTTCCTCCTCTTTTCTCATCTCAATCATATCTTCTTCCAAATATTCCTCAGAGTTACTGATACACAAATTGAACTTTCTCTTTTTCATGCCCTCCTCCATCACATCCATCCTATCACTCAAATATTTGACACCTATTTTCTCTAACACAATAATCTTCTACTTGGAATTCACTTGGCTAAATAGATTTTTTTGGAAGCTCAATGACTTCCATCATGGTTTCCCGATAGCCAACATTTGTCTCCTCCATAGCCTGTATAACCCTATCCAAATATTAAACCTTGTTGATCAACCCCTCAAGATCCTTGTCACCACCATCTATACCCTTGTTCCTGAAGTGCTAGCTTCACCTCTTCCTTCCACCCCTTTATCCAGTCCTTCATCCTCCACAACATTCCTATACACAGACATTTTACTTAGCCCTCATCTTGGTGAGGCACTCCACTAGGGTGATGTCCTCCTCCTCTTCCTTATCTTTCAGGGAAATGGCAGGATGGGTTTCCCATTCTCATACATCAGAAGGATGAGCCCTTCATGGAGAGAGCATGTCTCTCACCTTGTCATTCTGAAAATCCCTTTAAAGAAGTAGTCAACATGAAAAAAGGAAAAATGGAATGCTCACCATGATTTTATGTCTAAACATGTTAAGGAAAGACAGATGATGTGTGTAAATTTTATGATATTTTCCCTCCAAAGTAATGTACTTCATAATTTGAGACACACCTCCTTCCAAATGCCCGAAATACAAGATCTAGCAATGCCATCAGTGAAAAAAAACACCTTTCCTTACCCACAAAAAATGTCTCAATTTCATGCTCCCTACGGGTTCTGTCTTTAAAAATCTTGAGCCCTTCCATCTACATCTCCATGTAGCTTGAGAAATGGTGCTCTCTGACTTCAATTTCCATACCTCTCACCATAAAATTTCCCTCATTCCAAGCCATACCAAAATCCTTCGACAACGAAGGATCGTAACCATGCAATTTAGAGATAAAATTGTGAAAACCCCAATCCTAGAGATTTTTCCACAAAGGCCAATGAAATCCTCGATACCCTAACTCACCAGCTCAACCTTGATTTTCACCACCCATATTCAATGCAAAACCTATCACACCCTCTCACACTTCTAATGCTCAAAAACTTTTAGAAACATCGAGACATAAATTGAAACTACTCCCCTTAAGTAAATTGTCTCAACTCAAGTGACACCAATGCTCACTCATGCAAGAATCATCAATTTTAGTGCAGTTCTATCTCTACCAATTGCTTCATTAATTGTTGAGGGAAAATCATCACCTTTACTCCATATTTTTAATCATGGCTTTTGTATGCCAAAATTTTCCAACTTATCCACACACGTATTACCTTGGCATATAGGGTATGATTAATTGAAACCTTGTCAAAAAAATTTTAAAATTTCCATGACATCACTAAGAACATTTCTTAAGGTCCAATTAATAGTGTTATTATTGTTAAGAGCATTAACAATAATGAGGGAATCCCCCTCAATCTGGATATTTTTTATCCCTCTATCCTTAGCCAAGTTGACACCCCACAAAAGAGCTCTAGCCTCCACCATATTGTTAGTTTGTCTCCCTAACGGACCAACATAGGCATATAGCCAATCACCATCACTACTTCTAATGATCCCTCCCCCCAAGGACCCAGATTCCCTTTTGATGCACCATCAAAATTTAGCTTAAACACATTGTTCTCTGGCCTGGTCCATCTAGGTGTGAATTCTTGGTCTTTTGATCTCCACCGACATTGAGGGAAAAAACTTTTAAGAACTTCTTCCTCCCATCTCGGACAGGGTTTTTAGCCTTACCTTTAAACAGTTTGGTATTTTCTTTGATGGCCGCTATGACTCTACTTCATACTTTCTTGAGATTAGCCTTTTGGTCACGAAAGATACAGTCATTCCTAGCTTTCCATAAACCCCAAAAGAGATGTGGAAGGGAAATTTTCTAGGCCATCACCAAAATGGGGAACTTGAAGGGGCTCTCCCATTGTATGCAAAAATCCTCAATAGTCTTTGGCATGATCCATTGAAATTTGAATAGTTCCTGGATAGTCACAAAAACCTTTTGAGAGAAGGGGCAATGAAGGAGAAGATGATTGACATTTTCCTCCTCTTTCCTACAAAGTGAACATCTATTGGGGAGATTCATACCACATTTCTGAGATTATCCACCATAAGGATCCTATTTTGGACCACCAACCAATAGAAGATATTTACTTTAGGAGTAAGATCCTTCACCTGAGTCTACCCCAATACTCTTTTTGAATAGAATCTTTAAAATTTAGTCTATAGGTTGATTTAACCGAATAATTCCTAGATTCTTCCTCTTTCCATTTAATGGAATCTTCCTTGTTTTGTAAATTGGGTATGTAGAAATTCCTTAATTTTTGTTGAGCTCCCAAAAAGGATGGAGGTCCCCATTATAATCTAGAGGGGGGATAATGACCTCCCAACTGATGGCTCCCCCTTGAATCCAAAAGTCTCTTATCCAAATTTTCCCCTATCTTCATAGTGTTGTGCTACCATTTCCAAGACTCCATGCTAGCTAGAGGATAATCTTCAAGCCAACTATCATTCCAGAAACTGATTTTGTTACCTTTTCCAATCTCCCAGATCAAACCCTTGTTCAAATGTCCTTAGAAGCCACAAAGGAATTCCAGAATAAGGATCCTCTAGGAAAATCATTTTGGTTGAAAAAGGAGTCCAATCTACCTATATTCCACAAGTATTTCTTCTTGATGATGTCCACCCAAAGACCCTCTTCTCTAACAATCCTCCAACCAACTTTAGCTATCAGTGCCTCATTCATGAGATTGATGTTTTTTAATCCTAGGCCACCACATAATTTGGGTTTAGTAACTTTTTCCCAAGCCACAAGTGGAAACTTGAACTTATCCTCTGCTCCCACCCATAGGAATATTTTCTAAATTTTTTCCAGGGACCCAATGATTTTGGAAGGAAGCTTAAAGAGGGACATGACATAAATAGGAATTCCTTGAAGGGAACTTTGAAGTAATTGAATCTTACCTACCTGAGAGAGAAGGATACCCTTCCAAGAAGACAATTTTTGTTCACTCTCTCCAATAGGGTATTCCAGATAGATACATCATAGTTTTTTTTTGGACAAGGGGCATTCCCAAATAGGAGTCAGGAAATTTCTTAATCCGACACCCCAAAATGTGAGCTAATCTGACTTGGATCGATGCTCCACATTAATGAAAAAAAAACTTTTATGAAAATTAACCAACTGTCCCAGACCAATTCATAGTCATTTAGAACAACCTTAAAGTTAGAGGCTTCTTGGATAGATGCTTTACCCAACAGAAATTATCATCAACAAACTGATTAAGACAAAAATTAGGAAGGCCATTAGATATTTTAATACCTTGAATACTATTGAAGAAGAAAAATCCTGTTGAAAAATCCTACTTAAAGACTCAACCATAATAACATAAAGAAAGGGTGAGAGAGGGTCTCCTTGTCTCAAACCTCGGCCCACTTGGAAAAACCTTCTAGTTTTCCATTCACCAGAACCAAAAAGCTAGTTGTGGAGATACAGGTCATGATCATGTTAACAAAGGAGATATTGAAGCCCACCTTGATCAAAATGGCCCAAAGGAAGGACCAAGAAATCCTATCATATGCTTTATGCATATCCAACTTGAAAAACATAGCAGATCTTCCTAAGTTTTCAATAGAATGAATAGCTTCTTGGATCACAATGATACTATCCATAATTTTCCTTCCCGAAAAAAAATCTCCTTGATTAGCCAAGATGAAATTGGCCAAAACATTTTGATCCTACCAAATGATTTTGGTAATCAGTTTATAACTGGTATTACAGAGACTTATTGGTCTAAAGTCCTTAACTTCTTTGGCTCCAACTACTTTAGGAATGAGGACCAAGAAAGTGTTATTCATCTATCTCATAGAGGTGGCCATTGTTGAAGAAATCTTGAACCATCTCAATAACCTCTTTCTTGATCACCTCCCAAAATTTGAAAGAAAAAAGTAGGGAAACCATCAGGACCAGGAGATTTATCTAGTTCCATATCAAAGACAACAAATCAAATTTCCTCCTCCATGGGTATCTTTAAGAGATCTCTATTTTCAAGAGGGGAAATCACATTCTAAAAAATCAAGAACTTTATTCTGAGCATTCTCCTCCATAGCCTACCCCACATGGAAGAGCTCCTTGAAGTAATTTATTATTGTATCATTGATTTCCTTACTCTCCAAATAGATCACCCCATTCTCTCTTCTGATTTCATTAATCTTCAGGAGGTTGGCTTTTGAAGTAGTTGTGAAGTGGAAAAATTTAGTATTCCTATCACCCTCCTTGAGCCATTTCACCCTTGATTTTTGTCTCCAGTAAACCTCTTCCTTAGCCAAAATATCATGGTATTCAATCAACAGTTTATGTTCTTGATCTTTGAGAACATGGTTAAGGCCATCATCCTCCATTAGTTCCTCAATAGTTCTTAAATCCTCATGCAATTCTACTTTTTCTTGGAAAATATTCCCAAAGGTTTCCTTATTCCATCTTTTGAGATTACTTTTAACATTCTTCAGTTTAAAACTCAATCTAAAACTAGCCACACCATGAACTTGGATACCCCACCATTCTTGAATTCTATTGAAAATATCTAGATGATCCAACCACATCTTTTCAAACCTAAAGGTCTTGCTTTCTTGGGATGATTCATCCCCAAATTTAGGAGTAAAGGATTATGATCCGAACCGATTATGGGGGGTTTTTAGAGAATAAATTTTGATTGATCATGCACAAATGGCTAACCAAAATCTTTCCAGTCTAATATGAATGAGCTCTAGACCCCATCCTTCTATTCACCCAAGTATATTTTGGACCCTCCAACTCCAAGTCAAACAAATCATTTCTAGCTAAAAAATTTAGCTAAATCTTCCATGCTATCGAAATAAGAAATGAAGCCACCCTTCTTCTCTCTAGGGGAGAGGGTGTTGAAATCCCCACCAATGATCCAATCTTTTTTCCTTGAAAATTTGTTTAAATTTAGACATATCCTCCCATAATTTCCTTCTTTCACAAGTCTTATTCAGGCATATATATTTGATACATACCATGTTTTCTTTGACTCAATCTCAGTAAAACTTATAACCACATGCCCAGGGGAAGTGAGAATCACTTCACCCTTCACTACTTTAGGATTCCACATAGTAACTATACCTCCCGAGGCTCCAGAGGAGCTACTTCCATCCCAACAACCTTCTTTCCAAATAATCCTTGCTCACCTCTTTAAATCTATCCATGCTCATTTTAGTTTCTTGAAGCATTAAAATATCAGGTTTATTTCTGATTCTAAGGTCCTTAGCTATTCTATGTTTACTTGGGGTTGTTCAAACCCCTAATATTCCATGAAAGAAGAATCATTTATACTTTCTTATTGTGGGAAAAATCCTTCCCCAAAGTGCTTTGTATTCCAATATCCACCTCCTTCCTAGCATTGTTTTCCCTTAATTCCTTATTACTTTTCCTACCCCTTATAGCTAATCTTTTCCTACATCTTCTCTAGAATTGCTTCAAGTAACTAGTTTAGATTTACTTACCGGTGTTTTGGGAGATGCAACATTTTCATACATATCTGAAACATAATCCATTAAAATCCCAAAAACATTTGAGGTAGCAATGGCATCATCTTGTCTTTGACCAAATGAACTCTGACCTATTGATGAAACCTCATCCAATGAGGGTCCACAAGAAACTTGCAAAGCATAGTTTCCTTCTTATTCTCCTGACATACACATCCTCTATTTTAGAACCACCTCTTCCAAGACAAGATCCTCATTTTCTTTGTCTTTGTCTTTGTCTTTATCTTTGTCTTGATATTTTGTGACAAATAATCCCTTGATTGGGGTTTTACCTTAGGCGATCTGAGGGACTGACTTCTTTTGGTATATCCTTGATTTTTGGCTTCTCATTAATCACCACCCTACCATTTTTCCCAATCTGCCTCCATTCTAAATTCTCCTTATTATTTATTGCATCTGAGTTTTGGTGTTTGATTCATTATTTTTCTTTGATTGAGGGAATATTTTGAAGTCATGGCCACCAACTTGCATTTACTATGTAAGTAAAAAGGGATGGTTCATAATCAAATATTTGCACCCAGACTCCCTCTGTGGTCATCAGTTTGATATTACTTTCCAAACTAGCATCTTGGCACATGTTGACATAGAATCTAGCATGAGTAAGCCTTGTCTTAGCTTTTGTGACTAGATCCAGAGCTATAGGAGCCCAAGCTCTTCAAATACCTATAAGGACCTTTGGTTCCCAAAACTCAAGGGGAAATCCTGGGAGATTAACCCAGATCAAAACTCGAAACAATTTTTTCAAAAGGGTTAAAATTGGTTCCCATTTCTAGACTACCACATGTGATTTTCCAAGAAACCACGGCCCTTCTACCAAAATTTTGCCACATGTTCTTTATTGGGAAGAGTGACTAGGAAGAAACCATTCACATAGGCCGAGACCTCAATGGCTCCATTCAAGCCCATCTCCTCTTGGCCCAGCTTCTCTAAAATAGTCAATGTTGGGTCTAGTACCCAGGACATTTCAAAACAAGGCTCCTTCCATCATAGATTTAGCTCTAGCCAAGAGAATCTCGGGAATTTTAAGAGATAAATTACCTTTCCCCTTTCGAAATGATTGAATAAACCCATAAAAATTAAATAGATTAAATATTATACCTCAAATATAACCTATTTAATTTTACCCCAAGCTCGATACCATGCTAGAAATTGAGGATTCAACTAGTATGTATTTAATCAACATTCATATTAACATTTAAACATTAATGCATTATGTCATATAATAAAATAAACATTACATAATGAGACAAGTAAATGTATACCAAAGATAAATACACATGTGACACAACATGTATAGTGGAAAACCCCAATAGGGTAAAAACCGCTTCAAATAACCTTTTTATTATCAAAGAACCAAACTTACATCCAAAGAACTTTCACCTCCTCCTTTCAACCCTAATCACAAGGGTAAAAATTGTTACCTTTGATATATTTTTACGAACATCTCAAATGAGGACCTTAATGTATTTTTTACACAAGGTGATTGGGTATGTCTCCCAACCCACCTTTTCAACCTAAAAGGTTGACAGATACACCTAGGTTTATAATATTTAATATTAGAAATATAATCATTTCATGATATTAAATATTTAACCTAAAGTATATACCTAGGTTAGCATATTTAATAATAGAAATATAAATATTTCATATTATTAAATATTAACCTATATAATAGTGATAGACCCATTTAATTAAGGGTGGCCAGCCCACTTAAGCATTATGTTCCAATAGTTTACTCTTGAGAATTTACATTCGGCTTTTATAAGTTACATATTCAATACAATATTCTAAACTTTGTATGCCTCACGTTTAGAGATGCTTACCTTTTGAATGGAAAAATAAATTTACAAGAACCAAATATGCATCTTTTAAGACTCATCTCAATGTTATTTTTGAATAAACCTTAACCTAAGCATACATCTATAAGAGAATGGCACATGAAACTCTATATGAATAACCCCACATAAAGATAATATATACAAAGATAAAGATATTTTAATTTTATTTGGTTATATTTGATTATTTTTGTTTGATTTCTTACAAATATAAATTAAACTACACATTGGATTTGGGATTTTGCAAGAAAAGTGAAAATTCAAGGTTGAACTTGGAGGTCTGAAAGTTGGAAGTTGGAATTCATTTTTACATAATTGCACGTTTGCAGACCGGTGATTCCTTTCTTTTAATTTTTCACTATTATTGCTTTTTAATTATAACTATAATTTGAAATAGTGTATTAATACTCTCACAAACTTTAATTATGTTTTTGGGTCTTTCATTTGATTAGTGAAGATCCAATTGATTAGTGTACAATCGATATTTATGAAAAATAATTGTATCTCTAATAACTATGAAATTGATTAATGTGGCATTGTTTTTGTTTGGTTATAAGTGTAAAATAAAGGCCCAAAGATTTATATAGATTAAGTTTTTTGAAATCATTTAAATTCAATCAATTAGAGAATCCCACAAATATTTGTAATTATAATGTTATTTAGAAAATACGAAAGACGAAATCTACAAGATAGAAAAATGCACCAAAAAAGTTGATGTAAAATATTTTTAAATAAACACCAACATTGGTTATAACATAGAACTTTTATCAATATATTTTTTCGACGTGCATATTAACTTTTGAACATCATATGACATTCACATAACTTTTTAGACCGTCACCTAATTCTATTGTGACATGTAACTTTGAATGTCAAAATCCAACACTTGTTGGAGTTTTACCGCTCACATTATGGAATGTACATGTTATTTAGGCTTATAGATTTTTAAGGTTGAAAAGGAGTTAGAACGTGTAAATTGATATTACTATCTATTGTGTACTTGATTTACATGTTGTTTTTTTATGCTTTATGATTTTTACATGACTAAAATGTACAAATGTTTGATCGATTTGATGTATTTCATGGCTTAGATCACAAGGGATGTGGATTACAAGTATTAGAAAACACATACTATTTTGTAGTATTTAAAATTTGGTTTTATATTGGAAATTTAATAATACTAGATATGTATTTCACTATTATTCTCATTTACATGTTTATTGATAAAAATTAAAGGCATCCTCCTCAATCCAATATATAAATTTCACTAGGTTGTGACTTGTTCTTCACCTTAGAATCTTATGAATAAATGCATCTTGTATAGAACATATCTACATATTCTCATAAGTTCATTACATGCTTCAAATTAGACTCCATCCTAATCTGAAAGTTTTGCGGTCCCAGACAAATTCGGATGATCAATTTGTCCCAAGGCCAAAAACCTATCCATTGTACTTATTATAGTCATATTTTAAATGCACAAGCTACATTAATTGATTTAGGGTCAGTTGAGTGGAAAATCCTTTGCACATGTCAAGTTTGTATAAACATATACATTGTAATCTAGTAGGGGCCTCTAAGGATCCCATATGCAAGCACACTCTAAGAAGGTCTTTGAGCCCAACATTAAAGCATATCTTGTTTGGAGCACATTACAACAAGATACACGAATCAAAATGCATCCATATTTTGTTTCTCTAGAAGATCATCGGCATGTACTAAGAGTTAAGCCAAACATAATTACTATGTATTAAGGTCCTAATTAGACCTCCATATTTGTTTTCATCTTATTTATATGTTCTTACACACCTATGAGGAGGGAGAACTACATGGATCTTGAGCCTCTTCATAGTAGTGCTATGTAGGAAAAACTCATTCATTAAGAGGATGTGTTAAGTAACCTCTATTTAGGTCACAAATAGAGAACCTAAGGTTTCAACACAATAAGAAGATATTTGTTGGTACAAAGGATCTATCCTAAAGATCTAAACATAGATTCTAAATATAAATATAGTCACGGTGGGTGCCAAAGGAAGATTGCATGTCACAAGTAGTAGAGGACATATTTGACATCCCTATGAGATATTCATCGGGTGAACCTCTCCCAACAAGTGAACATTTCCTCCACTCAATTTCAAGCTCCCAGATTTTATGAGTATATTTATGACACCTTCTACAACATCCTTGATTAGTTTTAGACCATTTTCATTCCATAACATCTGAGAGAATAGTAAATTCCTTCTAAACCCTAAGCCTAATTTCCATATGTTACTTTTTATTTAGAAAAATTGCATCATTTCTATAATTATAGCACTCTACATACCTTACATCCTTGCACATTGACTCCTCATAGTACAAATAATATGGTTGTATATATACTTTAATCCATGGACATTATACATACACTTTATAACTTCTTAAGCCTTATAACCTAGGGGCAACCCACCGTATTGGGGTCATACCTAGACAAGGACATCCTACATACTAAGCCTAATTAGATCATGTCTTTCACACTTTTCATCTTATTATAGAACTATACCTTGGGAATACCTACCATATTAGAGGTATACCTACACCATGGGCATCTCAGATTACTAAGCTCATATAAATTATATCCTTACACACTAGTCCATTATTGATATAAAATATATGTTACTTACATCACACTACATTATATCTTATCACATGTGTTATATTTTGCTTCATTTGACGGTCACATTGTTTACCTCTACATATTGATTTGATGTGGTTTACACTTGTTGATCATTTATTTTACAACTTTCTTATTACATGTTATGTTTAGTTGACTATTATTGGCTCTAGTGTCCTATTTTTAGCTATTTGATGTTGTTGCATACATCACTTGCTCTACACACATACTTCCTATGCATCATCTTGTTCATGATTTTTTCTATGCCTTGATTACTCTGTGAACTTGTATGTTTTATTCATTGTTAGTATGTCATTATTTTCTCCATGCACTTGTACTCTCTTTACAATAATTGTTATTATGTCATTGTCTTCTTTATGCATTATTTTATGCTATGTCATTTGTTTCTTTATGTCATATATGTAATATGCTCTATTTTCTCTATGTCATTGTATGTTCTTTGCCATTGTATGATTTAAGCCATTTTTGACTCAATATCATTGTATGCTCCGCTCTATGTTTTGTTTTCTCTATGTCATTATATGCTCTAGTCTCTATTTGATATATCATTGTATGCTCTATGTTCTAGTTTCTCTATGCCCGTGATATATGCTTTGTTTTATCTTATGTCATTATTTTATCTATACACCAATTGCTCGTTAATATTATTTTTGCTCACTTGATTACATACAGCTCTTGCCACCCATAGTTTTTCATGAGAACATTAAATGATACATACATTGATTGGAACACATTTCTTATGGCATATTGTTCATTCCACACATTGTTTATGACACGTATTTATTTTGACACACATCGCATATGAAAAAAAAAAGTGCAACAGGTTTTGAATTTGTAGACAAATACATCTATTGATCGGAACAAGTCTCTTATGACACGTCGCTTAAGACGCACGTACTTGAGCCACTTTTTTATAAAAACATTACTAGTGACCCCCATTATACATGAGACACATTATTTATGACACACTTTGGTTATGACACACATTATACAAAAAAATATGTGCAACAAGTTTTTGATTTTACTTGTAGTGCAACAATAATGAGTATGATCTATGATTTAATATTATTCAAACATTTACGATCACTATGCATGAAATCAAGACAATCAAAAAAATGTGGAGAACTATAAACCAAACCATGAAAGTGATTTTCCAGCCATTAGGGAAACACTTGGCCCTCCTTACTAAGCTTTTCATATTTAAACTATGCATATATTATGAATATTGATCTAGTAGTAGGATATGAAATGTTGGACATAGACAATGATGTTACATAGTTGAATTCAAAATAACCTTACTCATATCATTAATGGCCAAACGTAAAAATGAATTGTGTCTTATAGGATGAGTTATTATGGGTTGTAACCTATTTATGCAAAGAAACTGTGAAGTAATATATATGAACTATATTTTATTAAACTCCAACCCATTGGGGGCAACACAACCATAAATGAATTTGGGTGTGTTGCCATCAATTATTTTCAATTCTCAAAAGTGGTCAATAATTGTTAAGTGTATATTTAAAACAAGTGTCTGGTCAAATCAAACAATTGTTTTCAAAAAACCCATGTGCAAAAAAATGAAATTTTCAGCCAAAGCGCAAGGAGCCTCTAAGAGGGTATAATTATACCCCTCCAGGGCACCTCATTTTCAAATTACTAATAATTATCCAAAATGGATTTAAACCAAATATTGTGCCCGTAGAGATCATTTCTTCTCAAATGAACTTTGTTTGGAAATGAATTTTTAATCTCGAATAACTAGGAACCTTTGTAAGTGGTATGACTATATCCTCTAACGGCCCCATGATTCAAAGTGCCAAAAAGTGGTCAACCAAAGTTTTAGATTGAAGATGAGACCAAGATACTTTGATAATTGGAGCATTAGTTGGAAACGTCATTTTGGGCTTCAAAATGTGAATATCCTCTAAAGGGGTATAATCATACCCTCTCGTAGGGTGCCATTGTTTAAATTTCTCAAATCTCAACAAGAAAGTTCTCAAAGCCTAGAGGATATTGGCACAATAAAATTTAATGAAGGGCACACCATAAAACAAATATTTTTATCCCCAAATTTTAAGGATCCTTTAAAGGGGTCTAGATGTACCCTCTCTAGGATGCCAAAATTCGAAGTGGTCAAAATTGGATGAATTTATATCCAACATGAAGAGTATAAAGATAGGAATAAACTTCTCCAAAGGCACATTTCAAAAAAATGTCTTTTTGGGCTTCAAAATCTAAAAGTGTCCTATACGGGAAAATTTGTCCTATAAAACATACCCTTCATGGGTGTTATACGCATCCAAATTTTGTGTAGTGTAAATTTTTTTAAACCCAATTATGATTCCAAGGCCTATAGAATATTAGTAATTAATATTACATAAATTCTCGAGACCCTCCTATCATACTTGCACATGCTAGTGTGAGTGTGTCTTTACCTATTATGCTCATTCTTGCACTTCACAACATGCCCCTACTATCGGGTTAGAGGGTTTATCTTCTTTTTCTCAATTCTAAAATTATAATTTTGTACTCATGAACCACCATGATGGTTTGTGCATGTGTCATAGTAGTCGTGAAAAAAATTTGGTGGCCTTGCAAGTCATCGCGAAGGTTTGCCTCATGTAAACTGTTAAAGTTCCGCCACAATGCATGCTCATTTTATTTTTGTTTTTTAAACACATTTTATCACCCATTTAGTGTATGTTTTTCCTTTCCTTACATGCCAAAAAAACTAATTTACCTCCAAACTATTGTTAGCAACTTCTTCTTTATCTCATGCATTCATTCTAGCCATTGATTGAAATTTGACCTTTACTTAGATTTCATAAACTCAACTTAAAGCATTGCTCTTTTTCTTATAAAAGAGGAGAGTGGAATAATTATAAAGGTTGAAAATGGATTTGAATAAAATTTATTACATATATCATAACTTTGAGAGAGCTTCTTGTTCTAAGCGGTTTTAGGTTTAATTTTTTTGTTGTCATCATGCCGAAAAAGTTGTTCTATCGTAGATTATTGGGGAGTCATCATATTTGGTGATAATTACCATTATAATCATTGTCCAATTCAAAAAAATTTGTTTCTTTCATTAGAGGATAGTGCAAAGGATCTCAAACCAATTCTTTTGATTCCTTTGAGCAAGCCATCATATTGCTACCATTTTTCCTTCACACCACATGTAATCAAATTCCTTCCTCTTTTGTTGCTGCAAACTTGAAAACAAAAATGAGAACACAAAAATTTATCAAACCGAGAGTGAGCCACAAACCAATTAAATCTAGTTACTTTCTCCTCCATTGGAAAATAGGTTAAGGAATTTATTTTCTTTGCTTTCCTTATTGATTAGATGAAATTGTTGTTTTAGATTAACCATACATATTGTATAAATTATGTGAAAAGAAAGGAAGTTAAATTAAGTTTAGATCAATAAATTTTAATTATTTGTAGTTTAGTTTTATCTTAATTCTCTTATCTAACCTCACATTAGAGGTTCACTTCATATTTGTGCTTTTCTAAAAAAATTAGTTGTACTTTTTGTTTTTAATTTATTGTTTTGTACTTCCTACCATTCATTTGAAAAATTCATACAAAAATAAAAGTAGTTCCTTTGTATTAACACATAGGAAAGTACACATTTTTGTTTATTCATTGCATGCGTAGTTATATTTTTGTAGGGATGAAAATTACATTGAATTCCCAATAAGTAGATTAATTCATTTTGTTTGCATTCACAAAAGTAAAACAAAAAATAAAACAAAAAAATATGCATCCTTGCACATTAGTTTAGATTCAATTTTAAGCCTTCATCCATTGTTTGTTAGGTTTGAGAATCATTTGGTTTAAAATAATTTATTCTAGTGAATTGTAAATGTTAGATTTGATTTCATAACATCATAAAACAAAAACCAAAAATGTCCAAACTTCAAAAAAATAGACCACAAAGCAGTGTAGACACAAAATCACCCACTTGGGTACATTTCTAGGTCATAAAAGCATGCTAGCATTTACATGATTCCTAAGCAAGAAAACAAGTGGTTATCAACTATCTTTAGCCTCTTTTATTTGTCTCTTTCTTTCTATTTGGTCTTACACACCCTACAACCTAAAAAAAAAAATTAACTTATTTATCTTTTATGGCTTCAAACATCGGCGCCTAGCCAGGATAGCAATGCCCAGCACTCATGCTCCTTCTCGGGTGCCCTTGACCCTTTTTACCTTATTCACTCTTTTTGGGTCTCTTTTATCTTTTGGAAAAAAAAATCACTCATGGGTCGGCCTTTCAGTTGTCAATTACGAAATTCAAACAAGGGAATCATATAAATACATAGTTATGTTTTCAAAATGAGGGACCAAGCACTAAGCATTACTATCATCACCTAAGCTTGCATTTCAAAGGCACTAAAGCACTTCAAAGGCATTCATCTAACATCTATTCAAGGGACAAGGGCTGCATACTTCTACATACACAGCATAGGAAGGGGAATTCTATTCTATTCCATCCACACATACTATTACATTTCTACATTCTAGCTCCAACACGCTATCAAGTGCAACTTAGATAAGGGAATCCTAGGGCACCATTTCTACACACTTAGAAGAACTACATGGAGTCTAAGATGTAGTTCAGTGCTTTAGTCATAATTTCACTCTTCAAGTGACCGTTGGGGTCAATCCGACTCCCATTCTACATTTTTTTTTTTAGGTTTAATATGGTTTGTGGGTATGTGTAGGTGACCTTTCTTTCTTGCAAGTTACAAGTACCTTCGGTGATCAAGGATTAAGCATTAGGTAATTAATAGGAACCAACAATGAATCCCTTGCGACATAGAAGAAAACATATCATGAGCTCTACACAATCACTAGCTCAGCACCCAGTGCCTCTCCCCTACATTGGGCACCCTTGTCTAGCTCTGTTCATGAGTTCCAAGATTTATAGTGAGCACTTTCAACATATTCAACACTTTCAACATGTGAGGATCTACAACATGTTCAAAGCAGGTTTCACCTGCCCATATCACTTCTTATTCACTCATAAATCAGTAATTCTTACTATCTCCCTCTTTTTCTTAGGGTTTTCACATTACATGCTTGTTTGTTTATGCCATTCTTGTATTTTAGAATTTAAAATTATTTACTACAAATAGTTACTCTGAAATATAGATTTAATACAAATTAAACTAAATCATTTGGTGAGCCCATGTTCAACCCCTACCTTGCCTTTAGGCATTATTTTGTTTCTTCTCCCATGGATGTCATTCATGACACCTTTACCGATGAAGATCTCGGTGACCTCCAATCCCATAATTTTTAACACCCTTAAGATCTAGATCTCCTCTTATTCATTATTCGTGAATAAGCTAATAATCTAGCTAAGCTCAATCTTTTAGTTCTAATGACATATTTATTCCTATTGCACCCAACCTCATCATTTCACTCTCTCACCTACCTCTATTGTTCCCATTTCTATGCCCACTCAACCATTAATTTTACCCATCCTATTACTTCACACACATTTAAAGTATCATCTTCATGCACTCAAGACCTAGCCTCTTTATACCATGATCTCCAACTCCAAATCCATAAACTACAACAAGATACTTCACGTTCCTCTCCATCTCTTGATTCCTCATTACTCCTTCATATCCCTTTTACACCTATCATATCCAATTACCACTTGCCTCCTAACTTCCTCAACCCTAAGCTTCCCACCTTTAATGGCCATGGTGACCCTCAAGAGCATCTCGTATATTTTCATGTGGCATGCCTTGACTATGTGGATCATACATTGCTAGCTAAACTATTTCCTAGTAAGTCTACAAGATTAAGCCATGCATTGGTTTTATGATCTACATTTTCATTCGGTAACTTCCTTCACATACTTAGCGATGCTTTCCTTGCACATTTTTCTATCAATATCAGCACCAAGGTTTCTTATACACAAATTTCTCATATCAAACAAGGATCTAATGAGAATCTAGTGACAATTTTTTTACGTTATAAGAACAACCTAGCTAAGTTGACCAATATACTCGTTGATTCAATTGCAAGCTATTTTTATTCAAAATCTCTTATCTCCACTACAAGAGTGTTATTTTGAGACCTCTACATCCTTCGATCGATTATGACATACACTTAAAATGCATGAAGTCAAACTCTTATCTATGGGAAAATTAAAATATCATGATACTCCATCCTCTTCTAATAGGTTTCAAGCTAAATCTACATTCAACCCATCTCTTAAGTCCACCTGAAGCTAAAGCCATTATCAATTTTGTTTCTCCATCCCTCACACTTCAAGTGCAAGCTCCACGTCATACTTTTTTCCAAATTACCCTATGCACCTCAGTTTTTATTGTCCATAAACTTATCAAAAGTAACCTTATCACTCTTCCACCACCGCTCAATCTTGACCCTCTCTCCCCATGTGGCTGTAATTATGATGAAAATGCATGATGTGATTATCACCAATGTGTTGGCCATTCTACTTGATCGGTGTTTCTAAATCAAACATATTATTCAAGATCTCATTGAAAACAATATGCTCGATCTCCCTAAGGTATCAACTTCTACATGGGTCGAATGATAATAAAAATCTAAAAATATTTAATGACCCTTTTCCCAAGCATGATAAGCAAGCTCTTGATTCTTTTGCTAATCATACATATCGAGATGTGCCTCCTCCTTCATCGGGGCCCCTTGACTTCCTTGTTGCTTTTGTTGATGCATTGCCACTAGTCATTACATTCTTATATCATGATTATCATGGTACATTTACTTCGATTCCTTGTATATCAATTCTTTTATTGGTTCTTATACCGTCAATAACACTATGATCTATCCATCGGCTCCTACCAATGTATGCTTTATCGCACTCCTAGCTATTAAATGTTCATTGTTTAATGTCACATTTCTAGTTCCTAATTCTTTTTCCTACATCAAAGCTTCCCATTATAGTTGGATCCTTGTTATACTTGTACCATTCGTCATTTCATCTTAAATCAAATGTTGTGACATTCTCTCTTAGATCTCTCTTGGCTCCACTTTCACCCAAACAATCCCTTCCATGAATCATTTTGTGTCTCAAGTTCATCCATAATAAACAACTTATTACTATCAAAGGTGTTCCACCATGCAAACCATAGCCTCACCTACTTTTTTTTTTGATACACCAATCATGTCATTTGGGCTTCCTATGCCTATCAATTTTAAAACACACTCTACACCTAGTTCTCCCATTCGTGACATATGACCTTGTCGTCACATCGATCTATTAGTCCACCTTGTTAGCCTAAGTCCCCTACTTAAGTAGCCCCTTCACATAGATGTTCACCACTACCTTTGCCACATAGGTATCCTTCACGTATACATAATTACTCTCCTACACCACCGATCTTAGAGCATCGTCACATGCCTTTGTCTCCTTGGACATTGGGTGGAGGGCCCTTTCCCTTCACTATCATTGGATAGGCTATTATTCCTCACACTCTTGGGGGCATCATGCTTTCTTCCCCCTTTCAATCACTTTCACTTCTCTCTAGTGTCTATTACCACACTTTTCCTTTGTGCCTCATCAATAATCTTCCTATGCATTTTCACACCCTTTGATGCACACATTGCATATTCATTACCATATGGTGCACTCTAGTTCCACAGTTCATACTCATTGTTGAGGTCTGTAATTCTGAAATGAACCTCACATCATTTACACTTCACACTCGTGCTTTATGATATATCTTTCTAGCATCTACTCTAAATAGCGCAACACACTATTTACCCGATGACACACTCTTGTTCTATGGTTCATTCTTGATTGTTGAGGGTCCCTAAAAATGATCCTCATCTCATACACATTCCTTAGGCGGCATGTTACTCCTTTCATCTCCACATATTGCATTCTATTCCATTATACCCATATATCATTATCATATCTTGGTTGTAATTACTCTTGATATCTTTTTCTACTTACATGTTGCAATTTGCTTACTATTTTAACTTATATTCAAGTATGTCATCATATTTATTTATCACACACACACACACACACACACACACATGTGCTTTCACTTGGTCTTGTGAGGTGAATGTAGATTTGTTACAAGTTCTTACACTCTGCAGGTGATGCTTGGCACTATACCTTTTACATGTCCCACCGAGGCTCCCGGGGCGTCTACTTTCTCTACTATTACATACTACATAGGTTCTATTGCTACAATTTTCACTTGCTTCTCATTACTATTACTTTAGCTTTCACTAATTTATACATGCCTTGACATATTCTTTATCTTCTTAACATGTTAACGAGTGCTTCATGTGTACCATTTTCCTTATAGGACTATATACAACCATGGCTATCTATCACTACTTGCTTTCCTTTGCTTTTTATTGTATGTTATTGTTTACGGGTTATGCCTTATGTCTTGTTTGAACATTTTATGCTTTTGGCTGCTTCGCCCTAATTTTCTTGTGACATTGTGAGAAATGTCCCATGTTTAAAACCCGCTTTTTGCAGTTCATCTTGTTTTGCACACTTGTTTGTTACATTGTCTTCTTTTTCATGCTAGCTACTTTTACTACTAACATATGTTAATAGCCTCTCTTATTTTCATGTCACTTGGTTTCTACCATGCACACTCCCTACACCTTGCAAGTATCCACTTCATAACAACATTAGGCCCTCTCCTTTGGGTCGCATTCTCCTAATATCATCGTATGCACTCCAAACAAGGGGGCATACATCGGTTAACAAATCACCCCTGTAGAAACTCAAATTTACAATACATATATGCATAGTACTAAATTAGGACAATAACATAGTCATAGAATGGCCCAAAATTTGACTTGGGTCCAAAACATAGTAGAATAGACACCGCCTAGTATCGACAATAGCGCTGGCGCTGTATCCTCCTCCTTTAAGGGCTAATGTCCTGGGGAAAAATAGTCATCTTCTCATATCAACATAGTTTACAAAAGTCTTATGAGAAGATCTACAGTGATATCAAGTACTAGCCTCCGGACACATAATACATTTTATCTCCTACAAGTAAAACAATCGAACGATCGGGAAAAATAGAACAAATCGGGTGTGTACCATCTACAATGGTGCTTATTGGGGTGGAAGAAGAGTCATCTCTCTCCCAACACTTTCTCTTTGGAGAGTAAAGCCAAACCTCTATCCCCAAAAAAATCACCTTCACCATTCAAAACAACAATCTTTAAGCAATATGACACTTCTCTATCCTTTACACTCTCACATATCATGTGCACTTTTTCCTTTTTACACACTTTTACATACTTTATTCAAATGTTTCATATACATAAATTTGACTACTCTTTTTCTCTTCTTTTGCACGTCTGTCCTTATAAGAATCGAAGCAACAAGCTACAACACCACGCTATAATGCTCGCTCTTCACCCCTAGGGTCCACTTTCCTTTCCTAGTCTCCACACTTCCCTTAGCAATCACTTCACGCTTCACTTTTCCACTCGTCACTATATTCACAACACTCTACAAGATCATAAGGTACACGCATATTTATTTACTTTATGTTATTGAGTATTCACTCAACAACATAAAGTGGGGAAAATGTAGACACAAAATCACGCACTTGGGTACATTTCTAGGTCCTAAAAGCATGCTAGCATTTACATGATTCCTAAGCAAGAAAACTAGTGGTTGACAACTATATTTAGCCTCTTTTATTTGTCTCTTGCTTTCTATTTGGTCTTACACACCCTCTGACCTAGTCAAATTTAACTTATTTATCTTTTATGGCTTGGACATCAACCCAACTAGGACAAAGAACGCCTGGTGCTCTTGTCCCTCCCGGGTGCCCTTGCCCTTTTTTACCTTATTCTCTCTTTTTGGGTCTCTTTTATTTTTGGGCATATTTTTCACTTATGGGTCGACTTTCATTGTCAATTAAGAAATTCAAACAAGGGAATCATATAAATATATAGTTATGTTTTTAAAATGAGGGACCAAGCACTAAGCATCACTATCATCACCTAAGCTTGTATTTCAAAGTCATTAAAGCGCTTCAAAGGCATCCATATTGCATCCATTCAAGGGACAAGGATTGTATACTTTTGCATACACAACATAGGAAGGGGAAGCCTATTTTATTCCATCTACACATACTATTACATTGCTACATTTTAGCTACAACTTGTTATCAAGTACAACTTGCACTTGCACAAGGGCATCTTAGGGCACCATTTATACACATACTCATAAGAACTACATGGATTTTGGGATGTAATGCAGCACTTAATCATAAGTTCACTCTTCGAGTGACTACAGGGGTCATTCTTAGTCCCCATTCTACATTTTCCTTTTTAGGTTTGATGTGGTTGGTGGGTATGTGCAAGTGAACTTTATTTCTTGTAGGTTATAGGTACCTTCGGCGATGAAGGAGTGAACATTAGGTGATCAATATGAACCAACACTGAAACCCTTATGACACGTAATAAATCTGACCTTGAGCTCTTGCACAGATCACCAACACCCAAGCACATTCACCCTACATTGGGCGCCCGCCTGGTTTGTTCTTGAGTTCCAGAATTTAGAGTGTGGATTGGAGAAATAGTAAAATAAATAAACATGAAACAATAATGCATATCCTTGAGTTTGGATTCAAAATGGATATTTTATCTCCATTTTCATGCTCCCATGTGCACTCCAAAATCATGCATTCAAAAGAAGAGAGAAAAGAGATAAGGAAATTTGGGAAAACTTGATATAAGCAAACATAAAGATATTTAGGGTTTTGGAGTGTTTCCTAATATCTAGGGTGGATATAGAAATGATCTCGAGTGAACGATGGACGCTCCATTTCCTACCTAGCTTAAATAATTTAACTTTAGTCTCTCTTTTAATTGTGTAATCATGGGATAATTAATTTAGATTTTATGGGTAATGTTTTTAGTGAAGTTAATTTAATTTAGGAAATTAAATTATCGAGGTGTATTAATTTAATATACTTAAATTAAATTAACTAAATGAATCAATTTAATTTAAGGAAATTAAATTAATCAAGTGAATTAATTTTAATTTGGGAAAAGAAATTTAATCAAGTGAATTAATTTAATTTGAGAAATTAAATTAATCAAGGGATGTCGTTCCCGAAAACTTAATAGACTTAACTTATTAGAAGATAATTTTTCAGATTGTGCATATGTTTCATAACTTAATTTATTCAAAAAAATCTCAAATTTTCTCTCTAATTTTAGGGTCCATTTTTTTGGCACTAGTGGAGTTGGCTCTACACCTACTCTAATTTAAATTGAGACTATAGTCTCTCTTTCAATCATCCACTCAATTAAATTTATTTTCCCAAATTACATTAATCAATTGAATTAAGTTTAATTTGTGAAAATAAATTTAATCAAATGAATTAGGTGGGGGCTCCCCTATATATAGAGTAGGCGCCCAGATCCCAGGTCTCTCTAGATTGGATGGAGTTGGGTTGGGGTCGAGGGACTCAACTAACTTCAAGACGAGGGTTGGTCTATGGATATAGATATAGCACTCGGCCCCCGGGCCCCCATCTAGAATCTATATAGGAGGTCCTATCCTAAAAATCAAAATATCATCGAACTAGACAATCCCAAACTTACCCAAATACAGTTTTCACACTTCATTCATCAAATGCATGAATGTACTTGGTGCATTTGTCAACCCAAATGACATAAAAATAAATCATAAAAACCTTACGTATTAAATTTTGCTTTTCATTCATCGCCTTCCCTATGTAAATCTAATGATATCCTTGAAAGAGGGTTTAAAACCCGCAAGCGAGGATCACGAGGGATGACGTGCACATCAACGGACATGCGAATGGCAGCGTGAAGAGATCTCAAGAGGAGCGAGCATCAACCAAATGTGCATGCAAAGATTTGAAACACGGGCAGAACCTAGTTAAGCCATAAAACTCTCCTCTATCTCATAGATCAAATGGGGTGTACATATAGGAGGTGCTTTGAGTAACCCCTAGTGCTGCAATCATGACAACTTGAGTAGAGAGGGGGAGTTACATTCCCAAATATAAGTGTAACTCCCAATGACGCATATGACGCATTGACGCGTAAGGGAATCTCATAATGACCCCTAAATGACACATGGACCTACGATCTCACCTAAGTGAGATGACTCGCCTAATGATGTGGAAAATAACACACACCAACACCCCCTTCATCGTAACTTAGGATGAGACGGCAAGTCGAAAATGAGAAATGGGTCCTGGCACAAATCCTCGATGAGGTACCCATGTACAAGAAAAATACCCCAAGCAATGAAGGAAAACCTAGTGGGAAAAACATCCACCACAAGAGAAAAAACTCTCTAATCTAAGAAAGATGTCAAATATGGGTCCCGACCATGAGGCGAGCCCGAAAGGGTACCCATGTACAAAGAGGCAATCTCTTGGAAAGAAGAAGAAGAGAGAAGAAGAGGGAGATGAGAGGAATGTAGAAGGTGTCATGGACGGATATGAACTCTGCAGCTCTAGGAGGTCTCCCAAAAGAATGTTGATGATGAGATCCTCCTCGCCTCTCGGGTCAAGAAGAGCCACCGCACCAAATAATGTGCTTGCCCTTAGGAAGGACAGAAATGATGTGTTGAAGTCCACCCACTCCACAAAAGAAATTGAAGGAAGTAACACAAAGAACTCGAGTCCGTGCACTTTGAAGTGTGACATAGGTCTAGCGAGTGAGTTCCAAGGAATCAAGGTAATGCCACGTGCGTAGAACTATCGAGTGTGAAGAGTGAACACCTGTTCCCTCCACAAGAAAAGGGATCCACATCGAGGGTGGATCAATGAAGGTCTCCGAAAAGTGGAAGTGGTAAGAATCCCGGAAGGGGCACTCCCAACAACAAAGATGATGAACTCCTCTAAAACCCCTGTAGATGGATGAGGGACTGTAGAGCATCACAAGTAGACTCTACGAAAAGACGATTAAGGTCAAGCGATATACTCGTCCTAATGAGGGGGCTCAACAAATAAAGAGTGATGTCGAGAGGTATGAGTCATCCAATGAAGGTAGAGGAGTGAAAGGGGCCTCACACACATGAAGTGGAAAGGAGGCGGGTGTGATGATTGTATGAGAGACCGAGAAGGAGACTACTCGATATCGACAAGATGTGGGAAGTGTCAACACTCTCTAGAATAGTGAGAGAAAGAGGAGAGAAGTCCTCTATAATGCTCTCTCGCATCAAAACCGGGTGCACAATCCTCGTCATCGTAAGTAGAACCAAGTGAGCCTATGTCGGTGGGCTGTCATCACATGAAGAAGAGGAGACAATCAATCAACAACAACAACAACGGCGGCAAGATGTGAAGGGTCTCCATAGAGGGACTGCCGACACTAAAATTTTCCTCCGTAATTTCGATTTCATTAATGTATGTATTAGGAATAGGATGTTGTTAAGTGTAATTAGTAGTAGCGTCGATAGAAGATAACGGTGCCGTCGAGCGGTGCCACCAATAATGTAGAGTACGGTAATAGATCAAAGTACAATAGGAATGTTGTAAAAAGTAAATATTTGTTGTAAGTGGTCCGATAATGTTAAAATGTCAAAGTTGGGATAAGTAGAGAAGTAGGGTCTACATGATTAGGAATTAGAAAGATTATATTGGTAATAAGGACAAGGAGTGAGGTCATAAATATTTTGTGTATTTTATTTGTAAAAAGTCTAAAAATGTGGAACCCATGTGAAATGATAAGGTTTATCTTATCTTAAAAGATAAGCTTACATGTACGATATAAGAGTTAAGGTATGGAATATGATTCGTCGAGTGGATTTCTTATCCTATCTTAGAGATAAGATGGATAATCCTTGAAGTTCTATAAATAAAGAGGTCACCCCCTCATTTAGCATAGAAGGAAGTAGTGAGAAATATTGTATGAAGTGTGTAAAGGAAGCCATCGGTTTAAAGGTGTGTTGAAGAAGCCATTAAGAGGTGTAATTGTAAAGTTTCTCCCATAGTATTGGTGGAAGGCAAGTGAAGTCAATAACACTTGAAGTACCTCATGGGTGAGATTGTAACAATTTCATGTTAATATTATAATTTACTTTGATATTTCAGATTTGTCATCATTCCATCTCTTATCATAGTCGATGGTATTCTTGTGTTATGTTTGTTGTTTTGTTTCCAAATTACATCCACCAAACTAAAGGTCATGTGCATTAGTAAATAATCATAGCACGAGTAGTTCCCAGTGAAGAATTATCATAGTGCGGATTGGTGATGACATTTTGGTTCCGTTCTTAGGACCATTCCTCGTTGGTGGATTATGCGGAGAGATATTCCCACTTAGTCAAAAATCAATTGGAGGGTAACCTTGTTTTTACTGTGTGTATAGTAGTTACCATGGTAAAGTCATTTTTGCCATGAATAGTAGTTACCATGGTAAAGTCATTTTTGCTGTGAATAGTATTTACCACAGTAAAGTCACTTTTTACCGTGAATAGTATTTACCGCAGTAACTTCACTTTTTACTATGAATAGTGTTTACCACAGTAAAGTCAGTTTTTACCGCAGTAAGTCAAGTTTTACCATAGTTTACCATGGTCATTTCTATTTTCTATTATAGTGATTTTAATTATTGGTGCACATAAGTCTTGTTGATTGTACTTTTGGGTTGGTATTTCACTGTGGTTACTTTTGAAAATGGGGAAGATTCCTGTTTTTTCAGCCCAATCTAATGAAGATGCTTCCTCTTTCATTCAAGAGTTTAAATGATCTTGTATTTGTAATGGCCTTATAAGAAGGGAACAATGGACTGAATTTTTTCCTACCTTTTTGGATGGTTCAGCCCTTAGGTGGTTTGAAACACTAGGTGATAATGTGAAAAACTCATGGGATTTATTAACTAAAAGTTTTTTGAAGAATTTGGTGAACAACGAGAGATATGCGAGATCTCATGATCGATATCACAAAGCTAACCCAAGGAGAGAAGGAGAAGATAAGGGATTATCATGCTCGTGTTCTAGAGCTAAGGAGAAAGCTCGACGCCCAGATCTGGAAGGAAGGATTAGCGGATGGGTTGATGAATGGCATGGATAATCTCCTATGTAAGCACTTCATTCTTGGGATGAAGCCAGAGATCAGAAAACGAGTGAAGTATGACCGCCCAGCTACCATTGAACAAGTAAAGGAGATTGCAAGAAGGTAAGAAGAAAGCATGGAAGAGGAGCCCAAAGAAATTGTTGCTAAAGTAGAACCTACACCAGCACCTTTGCTCCAGAATCCACAACCACTCTCGGTGAGCACAAATATTTCTCCTAGTACATCTACTGAGTATGAAGATCTGCTCAAAAAGATGGGTCAGTTAACTATTAATCTTCTTCAAGGAAAAGAATTTAGTTCTCAGGGAGGAGATAGAGGTCCAAAAAGAAATATTTCTGAAGTTGTATGTTATGGTTGTTATAAAAGGGTCATTATAAGTATAATTGTCCCAGATAGAGCTTCTACATCAGTAAAGGAGATAATGATAAAGGAAAAGCACACTGTGAATTCTTTTGATGTAGTAGATAAGAGCAGAAATAATGAAGTAGATGTGTTTGTAACAAAAGAAAGAAAGAAAAAGATAATCAAGATGGAAATGATCCTAAGAAGATGAAAGGAGAAACTAGTAAGAAACATAGGAGAAGAAAGTTGGGTGTGCGGGGATTTTCGATTTCACGGGGTAAGGACCATACTCCATCTTGGAAGATCTTTCCAAAGGCCTGCAAATATTACATATGGTCAACTCTTGGCTATGTCTTCGAGAAGAGGCGGGAGCTGCGAAGTGGACTCAATGCTCGACGAAGGAAGGAGGTTGAGGTCCCACTTTTTGGAGGCGGAGGGGATCCCTATGCTCCACAAGTGAGGTATTATGTAATGGTATTTCAATTCATGATGTCTTAGTTCATGGAGGTGCTGCGATTAATGTAATGACCGAGTCTATAATGAATATGTTGGGTTTAAAAATTGATCGCCCTTGAACACTTATGTTAAGGTCATTAAATAAGGAAAAACTAAACCGAAAGGTGTAGTTTCAAATGTGGCAATATCTCATTATGGGTGTTGTATGTGTGGTAGACTTTCGGGTGATGAAAAATGGTACTGCTTGTTGAGTACCCAATGTTCTTTGGGGAAGACCATGGCTAAGGAGAGTTCATGCAAGAAACTACTGGAATGAAGGCTTCATGACACTTGGATGCGGTAGAGAGGGGTGAAGATAAACGTGATCCTCGACATCATAAGGCGAGAACACTCGTGGATTCAAGTGATGAAACCGATGATTGGACATCCTCTCGATTACTCTAGTACTAGTGAAGTGGACATTTGAAGATGAAGAAAGTGAGGTTGATGTTTCAGTCATGGATATCCTTCCAGTCCACACCGACTCATGACCCCATAAAATTATCTCAAGAAGAAGTTGATGATCGTCTCCAACAAATAAAGATTGGTGATGTTGTGATGGAGAGTGAGAAGCAATCCTACCTCCGGCTCTTTCGAAGGTACATACACATATTCACTTTTGATTACAAGGAACTCCGTCAAGTAAGTTAGGTAGAACATTCTATTGAGCTGGTAGATGGTGCTAAGCCTATAAAACAAATGCCATATAGAATGAATCCTAATTTTTCCAAGGCGTAAAAGAAGAAATAGATAAGTTGCTTGATGCGGGATTCATATTTCTTGTGGAGAATTCGAATGGGTTTCTCCCATTGTGATCTCAATAAAAAAGAATGGGAAGCTACGCATTTGTGTTGATTACGGGAAGCTCAATAAGGCAACAAAGAAGGATCATTACCCTCTTCCATTCTCGGATCGATCTTGGGCCAAGTAGCTGGCCGAGTGTTATAGTTTCTTTGATGGATATAGCGGATACAACCAAGTCTCAGATAGCGGAGAAAGATCAGTGAAGACCACATTCACCACTCCTTGGGAACATTTACTTATAGAGTTATACCTTTTGGGTTGTGTAATGCTCCAAAGCAACATTCCAGCGTTTGATGAATAGGGTGTTCAAACCCTACATTGGGACCTTCATCGAGTATTTCTAGATGATTTTTGCATCTATGGGAGCAAGTTGGACCACCTGCACTGATGGAGACAAAGCATTTCAAAGGTTAGATGAAGCACAAGCCTCACTAAACCCTACAAAGTGTGTCTTTGGATTTTCTAAAGGTGTTTTGTTAGGGCATGTTGTATCCGAGAGATGGTATTAGTGCTGATCTTGATAAAGTTTCAAAAATCAAATATTTACCATTTCCTATGAATAGAAGTAAGTTGAGATCATTTTTAGGCCATGTGGGTTACTATAGAAGGTTCATCAAGAATTTCTCAAATATTGCACAGCCACTAACCCAGTTCTTGAAGAAGGATGTTACTTATGAACCAAGAAATAAGGCACATGAAGCTTTTGGACAATGAAGGAAGCCCCTGGTGTCTTCACCTGTTTTAAAGAATCCATATTGGAGCAAGCCATTCATTGTGTACACTGATGCCTCAGATGCAGCACTAGGAAGTACTTTGAGCCAAAAGGATGAAAATGGGAATGAACATCTAATTTACTTTGGGAGCGCGACAAATGAGCGATCTTGAGGTAAATTATCTTTGTATCGAAAAAGAGGCTCTAGCTATCATTTTTGCTATAAAGAAGTTTAGAAATTACTTGCTAGGGCAGAAATTTATAGTTGTAACAGATCATCAGGCTCTAAAATATATTGTCAATAAGCCTAACCCATCAGGGAGGATAGCAAGATGGATAATTTTGCTACAAGAATTTGAATTTGATATTATAGATAGGCCAGGAAAGAAGCATGTCAATGCAGATGCACTCTCTCGAGCCTATGATGGTTTAGGATCATCTTGTGATGATGATGATTTCCCCGATGCAACATTGTTATCCCTTGACACAATCCCTAGTGAATACATAGATATTTGGAATTATCTGAATGAATTCAAGTTTCCTAATGGTGCCAATGTAAAGACTAAGAGAAAGATTACTCAAGCCGATCGTCCATATTCTATTACGCATGGAGTATTATTTCGAATAGGACACGATGGACAGTCTGAAGAGGGCGAGTTGGACGTGATCAAGGGAAGGAAGCTGCTAGAAGAATTCCACAATGGTACATGTGGAGGGCACTTCTCTGGACAACTTATAGTAAGAAGGATCTTGGATGCAAGTTATCACTGGCCCACTCTTTTTAAAGATTGTTATAATTATTGTAAGACATGTGATATTTGTCAAACACATGGTAACCGTAAGACTTCATCAGCTCCATTATGTCCTATTCTTCCACTTGGTCCCTTTGAAAAGTGGGGAATAGACATTGTAGGTCCACTTCCAACTACCTCATGCCAAAATAAGTATATTGTAGTTGCCACAGATTATTTAACCAAGTGGGTTGAAGCTAGGCCATTGAAAACAGCTTCCATGGATGAGGTGGCAAGGTTCATATATGAACGCATTGTCACCAGATTTGGTTGTCCATTAGAAATTGTAACAGATCAAGGAAGCCACTTCATTAATGAGGTAGTAGAAGCCCTAGTCAATAAATTTTCTATTAAGCATAGGAAGGCAACAACATACAAGCCAAGCACAAATGGACAGGTGGAACGAACAAATTTTGTGTTGTGTCAAATTCTAGCAAAAGATGCAGCCTTGCAGGTACATAAGTGGGATAAAAGGATTCATGCAGCATTGTGGGCATATAGGGCAACATCAAAGTCAGCAACAGGATACTCCCCATTTCAGTTGGCCTATGGCATTGATCCAGTTCTTCCTATTGAGTTTGATATTCCCACTGTGAGAGTTATGAAAAATGAAAGGATGGATGAAAGTGATTCAGTAAAAGAAAGGTTGGTACATCTTCATTTGCTAGAGGAAATGAGGGAAATAGCAAAGGATACAAGCCATAAGAAGAAAATGAAGTAGAAGGAATACTTTGATCAAAAGATCCGTTGGTCTCCATTTCATGTGAATGACTTGGTTCTAGTATATGATTCTAGATACAAAAAAGAAAGACGAGAAAAATTTCTTCCAAAATGGATGGGGCCCTACAAAATAGCAGTTGTGTGTATGAAAATGGTACATACCAACTGGAGGAATTGGATGACACTCCCATTATGAAATGGGTCAACCACGACAAGTTGAAGATTTTCCAAGCACGAGAATAGTCTACTCCGGGATGGAGTAGAAGCTAGGAAGGGGAAGATGTCGACACTAAAATTTTCCTCCGTAATTTCTATTTCATTAATGTATGTATTAGGAATAGGATGTTGTTAAGTGTAATTAGTAGTAGCGTCTGATAGAAGATAACGGTGCCGTCAGTACGGTGCCGCCAATAATGTAGAGTACGGTAACAGTCAAAGTATAATAGGAATGTTGTAAAAAGTAAATATTTGTCGTAAGTGGTCCGGTAATGTTAAAATGTCAAAGTTGGGATAAGTAGAGAAGTAGGGTCTACATGATTAGGAATTAGAAATATTATATTGGTAATAAGGACAAGGAGTGAGGTCATAAATATTTTGTGTATTTTATTTGTAAAAAGTCTAAAAATGTGGAACCCATGTGAAATGATAAGGTTTATCTTATCTTAAAAGATAAGCTTACATGTACGAGATAAGAGTTAAGGTATGGAATATGATTCGTCAGTGGATTTCTTATCCTATCTTAGAGATAAGATGGATAAGCTTGGAAGTTCTATAAATAAAGAGGCCACCCCCTCATTTAGCATAGAAGGAAGTAGTGAGAAATATTGTATGAAGTGTGTAAAGGAAGCCATCGGTTTAAAGGTGTGTTGAAGAAGCCATTAAGAGGTGTAATTGTAAAGTTTCTCCCATAGTATTGGTGGAAGGCAAGTGAAGTCAATAACACTTGAAGTACCTCATGGGTGAGATTGTAATAATTTCATGTTAATATTATAATTTACTTTGATATTTCAGATTTGTCATCATTCCATCTTATCATAGTCGATGGTATTCTTGTGTTATGTTTGTTGTTTTGTTTCCGCATTACATCCACCAAACTAAAGGATGTGCATTAGTAAATAATCATAGCACAAGGAGTTCTCGGTGAAGAATTATCATAGTACCGGATTGGTGATGACAGATCAAGAATGCTCCAAACATGGAGAGGTGGATCTCGTGTGCCATGTGAAACCGGAGAGATCTGGAGACATGCATCATCATGTGACCAAATATGTGGTCGCAAGTGTTGAGGAATTCCTCTTGATGACAATGATCGGTAGGTGTAGGAACTGCCCAAGAAAGAAGGGTAAAAGACCCTCGTGGGTGAAGTAACGTTCCATGGAAGCACACCAAGTTGAATAGTCCCTCTCTCGGTGAGAAGTGGCGGAGGTCAGAAAGCAATCCTATGACACTCAAGTATAGAAAGAGCACTCTCCATGATGAAAAATGCAAGATGCAAGGTGCACGAAAGTAAGACGTCGGAATTGGCCGATAATGCGTCTGCGTGCGAAAACCCAAGAGTATAGTCAACCCCGAGAATGTTGCACTTTATAAAAGTAGTTCGTTACAAACCGATAATCCCATCATGTAGAATGTGAAAAAACATGCAACTTTGACTAAAGAAGTGCTCGATCCGATTAACAAGTCAAAAGTTATAGCACAACAATTCCCGCAATCGATGAGAAAATGCAATAAATGTTGCAAACGCATTAAAAAAGTGCCCGAAATGGGTGCAAAGGGTATCATGTGGGTACCGTTGAAATCGCATAAAATTTTAGATAGGTTTTGTTTTGACTGCGAGGGGAATTAGCATCCTTCCAACCTCGGACCTCACCCTCCATCTTCGACACTCGTAGGAGGGTTGATAAAACAAGCCAAAAAATAGTCTAAAAACTTAATTATAATGCCGATTACAATGAAATGTTTTTTTATCTTAAAACATTAAAACAAGATAAGGATGGGGCCCACATTGAAAAGCCAAGGTCATTTGACCGAGATGGGACTATTGTGTAGGTTGCCACATTGAGGAAGAAGCTCCACGTAAGGAGCGGTGTTCGAGCTCTTGTTGGGTGGAAAACGGCCAAGGAAGGCGACACACGGTCGAGAGGTGGGCTGAAAGAGTGTAACCACCAAACGTTATGGAACCCATGTGACATAACACAAAGATAGCATGCTGATTGAAGAACACAATGCGAAAACACAAACAAACACAGTCATTGTGATTTTAAATGTGGCGGGGTGGATAGAGACCGACTGTTGGAGAGACTGAAAAGCGCCGCATAGAAGAAGTGAAAAAACTCAAGAATGAAGACCACAAGCACTGGATCAAGTTTGAATACCCTCAAAAATAGGAGCGAGTGGTAGGCCGGAAAAGGCACAATACCACGAGGCGAGCCGAGGAAGAGCAAAGAAAACCAGGACAACAAATGGAAAGAGATCCCGAGTTGTAGAATAGAATGGGGGAGGTCGCCAAACACAAAGCTCGAGCCAAGGAAAAACAAACATGAAGTAGTAATCTCGGGTGAATTACCAATGAAGGATCAATGCACAACCATGCAAGTTAAAAAAATGTCGAAGTAAACATAAGCGAGTCGAGTTAGAAGTTAATCCCGGTGCGAAGAAGCGGGGAGTTACATGGGAGGTCACGAACGGTCGAGACATAGAAACGAGACAAAAAAATCAATCAAAAGCCAAGCCGCTTCAAAGTGAAAGCAGTTGAAACCAAGACTGGGCAAGCCGAAGTAAACGGAGGCAAGTCGAGCCGAATGGTGCAAAGGTGCCAAGTCGGGAGGAGGATGGTGAGTGATTAGGTGAGTGGGGCCGAGATGGCCTTAAATCAGCTTCAAAAACCAAAAACAACACTCCAAACTAGTACCACCAACTTCTTAACCGCAACCCGCAAGCTATGAAACACCCCCAAACCAGCATGCGGACCTAAGAAGAATTGAGTGGTCAAAGACACTAAACCCGAAAACACAACAAACTTGAACACAACCAAAAGAACCACAATCACATGAACAACTCTACAAGAGGTATGAAACCCGAATCGGTCAAGTAGAGCACGATAAACGGAATAACCATTATGATACACATTGAAAGAGATCTGAATATCACACCGGAAGCTGAAAAACACACACGAAACGCCGATGAGTGCATGGATCCACAAGATCCGCTCTAATACCATGAAAGAGGGTTTAAAACCTGCAAGCAAGGATCACAAGGGACGATGTGCACATCAACGAACGTGTAAACGGAAATGTGAAGAGATCTCGGGAGGAGCGAGCATCAACCGAATGTGCATGCAAAGATTTGAAACACAGGCAGAACCTAGTTAAGCCATAAAACTCTCCTCTATCTCATAGATCAAATGGGGTGTACATATAGAGGTGCCGAGTAACCCCAAAGGCTCGCAATCATGACAACTCGAGTAGAGAGGGGAGTTACATTCCCGCATAGAAGTGTAACTCCCAATGATGCATATGATGCACTAACGTCTTTGGCCTTGACGCATAAGGGAATCTCATAATGACCCCTAAATGACACATGGACCTACGATCTCACCTAAGTGAGATGACTCACCTAATGATGTGGAAAATAACACACACCAACAATCCTCTCTTAGATCAATCTTTGAAAAATACCTCACACCACTCAAAAATCCATCAAATCGTCCATTTTTGGTAACATGTGTTTGTATTTGATCGTAATTTGTTAATTTCTTGGCTATATGTGCACATCCTTTATTTACCATTGTTTGGTTTTGAAACTATTGGTACTTCACACAAGCTCAAATTTTCGTGAATCAATTTTTTGTTCAATAACCCTTGAAATTGCTTTTACACCTCAACAATTTCTTGTTGTATCAAACTATATGTCACTTTATGTGGTATAATCGATCTTGGGATCAAATCCATTTGATGACTTATGCTTCTCGATGATGAAAATCCATCCGGTAGATCACTTGAAACAATCTCTAGAAATTCTCTAATTAGATCCTTCATTTCCTACGAAATGTATCATTAATTTATGTTGCCCATATATTCTACGAGGCTTTGCTACAAGCGTAAAATATTTGCACTCCACCTCACTCAAGAATGATTTCCTAACATCGATAACATTAGGATTAGCTCCCACTTCCCGACACTTATCCTTTAAGGTATTCAAAGTACGCATTACTCAATATTTCACCACCAAAGTATATGAATTTGCATGACCATCATGTTGTGCATTGTAGTCAAACATCAAAGGCCTTCCAATTAAAATATGGAAAGCATTAATAAGAATGATATTAGACATTACCTCATCCTTATATGCACCAATTTTGAGTTTCACTAAGCATTTCTCATTTACTAGAATTTGATGACCTTTCAACAACCACAAAACCTTGTATGGATTATGATGTGCTCTTCAATTTCAATTTTTCCATCAAATACTTAGAAAAAATGTTATCTCTACTACTGCTATCTATATTCAACGTATAGCACTTAAATTATGACTTACAAATTGTTCTAAACAATTTTGTATTTTTCACAAGACTATTTTCCTCCTTTGTAGGACTCAACAATATTATATTTGTCATGAGTGTTGCTTATGTTTCAGTTCATTGGTGTGATGTACTAATGCAACATTATTATTCTAATCATACAATACACAAACTCACATTTCTATAGCCATTTGAATGTGTGGGAGGACATTCAAATTCTCTCTATCACACTTTGTCATATTTGAAACAAGTTCCTATGAATTTTCATCCACGAAATCGATCTCTTCCTTTAAAAATACCTCTTACTATTTGTGCCTATCATCACATTATGATATTCTTTGCTTCTCATTGTTACACAAATGTTCCTCTACCACTTAGTTCATGATCACGAGTGAACTTTCCTTACCTAGGACAAGGCTTTGTTGTTTTCGTGTTATCTTTTCTTCTATATTCATCGCATATTGATAGGATTCTTCAACATGATGTATTCTTCTCATCTCAAATTCACTTTTAATTTCCATACACAATCCATTCATAAAACACAATATTTTTCACATCCTCTTTACCATGACCAACTCTAATAGTCACTTGTAAAATTCCTTTGTAATCACTTACACTAAGATCCTTTTACCTCAAATTTTGTAGTTTCTTCAAGAGACTCATATGATAATCCTACATAATCATTTTTACTTTCAATTTGGCAAAAATATATTCCAAGTCTTGATCTTGTTCTTACCTTTATGTGATCTCTAGCTTGTACATCACCATAGAGATATGTGTCCTTTCAATTATGCTCGACAAATTTGACTCATCTTGAATCTTCCAAGCCTTCATATTCAAAATACTTTTCCAACTCAAGTATCCACTCACCGAAATCTTCAAGATTCAACCCTCATGAGTAACTAGGTATACCCAACTTAGTTTTACATGACATTCTTGGGACAAATTTCAAAAATATGTCATCATGTTCTTCAACCTCTTCTTCTTAGATTCTAGGTGGCTCTTTTGTAAAATTAACATTGTTTTCATCGTCTACACCTTGTTGTTGTGTTGTCTTCATATCTTTATGACGAGTTTGATATCTCTCATCAAACTTTCCATACCTGGAAGTTTGGGTACCCTTACACACAATTACATTTTCCAAATGGTACATTGTTATCTCCTCTATTTTTAATCTCTTTATAAAATATTTCTTCGAGTGTTGATCTCCCGTACACCTTCTATCTAACTCATTCATCATACGATGTCTATAATTATTAGTAATAATGATCTCCTACACCTTCTCTCAAACTTGAATTAGAATATGTCTTCATTCACTTTCTTTTCACACTCACAAATGTGAAAAGCAACAATGTCGATGATACCAATTTTTATGCCAAAATATAGTCCTAGAGATACTAGATGATGTTGAACTTGCAAGGAATAAAACCTTTTCTTTGATATAAAATTATGTAGTGGCAATTAGTGGTCTCAATTAAGAGATAAATTATATCGTGCAACCCTTAAAATACTAAATGGAGTTAATACATAAATGTACTTTTGCAAAACAAAAGTATGATGCGAAATAAAAACTCTTTTATCCCACACAAAAATAATTACACATCAATGCATATGGAAATCTCACAAATTTGAATGCTCAATACCCCATATAACAGTGCACATATCTCATCTTTGGCTAACTCAAAATATTTGCAAGTATAACTTACATCATGCTAAACTTATTAGTCTAAAGCATAGCTCGCTCTTGTGGGAATCTCCCTAACACATTTATAATGCATGCTTATATAGACACAAGACTCTTCTTACAACATTCTTGAAAACAAAAAGTTTCCCATATGTCCTACGGTATGTCCCAATCCTCTATGCAAGAACATGGAACATACATATGGTGATCTCACAAATCGGGATGCTCAATAGCCCATACAATAGATGTAAGGAACTCAATCGCTAACTTGCAATATTTGCAAGTATAACTTACAACACGCCGAACTTATTAGTCAAAAGTATAGCTCTAGCTTTTGTGGGAATCATCCCTAACACATATATGATGGCATGTTTATATAGACACAAGACCCTTCTTAAAACATGCTTGAAAACAATAAGTGACCCATATGGCCTTAGGTATGTTCCAATCCTCTATGCAAGAACATGGCCCAAATGGTACCTCACCTCAATGCACAATGAGTCATCTCGGTGGCTAATATTATGAGTTAGGTGAAATTGTTGGGTTCCTCAAACATTGTTTTACTTTTGGATTTCCAAAAGTTACGGGTCGCATCTACCCTTATGCATCTAGCCGCATTGGCTCCTCTACCGAATTCTTGCATCGTAATTTAAGTGGAATATGCGTGTCGCCAAAATGAACACGTGTTGGTATCCCAAACCTCTAAATTTTCTTTTCATGATGCAACGCACACAAAAGGTGATTTCTACGTGCAAAATAAATTTGTTGGAAAGTATACATGCTTACATTACTAATATACATGCTTGCACTATCTCCTATTGCATACTCTAGACTTAAGAAGATACCACAAACTTTTCTAAACCCTTTATGAATCGCCACAATAATAAAGAAAGTATGAAATGTTACATGATAATTGCACACATCTACAATACTTGTTACAATACTTTTCATTACAAATATAGGTGCGAAACAAAAATAAACACTTGTGTGTTTACAAACAATGAAAAACACTAGAAATACTCCTTGTGTGCATGCAAGTTGCACACTCATTACATAGGTGCAAAATAGAACTTGCACAAAACATAACAACATAGACTTAGCGCAATAAATTTGCACAATGCAACACTTAACTAAACTTCCTAGACTAACATGTTTTTGGATAATTCAATATTACAAATGATCTCGATTGTTTGTGCATTAAAACAGTCAACCCCGACTAGTGGTAATTTCTCATAGGCCTAAAGAGCCAATATCAATCATATTATGTTTTTGAGCTCTCTAGTTAGTCCTTGATGTAGGAGCATCAACTTTAACAAGTTAAGATGATGAAATTTTGGTTTTTTCCATCCTATGGGTGTGTTATAAGGGTTTAGGAAGCTTTGTTAGGTTTATAAGTGTTCTAAATTTTGAATTTAGTTAAGGTTTTCATTTTCCGGCCCAAATGTAACTTTTGAAATTTTAAACTTGTATTGGGCAATTTTTTATTTGACATGTGCATGATGAAGGTGTATATGGTTAGAGGGAGTGTGTTAGGTGTCTAGTCATATTCTAAATGACTCCTAGGGTGCAAATTAGTGGAAAAGTTGTAGAAAGTAAAAAATGCCACTTTTCCATGCTTTGATATATCATCAAAACAAGAAAAACAACCAGCTTTTTGAAGAAATATGTGCAAAATGAGGAAAGTTTGAGAAAAGAGAAATTAGTTTAAAATAATAATCTCAAGGGCTCTATGGAAATGGATGAAAGAAAGATAGATCAATAAATAATGAAGACATTTACTCTGTTTTTGGCATGAAGGAACTGTTCTTGACTAGTTTACTTCAAGCAATTTATGGAGACTACCTTATCTACTTTACAATTTGATAATATTTAGTGTTAGAACACTTGTATAAGGTGAGGCATGCCTGTTTACATGAATTCTTATGCATATTTGAGGAGTGAAACTCCCTCTTTGAAAGCTTGTGCATTTGAATGTTAGAACTCGCTCTGTCTTTGTGTGTAACTTAGAATGTTGAAAGGTATTTCTTCTTTTTTGGTGACAAATAGTGGTAGAATGTTGTGAGTGCACTCTATCAAGAATTTTATGAATGCTTCAAAGTGGAAAATGCTTTGTTTTTCTTATTTCTTGTTGAAAAGCTCAAGAACTATCGGGGCCTGTTTCTCGCCTAAACAAGTTTTGTGTGAGTTTTGAAGTTTCTCTTGTTTTCATTGAACTTTAATTGATCAAGAAGTTTCACAAGGAAAAAAAAACCTACAAGGGTATTTATAGCATTTGGAGTTAAGAAAAATTAATTTTAAAATATTTTCCTTACTCTTAGGTTGTCAAAAAAACCCTACCTAGTGACCTTGGAATCCATTTTTAACCCTAACAACCAGCTAGAAATGAAAAGGCAAGCATAACGTTCAAGGGTTAAGATTCGTAATCCATCTCAGTTGGTGAAGGAAAATTGATTCAAATTGGTAAGGCAAGCATGCCACATGAAAAACATTATTTTGTAGAAATTTACCAAGAATTTGTTCATATTTTTGCATGGAGTTATGAATACCTTAGGGATTTTGATCCTAGTTTAGCACACCATTGAGCTAGATTCAATTGCCAACTCTATCGATAGAAACAAATGAATTTTAATACACATATTGAGCCCCGATGACGAAGGAATTGAATAAAATTAATTGAGGCAAGCATCATTTTTCCTATCAAGCATTCATCTTGGGTTGTTAATCTAGTTCTGTGCGGAAAAGGAATAGAGAAATCAGATTGTGTGTTGATTTTAGGGACTTCAACAAGACATATTTGAAGGATCATTTTCCACTACCTTCAATGGAATAAATTTTGCAAGTGGTAGTATGTTTTGAAATGTTTTCTCTTCTAAATGGTTACTTCGGCTACAATCGAGATCATGTGAAAGGAGGAAGGCCAATTAAAGACTGCCTTTACCATGAAATGGGGAGCCTATACCTACAAGAAAATTTCATTCATCTTACCTAATGCAAGAGAAACCTTCCAAAGATCCATTGACATGTTATTCAAGGGGTTGATCAATAACATTGTTCTTGTGTACTTGGATGATATCAAAATGTTCTCCAAGAATGCAATTGATCACCTTCTCCACCTAAGGAAATTATTTGAGAGGTGTAGGTAGTTTGGAGTCTCTCTAAATCCAAAGAAATGCATCTTCCTAGTTCACAAAGGAAAACTCCTTGGCCATATTTTCGTTAAAGAAGTATTAACTATTGATCCAGGGAGAGTTAGTGTCATCCTTGCATTGACATTTCCTAGTCAAAAAAATCACTTCAAAGCTTCTTAGGGAGAATCATCTTCGTCAGAGGTTCGCTCCAAAATTTTCCAACCTTACCAAACCATTGACATTGATGCTTAAGAAGATTAAGGTCTTCAAATGTACCACTAAAGGGAAAAGTAAATTTGAATCCATAAAGCAAGTAATAACACATGCCCCAACTCTCATCAATCTTGATTTTACAAAATATTTCACATTCTACGCTTTTGATGACACTCAAACAATATCCCTCATACTTAGTGCAATTGAATGAATAAGGTTTGGAAAATCATGTTGCATTTTTTAACCAAGGTCTAGAGGATTATGAGGTGAGGTACCCATTTGTTTAGAAACATGCCATTGTTATTATAATAAGTTTGAAGAAATTCAAGCATTTGATATACAACAAGATTCACCTAATGGTCTCTCATGCTTTGGTGTGAAATATTTTCTTCTAAGTAAGGATCTGAATGAAAAGAGAGTTGGTTGGATAACCAAAGTAGTGGAATATGGTATGGATAGAAAGGTGAGTAAGTTGGTTAGAGGCAAGGGATTGTGTGAGAAATTGGTTTCGTACCAACATCTTGACGAAGAATCCATGCTCATGCTTCAACATGATCAACAGAAGTCAGCCAATGTCTTACTTATTCCTTGTTGGACTCATGATGTGGTCAACTTTCTCCAAATAGGCCAATGCCCCCAAGATTTAAGGAAATCCAAAAGGAGATATTTTGGACTTCACCATTCCCTTTTTTTTGTTGATGGAATTCTATTTAGAAAATATGTGAATGACGATCTCTTGAGGTTTATTAAAATAGATCAAATAGAGAAAGTGTTACATGAGTTTCATGATGAAGAAGTAAGAGGGCACTTTGCTCCAAAGGAAACAACTCTCAAGATCATGAAGGCTGGATATTATTGGCCTAAAATTTTCAATGAATTTTATGCATGGGTTAAAAATGTAAGAAATGTGCATTCTTTATTGGTAAAGAAAGGTTAATTTCCCTTTAACTTCACCCCATCTTTTTAGATCAGCCATTCATGCAGTGAGGATTGGACTTCATTGGGCTAATCAACCCACATTCAAGTTTCTGTCATAAATGGATCCTAACAACCATTGACTATTTCACCAAATGGACAGAGAGGAAGTTACACTAAAGGAAGCAAATGACACCAACATCTTGGACTTCTACGAATGTTTTGTGACTATATTTAGTGTTCTTTCTACCATCATTTCTAATGATGCTTTAGCTTTCTTTGGCACAAAGATATCTGATTGAGATGTCAAAAATGGGATATAATTGAGCACCTCTTCAAACTATTACCCCAAGGTAATTGGAAGGTTGAGTCCACAAACAAGAATCATTCGAGAATCATAAGGAGGACCTTGGATGAGAACTAGAGGACTTGGTATACAAAATTGAAATTGGCCTTCGGGCCGATAGAAATCACTTCCAAGAGATCAACTGGTAACTCCCCTTATAAGTCAAGTTTATGGAAAAGAAGCAAGGTTGCGATATCTCTTAAATTTCTAGCCTTGGAACTCATCAAACAACTGGAATTGTCTGAGTTTGAGGCCATGGAAGTTAGATATGCAGAGCTCATGGAGATAGAAGAATTGAAAAAGTAAGCTATGAAAACAATGGAAAAAGATCAAGCTCCGATTAAGAAGAGTTTTGACAAGAGAGAAAAAGATAGGAATTTCCAAGAAAGAGATCTAGTCTTGAAATGGGATGCAGACAGAGCCAAACTAGATAGGAACTCAAAGTTTGATGTAATATGGAGTAGTCCTATATGATTTCAGGTTGGAAGTCAAAAAAATTCCAGCTTATTGAAATTGGATAGAGAATAATTACATATCCCGGTCAATGGGATATATCTCAAGCATTGTTATTGAAGAAAGACCCTCCCTTGTACATAGTAGTTTAATTTTTAAATTCCTCCATGTGTTTTTAGCACATTGTCTTGTTGGTAGTATGGGTTTCAATTTCCGTAGGTTCTCTATGCATTGTTTTGTTGCAGCTTTGGATGGCATGATTTCATTACACAAGTGTTTCACGGAGGACTCCAAAGAAGATATTTCCAGGATGTTGTGGTGGGATTTCATATTCAAAATAGTTTTCCACTCTCATAAAACATAATTCGTAAACAATTTTTAATGAGAGTGATCAATTCAAGCAATGATAGATCAACTTCAGTCTAGGAAATACTTCAGGAAGATTTAGGGGTGACAGCTTTCAAGTTTCAAATTAGTTTCAAGAATATCATATTGACTCCATATCCAATGGATGCTTCAAGGCCATTGATCTCTTCATCTGGAAAGAAGATTACCCCATTGAGTTTCCAATTGTTATCCAAAATACCCCTCCGGGTCATTTTGATAACTTGAATGATTATTTTAGATTTGGATAAGATAAATTGATCAAAAATGGGAAAAATTAGTGTTGGGTATGTTCCTTTCCCCCTTGTCAAGCTCATCATTACCATCCTTATCCAAAAATCAGAAAATTTGGTCAAAATGCAAGTATATCGGCTAAATCGGGCATGGGAGGAACAGGAAGAATTGTCCCTTAGTTCCTCTTGTTCTTCGCATTTCCACATCGGCTACAAGAGGAGTTTGGGGAATAGTGTATTACAGATGGGTTAGTTATTTTATGTACGGATGGAAAAATTCCTTGGGGCTTTGAGTTCCCAGCATCGCCGATCCACCACATTGAAGGGTGAAAGGATAAAGAAAACAATGTTGTGGATAAAGTGAGTGTTGAGGGAATAGGAATAACATTTCGACGGGTCGATAGTTCTTTGCATGGCCAAGTCGGTGACTAATTTATGGGAGGAACAAAGTGGAAGATTATTACAAACAATGTGTTTAAATAAGGCACTAGTGGAATGGATGGAACTATTCCACAATTCCACCTAAATCTAGATTCCCCACAAAACACAGAAGATTTGAGGAAAATTGGGATTTCTTAAATCATGTGAGGTTAGGTGGGTGAAAAAGAGGAAATACAATCCAACATTAAAAGATGCAATTCTAGGTAGCTCAACCACCACATTTGATGAGGTATGGTGCACATTCCTTCTCCTACAAGCAAAGTATCATGGGGAATGGCCTCGGTAGGGTACCCAACCTTATTTTCAGACATTTAATGCATGTTTTTGGTGGTTGAAAGTGGAAATCTGAGTTTCCCTCTCTTTTCCCTCCTCTCTCTTTCCCATTTATATATATTTTAAAAGGATGTTTATTTGTAAAGGTTGAACCCTCTTGTAATGCTAATACATCCTTCTATAAGTTTTGCATGGGTATTTGAGTTGCATACCTCAAATTTAGACATTTACAGGGTGATTCTTACCTTCCTCCTTCATTATAATGGAATTTGCATCTATTTGAAGCAATAGAATTCATGTCGGTGGTTATTGTCCTAGCTTGTGTTTCTTGCATTATTTTGCCTCCTTATTGCATTTTGGTGTATTGTGTATGTTTATTCTCATCTTGCAGGGTTTATTTTTATTGTGCTCCATGGAAATTGGAGTTTAAATGTAATTTGTGATCGTGGTACTCATTTTTTCCCTCTCCTCCTTCATTTTTCTCTCATTTCCACTCATATGGGAGTGTCTTTGCCCCCTTCTTTGTGTTATCACCTCTCTTTATCCTAGGATTTCCATTTTTATACATTTCCCTCTCTCTTTAATCCCCGTGGATGTTAAAGAAGGATTAGATAGTTGCATTTTCTTCCTTATGAGTAGTTTAGAATTAAGATTAGGTAGAGAAACCAACCTTCCTTAGAGGTATGTCTTAAAGTAGTGAGTCTCACAACTTGAGATATAGTCTCGTGTTACCCAAAAACACTTATTTCTCATCCATTCATCTATGACTAATCGAGATCATGTTATTTTTGGTGATAATAGTTTTGGCATGCCCGATGGGACATCCTAAGGTTTTTTTGTTATTTCACTAGGTTTTGGTGTGTGTCCTAGTGAATTTCAGCCTTTGGAGGCTTTGCAATAACACATCTAGTGACTCCAATCATTATATCTACTAGTTTCGAAGTGTTAGTATCTCGCCATGAGAAATATTCATAAAAGGTCAAAAACAACGAGAGAAGAATATTTTGATTACTTGTAGTTGTCACCGAGAAGAAGAAAAAGAAGAAGAAGAAGAAGAAGAAGAGGGAGAAGAGGGAGATCATTTTAGAGATCACCATCACCACCAAATAGATTCCTCTCTACTCCTCCCGATAGACCCTTCTTGTTGTCTTCTAGAGTTTTAAGACCTATCTCAATCATGGCACATCAAAGAAATATGTAATTTTTAGTGTCAATGGTGGTAGTCCTCTAGCTCTCAATGCACAACATGATATACTAGTGTTTACACTTAAAAGTATCCCTTTTTTACTAGTGAAAACTATACCACCCTAATTGATCATGTCCAAGATGTTTCTAATGTTTTTCATTCTATTTTATTACGAAGATGATGTAGTAGTTAGACTCTTGGCTTCATCATTTAAAGGGAAAGCTCTTCAATGGTACAGAGTTTGAGACCAGCCACAATTCAGAATTTGGATGAAATTGGCACAACCCCGTATAATCATTTTTAGGATACGAGATCACTTGTATTTGGTAGAGCATCTAAGAACAACAAAAAGATCCCCTAACGAGTAGATGATTGATTTTAACATCATATTTCAAAGGATTTGGGACCGAATTCCTCAAGTGGTAATACCTACACCCCAACATGCATTTCTCTATTATTTGAAGGATTTAAATAGTGATATTTTAGTCATGATTTAGTCTATGGGGGGTAGAACATTACCAGGTGCTTATGACATTGCCATTAGAGCTGAGAATAGCCTTATTTAGGCTGAGAAACTTGCTCCTAGACCTCCAATGCCTATATTCCTAGAGATTGAGACACCTAATTCTCATCAAAGCTCGAGTTAGCTCCTATTCCAACCCCAAGGAATCAAAGTTCTAGCCAAGCATCTACTTCCTCAAGTACCTCAACTGAGTTGCAAGAGGTAATGAAATAATTGCAAAATTTTTGGAATGATTTGGTATCCATTAAGATGTAGTAAGCCCAAAATTTCAGACCATATCAACCTCCATACCAACCCAAAAAAAAACCCTTATCAACCAAACAAACCTTCATTCCAAGCTACTCCTCAAAATGAGAATCGGTTTCCTCCCAAGGCAACACCATTTCAACCATATAATCCGAATGTGGCTAGCTCAACTCAAGTTTTGGTTCTGTCCAAAATAACCTTGTGCAAGATTATGAGTGGTGTTTCCCTTGTCATCTTCCACACAACCAAGAAACATTCCCCAATGGAATTTTGAACCAATTTCTGATGGTGCAAAGTAAACTTGTTCCTAAAGATACAACTACAGAGGAAAATCAACAACATAAATGATACTTCACTTGTGAATTGGCAAATGGATGACTTTTGTGGAATAAATCAGAACTTTCCTCAAGGTGTGGTTGACAACACTAGATCTAAGAAGAGGACTATGGAAGAAGGATAGTCAGTAAATGTGGGTCCTTCTCAAACTTCTTTGACACTCTAAGGAGGTGGAAATTCAAATGTATCTCCAAATATACAAAATCATCTTAAAGGACCTTACATATCATCTCAAGTACAAGAAAAGGTTATTATAAGTAAGGTGTAGTAGAAGGATAATTCTACTCCTTTCAACATCCTTGAAAAAATGAAGAAACCCAATGTGAGCATATATATGTGGGAATATTTAGCAATCCCAGATAAAGGGATCTCTTGTAAGCAACTAATTAACTAAAAATGGAGATTTTAGATAGTTAATCTAATAAGTACATTAGTAAATAAAAGCTAAACTAAATAAGGAAAAGTGACCCAAGCAACTAAGAAAGTAGAAGTGTAAAACCTAGAGTACAAGAAGAGATAGAAAGATCTTAACTAATTTGACGAGCTTGTTGGATTGTGTCATACAAATGGCTAGAGAAATAGGAGGAGAGAACAATTGTGTTGAGGTCCGAGAAAAGTGTAGATCTGGGCAATCTAAGTGGATTAGGATGCCTGGATAGGTACATGGGTGCCTGTGGGCAGCCTAGTCTAAGATATGGGTGCCTTGGTCTATGAAAAACTCAGTAGACCCCCTATAAGGTGTCACTAAGTGATTGCCTTTGTTCGCTGCTTTTCATCCTAGCTCCGCTAGACTACGTGATATGTCGTTGAAAATAAGAAATGAAGATGAGACTCAGTAAAACTCCAAGACAAACATCAAACCCTAAAAAGAGAAAGATGCATATGAAGGGGGTCGACCGTCTCCTCGGCCGCCACAATGGTGGACTTATTAACTAAGCGCTACACTACATCTTAGACTGATGTAGTTTTATGTGCTTGTGTGTGCAATCATGCCCTAAATGCCCTTATGTCACCACACTTTGTGAAAGTAGCAAGCAATAACTATGTGTGGAAATGTAATAGAATGGTGGATGGAATAGAATAAAGTTCCCTCTTATGCAATGTGATGTAGATTAACCAACCTTCGCATTGTGATGGAGCTAGATGGATGCAAATGGAATATTTGATGGATGCAACCTTAGGTGATGATAGTAGTGCTTATTAATTTTTCCCACATTATGGTCTCATAACTTTATATTTATATGGTTCTCTTGTTCTAATTTCACAATTAACCCCGAAGAGGCCGACCACCAAAAATATAGAATGCTCAAACAGCTAGAAAGTGCCCAAAAGATGGAGCTAAAGTGGAAAAAGGATCGGGTGCCCCAACCGGGACCAAGGCACTTGTGGGCACTCTAGTACTAGCTTGGGCACCCCGTCCACGGCTGGAATGGCACAAAAAGATAAAAATAGACTGGGCATGCATGTGCGGGAGGTTGGTAGTGACAATAGAAAATAAATTAAAATGGCCAAAAGATGAGGGTTAATTAGTACTTTCTTCACTCAAAACCATATGAACAGTAGTATGAGACCTGGGACTAAATAATGTCTAAAGTGCATGATTTTGTGTGTACATTTTCCCTAATTTATGTTGGTGAGGGGAACACTCGGTAACATAGAGTAGATAGAGATGTGTACCGATGTCTATGTAGATTGATGTAGAAAGCGTGCAATGGAATAGACAAAATTTAGAATGAGAAAATATTGGAGTGTGGAAACTAAATATGTAAAAGTGAAAAAGTGGTGAGAGTGAACCTAGGGTGAAAACACGTGTGTAGTTTCCAATGTGTGTGATGTACCCGCATGTTAGTATAAGGTATGTGCTGCCACAAAAAAATTGTTATTAAAGCCATTGTTGTTGGTGTTGTCGTTGTTGACTTGCTTTCTCATCATACGATCGGACTGTAAGGAGAAGATGATCAAATAGTCAAATACGCATGTAAATATGTCAAAAATGCATGTAAAAGATGCATGTATATAGTAAAAAGTATGTAATGGAAATGAAAAATGTAAAAGGAACATGTGCACCGATTCGTGATAAGAGAAAGAGTGTGGAAAGGATATCATGTACTACGATTTTTTGGGCGATCTCACACCACCCCGGCCAAAGAAGTGTCGAGAGAAAGTTGCACCATTCTCTAACTTGTAACTCCTTCCCTAAAGTCATGTGGGAAGAGATATATATACTTTGCATAGTTTTTGGGTGATCCGACGTCCGCTAGCTGAAGTAGTGTAGAGAGGATGTCCGTTGTATCCTCTAACCTCGTAACTATTCCCTAGAATGATAAGGAGAACCATGCCCTATAAAATTCATTTGTGTATGGGGTTCATAGAGTGGTCTCGAACCCAATCGTTGTATAACCTATAATGCCAAGGGAAAAATTGAATCGAACTATATAGGTGTAGAAGCGATGTGTATTATGTAAAAACCCTAAATTATGCCCCCTTGTTAGGGGTGCATGTGACATCGCTGATAGGAGAATGTGGCCCCGAAAGAGGACCAACCGCATAAATTGTACCTTACAAGAGGAAGAGAATGCACTTGGTAGAAACCAAGGCACACACAAACAAGACAGTGTTAGTACGAACAAGCATGCATGTCAAAGACAAGTGTAAGCTACGCAGAAAATGAGTAAGTTAGAATTCAAGTAAACATGCAAGAAAGAAATCATATACCACGAAAAGTGAGTTACAAACATGGGACATCGCTCACAATGTTGCAAGACACGCAAGGTCATAATGGCCGCATATAAAAAACAAGTGTGCACACCAAACAAAGGGCAAGGCTCACATACAATAGCAAACACAATAAGCAAGTAAAAACAACACATAGCCATGGAAGTGAATAGTCCTACAAACAAATATTGCATATATAGCACCCAAGTTAACATGTTATAAAAATAACTCATATGTCAAAACTATGTATAAGAAAGTAATGTCGAGTGCTAAGTACAAAATGGAACAATAGCACTTGTAAGAGATGAATGTGGATGCCCCCAGGTGACCGTTGTAGGAGTGGTAGGAGATGAACATCACTGCTACGTGTGAGAGACATGTATCTGCGATCACAACTATAAAATGACATGAATGTGCATGTGTGTATGGTAAAGATAATGACATATAAGATATCTAGCTAGCATGTCCAATAAGCGATCATGAACAAGAAAATATAAGCAAGAGTAAAAGCAACCAAGATATGCAACATGTTGTGGATGGATGGAATGGAATGGAATATGACCGATAGGAGCCACCTACCCCCGATTGAACGGAAGTTTATGTAGTGAGGTTCATTTAGTATGCCCCCTCAAAAGTCGAGAACAAACCACAAATGAGAGTGCGTCATCGGGAAATGGTCGAAGTGCGTGTTGTGTCTAACACGCTATGATTAGTACGTATGTGTGATGATATGTGAGTTTATAGATGAACATGTGATGATGTAGCCTAAAGCATATAATCATGATGAGATGAGTGGAGGGAGAGGTTATGTAGCCTAAAGCGTGTACCACTACAAGATGAAGGAATGGGTGACCATTTATCCTCGTAGTGTATGTCATCGACCTAGTAATATCGCATGATAGACGATCGAGTGATGAACTTGTATGCATGATAAGGTCCATTTGATTTGTAAAACCATGGAAGTTGAGTATGGATCGAGGAATTAGAGTACGTCATCGGTATTGAGTGCAGCACGTAGAAGTAGATGTAGTATATGTGATGAGTAGACAACCATATGATGAGTAGAAATTTCTAATACACGATGAATAATATGCAATGCAATGTGTGTAGATAGACCGGTAGTGTGAAGATGTGTGTTATGTAGTACGTAGAATCGAGTAGGATTTAATGTTAGACTCATAGACAATAAGAGTATGACACTTGTATGATGAAGAGTAATAGGATGTATGATGTGTAGATGCGCAATGCAAACTAAATGCGAATGTAGGATGTAAGATGTAAGTCGCAAGACGTGTAAATGGACAAAGTATGTAGTACCTATGGTGCGGTATGTGGGGTTCATTTGTAGTATGCCCTCAATAGTCAAGTGTGAACCAGAGCACAAGAGTGTGTCATTGGGTAATGGTGATGCTAAAACGTGTGATGAGTATGTCTAAGCTAGAGATTGATGTATGACAATGTAAAAATCATAAATATGTCCAAGATAAGATGTGGGGGAATGTGTACATGTAATGCCCCCAAGTATGGAAGGTAAAGAAATAAATACCTTCACCTAGCCATGATCCCCTTCACCCCACTACTATTAATTTAATTAATTTAATTAAATTAATGCATTATCCTCACTATATTTATTATTTAAATATCTTGTTTGAATAATATCCACACATATAGTTCACTTAGACACCTCACCAAGTTAACTCAACCTAAGACCTATTCTTAAAAGTTCCCATAACTAACTAAGACTTACCCAAACCCTAAAAATCAATGCCTACATTCCCTCTAACCACATTCCCACATGCTCACAAGAGGCTCGAGTCTAATCCGTGGATAATGACATGAGATCCAAGAAAATTAGGAGGATCTCCCTAAGTTTGGTAAAATCTAGGAAATCCTACCTTGACCAACGTCGGTTACCCCTAACCATCGCCGGTTAACCTGGACCTCCGTCGGTTACCCTTTTAACCCCAAAACAACCTTATTCTCAAGGTTGGGAGTCAAAAAGTTGGAAAAAAAAACATTGAGAGAAAGTTGACAGCAAGAACATATCTCGGAGAGATAACACATCTTCAGAGAGCCAATTCTAGCAGAAACTCACATCTAGGGAGGAGATTGAGCATCTTCTTCTACACACCATCTCAACCACGGTGTGATCTATCCAAGCAAAGAAGAGTGTGCATGCAGCCCATGCGAAGCTGTTCTTTGGTTGGTGATCACTTGTAGCCCTCAAACCTATCATCAACACCTCCATCCATCACACACAAGCCTTCAGGAATGAAATCCAAGTAAGTACAATATCATACTTTCCTGGTTATTTCATTTCATCATTGTTTTATCACCCATTGTTTATCTTGCTCCTTATTGACCTTCTCCAACATTTTCACCTCCATAGACCCATTGAAACCTCATAAAATCCCACTCCCATCACCCAATACCTCATCCTACCAACCAAAATCCTTTGTGTAATCACAAAGGAGACCAAAACCCATTCTGTGACATTTCCAGATCTCACAAGAATTCACTAGCACCGCTTATACCTAACCACCATCACCACCCTAACTAACATCGGTCTCTATGTTTTCCCACACACCTTAAACAGAGATACCTACCCACCTAATCTTACCTCACCCTCACTTACATGTGATCTACCCGAGACCTTTATCGGACTCTGCAATGACCTAACCAACCATTTGACCTTTGGATTCTATTCTAGCTTAGCCTGTTAGATTAGATCTATTTTCTTATTGTGTTTTTAAGTGAGATACCCAAATCATTTCAAAATAACAATAGGATTTACTTTTTTACCGCATTAATTTTTTAAAATAGTGAACTAATGACCATCTAGAAGTATCATACTTCCCAGATCTAGCTTACGCTAGGTAGTTCACGCCCATATTGTTTAATTCCTTCGGTGGTCTTGTTTTCATTACAGGTAGTTCCTCCTAGCCAAAAGGAAGCTCTCACGATCAGTTGTGGATTCGGAAGTCATACGCATGCAACAACCCATCAACCAACATTTGAACAGGTATTCCTCCTACGCCCATTACCCTATCTGTTTCATCAACATTCAAAGAAACAATCTAAGAAAAAGGTGAAACATTTTGGCACGCCCGGTGGGACCCATCTGGGGTTCCTTGCATTTCATTCATTCCTAGGAGAAATTGTGTGTTTGTTTCCCTTCTAAAAAGTCATACACACTAATTTTCTTCCCTGGTAATCCACTCCTTCTTTCTATTTGCTCTAAAGGAAACTTTTCTTTTGGTGTACTTAAAAAGAATCATCTCTTCATGTTTTCTACATTTTAGTGAAAGAGCATCCCTCTTCTTGTTCATCTATTTTTTTCATCGAATATCATACTTTCGATTTGGGTTTTAAAACAAGTGCACTTCCATTCTGATTTAGCTCATTAGCTCACATTAATTGAGGGTAACCTATACACTTTGGAGGTCATGACCAGTGATGGTTGACAAACAAATCGTAGAAAAGCACTTCTATCTTTTCTTCTTTCTCTCGAGTCTTACCAAACCACACAAAATTTCAAAATACATACATTCTTAAACAACATCTTACCTAGAAGAAGTTGTAGGTGATCACACGATCACGACACGGTGGGCATGACCCAACTCGCTTCTCTTCGAGTCATACTTCAGAGCGAAGCCCGCCCCACCATAACATACCTAAAACTCACCTTTTAGATCTCCTTCTTTGTAGGAAGCCATCCTCACCAAAAAACTCTATTTCACAATTCATGTGTCAGTCCCTAAAATAGCATAAGCTACATAAACATAATAGAAAAAGGCACTCTTAGGATCACATTTTCTTAGTGTTTTTGCTTGGCTTGCGTTTTGAGGTGAAAGATCACGTTCATCACTTTTTTTGTTCATCCTTGCACATGCTCCTCATCATAGCTGGTGTATTCTAGCTTCACTTGAGTGTGCCTAGGCCATATCACCATCATTCCTAGAATTATTGGGTCTGATTCCACATCAAATTTTAATTCACAACCACTTTTTCTCATCACTGTTTCAATTTCACAAGAATTGTCATCGGTTACCTCGACCCATCGGTTATACCCAACCTAACCGACGTCGGTTCCAGGTCCTTTTGCTAACCTACTCAAAAGGACATTTTCACTTCACTTTCTTCCACTTTCCACAGTCTTTATCACTATCACTTTTTCCATTGACATTTTACACATCCCCAGATTTGGCATTCTTGTCAGATCTTGCCTTATACCTCTTTGTTTACTCACTTTTCCATTTTCTATAAGTGACCGTAGCAATTACCCCCGACCAACGTCGGTTTTCCCTAACCGCATCGGTTAGCCTGTTTCATATTCCACCCACCATTTGTTACTTTATCCATTTTTTATCACTAGATTCACCTGTTCCTGTTGTTCTCTGTGTCATTTACAGAGAAGCAACCCTACCTGATCAATACTTGGTTCACATGGTGCTGACCCGAAGACAAGAAAACGCCCTCGTGTTCCACGCCGATCACCAACCACTCCCACCTAGCCCTTCACCACCTTCTATCTTATCACCAGCCATGGACCCCATCCAACCTACTACTATCATTACTAGAGATGAGGAGTTCACATGACTCCTTGACTAGAACCCTCACCTTGCGGTTTTACCTCTCCCACTCGTCCACTCGAGACATCTCGGTCATTGATATACGGCATGCCCGTATCTATCCCCCGACTCTCACACCCACTTCGCATATCGGCCCCATCGGGCTCCATGCTACCCATCCATCTTACCCCCAGTCATTTCATAGTTAGGTTCTATACCCGCTATGACTACCGCATCTGTTACCTCTGTGGTACCCATCACATCCACCATACCCTCGATGACTACCCCACACACAACCTCATCCACCCCTACTATCTCATACATACCTATAGCTACATTACCACCTCCAGTGTCGGTGACCCCTACCCCATTTCAGAACGTAGTTCTTCCCATTCCACAATCATTAGCCCCTATTGCCACTAGGGTTACCACGACCCTTCCACCCCGTATACATACTACCAATAATTTCCTATTTCATCTATTATTCATTCCAGGTATGTACCCCTATTTCACTACCTTCTTCTCCACCACATTACATGGCAGCCCCATACACTGGAATGCCACCCCCATTATATGCCCAAAACCAACCTCCTCACGCTATAGGAGGCATCCAATCATCACAACCCACCAATGACCTAATTAAATTGATGTTGGACAAGATGCAAACATTGAGGCATTGGTTTCGGGTCCCATGACACTCTCACCTATGATGAGATTTGCAATGAGCCTATTCACCCATCCATTCCTATCCATTCATACCATGTGCATTGGGAAATGCCTAAATTCAACCACTTCAATAGTAAGGAAGACCCACAACAACATTTGTGCTCATTTAAACATGGGTGTTATCTCATTACTCATGATGATGCCTTACTTTTGAGAACTTTTCCCATGTCCCTCACTGGGCCAACATTAGATTGGTATAGTGGGTTACCTAAACACTCTATATTTTCATTCAATCAGGTAGCCCAAGCTTTCTTGGATCATTTCTCTATCAATATCACCAAGAAGGTTACCATGACCGATCTATATTCCACACGTCAAGATGAGGACAAATCTATCATGATTTTGTCACTCACTGGTGCAACCTAATCAACCAACTTACCTTCCAATTGCCACAAACTGAACTCATCGAGCTCTTCACACAAGCTTGCGCCAAACATATCTCCCCAACCTTGCAGGTCCAAAATTTCCAAACATTCGATGAGGCATTCACTATGGCACGAAAGTTAGAGATTCGGGCCATCAAAGAGAAGAAAATCCAATTACGAAATAAGAATTCGGCATTCAAGTCGAATGAAACCTCTTCTTCTTCCAAACCACCAACCAATTATTCAAAGGCTAAAGGTACCACTAACACAGTGGTACTCAAGGCCGGCCCAACACATCCATCCAATCAAGCTACACCCTCATCCAATTTATCACTATCCAGGATTTTCGATTTAGACAAGAGCAGCGAAAATATACCCCAATTGGGGAACCTTACTCTTCTATTTTAGAAAATCTTATCAAAGCTGGCACCATCACCCTTCCACCCATAAAACCACACACTTGGTTTTGACCCTGCTCGCCCCATGCCCGCATGGTATAAGGAACAAGATTTCTATAACTATCACCGAGTGAAGGGTCATAGTGATGGCAACTACGCATCACTTTTAAGAATATTGTCCAAGAAATGCTCGAGAAAGGTGAGTTGACTGTGGATAATCCCAACACCACCCCCAACCAAAATCTACAAATCTTTAAAAAACCATTTCCCAATCATGCCCCTTCATCCAATCAAACAGGTGAGACATCCACTCACGATACCCATACCCATGAGGTTCATGCAATCTTTAACGAGGTACCTGTCACCTCTCAATTACCTCACATCCCTTCCATAGAGGAAATCCTAGCCCAAAATCCTCCTCCCACATTGGAACCAACCGTCACTGTTCCTTCACCAATAGAAGAACACCTTTTATCTCCTACATCACCTACGGAGGAGTCTTCTACTAACATTGAGACCATCTTCACCCCTAGCTTCTCCACTTAGAGAACCTTTACCTACCATACCTCCTCAACCCATAAAGGAGCTCCCATTACCTCCTCCACCCGCAAAGGAGCACCCATTACCTCCTCCACCCATGAGGAGCACCCATTACCTCCTCCACCCACAGAGGAGCACCTATCCATTCTCCACTCCTAGAGGAACTCCCATCATCTCTTCCACCCATCATAGACCCGGTGAGATACCTTTTCCTCTTGAAATGAGAATTCTCCATTAGCTACCCAACATCCAACAAAGACCTACTTTGAGCTCTCTTACCCATGGAAGCTAAAGTTGGCCAATTCCCTAGCTCTAAGATGCATTTTACGAGAATTCCCATTAGGTCCTCACCAACTCCACCCACAAACGTGCCATTCTCACATTTAGCCGAATCACTTGGATTATGTGGATAGGGCTTTATTATGGGGCACCTCTTACTCCATGTCTCAACACGATGCAGAGATCCTCGATGACACCTCCACTATCTACCCAAACACATTTCCACCCATCAAACCACATACAACCACACTTATCACAACCCCTTCCATGATACCCATTAACACTCGACCACACCTATAACCCGACCCACATCTAAACCCAAACCCATACCCACAACATTTTCCTTCACTAAACCTATTACCACTTTAGGGGTCACCCCAACAACCAGCCTTACTCATTCACCTATTAAACTGGATTTAGCTACATCCTCCAAAACCAATACCACACCTACTCGACACCCAAACCAAAGAAACAAACTCATCAGCCTCATACCCCGACCGCACCAATCACACCCGCACTTGTCCCATCTACCTTAAGACCTTAGCTACCCAACAAGGTCAAGCACCCTTCACCCATCCATAAACCAATAACACAACTACCCATTCCTTCCTCACATACCTCTAACCTACCCGGCACACAACATGACTTATACCCACACTGCTGCAGTCTCTTTACCACCAATACCTCCAATACCTTCAGCTATTACTTCACTACCCACTACACTTTAGTCATTTTCCCTCACATCCCAGCATGACCCGCGTCATCTACCTTCACAAAGACCCCGTTATCCCCGTGGGTAACTCACCCTCTTCCTCCATCTACTTTTCCTTCTAGACCTCATACACCCACATCACCTTTACCCAAGAAGGTGCAACCCAAAACAAAACCCCACGACCCCACAAACAAGGTAGTCCAAACAACCCCACACCCTCCTACCCGTCCATCTATTGTACTTCCTACCCAAACGAACCCGACCGATACCTCAAACCACACCGGCACCTAAACCCATCACTCAACCCATTCCTACTCTTCCAAAAACAATTCCCAGATAACCAACCACACCTACACCCAAACCCACATTCACTTCCCATTGTGATCCACTAGCAGGGTCTTATGCCAAAATTTTAACCAACCTCCTCGAGACTTTGTTATCACATTACCGCCACTCAACCTTATGACCCCCTTAAACCCAAGCCAAAGGGTTTGATGATACTAAAATTTTGCATACCATCATGTGCGATGCATGATGTGGAGAACTACAAGGCCTTGAAAACCATCCTTATCCAATTGTGTCCACTAAAACCAACTTTGATGATGATGACCTTCTTGATGAGGATCCTACTTCACCAACACCCATTCCCACACCGCCACTCAACAACCACAACCTCCACCCTCACAACTCCCCAGAACCACACAAAATTTGAAATTAACATGGTTCGCATTAGAGAACTTGCCACACCACCACCCAAATGTCATTGTGCCCAACCGACCTCACAGGATTTTCTCCTCCAGTAAGGTTTTTTCCCTTCATGTTCATTATACCACTTACCCTACACCTTCTCCATTTGACAACTTCCCTCATATCAACATGGTACACATCATACATGTGCACAAAAGGGTAAAGAAAAGGTAGCTACCCACAACCAATCCTATACCCAACATACCATCTTCACCCATACCTAAAATAACTATCTGCACGCCCCACATACCCCATTTCTAATGGCATCACACATCACACACCATGCTCAAACAACTACACCAATCTCCCCTCAAAATGTCCTTATACGACCTCATCCAAACCTCGAAATCCCATCGTCAAGCTCTCATGGAGGTTCTTCAATCTATTGAGGTTTTACCCAATGACCCTACACCCATAGCCTCCATTATCACACCCCATCATGTAGCCTCTCTCACCAAATTACCACCTTCATCCTCACCTCACCTTGTCCACCAAGTGGCCTCCCTTAGCTTCTCGAGAGAGGAGATCACACCATACCAAAATGATGACCCGGACCCAACCCTCTTCATCTTTGTCCACATTGATGACATACGGTACATCAATGTGATGATTGATGGAGGTGCTAGCATTAACATCATTTCATCCCATGCATTTGCTCAAATGCATACCTTGAAAATTACATGCATAAACATCTAGTCATGTTGCGTTTCATTCAACGATGCCATCACTTCCACACTTAGCACTATCATCCTTCACATCCGCATGGGCCCCCATTGTTCAAAATTGTTTTACGTTTTGGAGGGGGAATTCCAATATAACTTGTTTCTTGGTAGACCCTATATCCATGTCATGGGTTGTGTTCCTTCCACTTTTCATTCGGTGTGTAAAGTTTGAACACGAGGGACACACTTATACCATTCCATCCGACCCATCACCTTTAAAAACATGCAACATGCTTTACCGCCCAATGATGTGCTCATACCTATCAAGCCATCTACCTCCACAACCACTACCGCTTCACCTACACCTCCACCTACTAGTACAGCCACTACTTTCACCACACATACCTCCTCTATTCCTACCACCAATATAACCTCCACAAATGACCCATTAGCTTCCCAATCTATTAACTCCACCTCTGCATCGACCTCCGACACATCATCCATACCATCTACCCACATACCAACCACTAATCCTCGGAAGGTGTTTTTCAATGCCTCACTCTGGGGAGTACCACCTATATAGTGTCAACACATTCCTTACTCCGCATGAGTATGGAATCTTCACCAACACCCTCATATGATCACCATATAGGCAAACGCCTCCTTTATGGTCCTCCTCATCTTCATACTGGTCTCACCTATGGGGGACTTGATACTACTACTTACACACCGAACCACCATCACAACCCCCCATTTTCCGCTGACTTCCAATCACTTACCAATCACCATTTCACCCACACCTTCCTGCACCACTATGCGTGGAAGGGTTTTGGTTTTGCTTTTACGAGCAAGGCCACCATACCATTATTCCATGTACCACCCACAAACATAATGACCGTAGTGGTATCGGCTTCCCCAAACCTCCTACCAAACAGGCCCGCATTGAACTCATTGAAGACCCTAGCCCTCCTCCACCTTCATCACCACCTCACCGATGATTCGATGGATCCCGAATCTATCCCTCCTAACTTTTTTTTTAAAACACCATTTCCTTGGGGCCTTTGACTTATCAACGTGAAGGTGAGGCCCCTTCCACTCTCCATTCATGTATCCTCGACGAGATGATCGATGATGACACACCCACCATTAACGTCATTCAATGTCGGATGATGAATCCATACTCACCTACCTTGGTGCGTAAGACTCATATATTCATCGGTCATTACCCTCTCGAGACAAAAACCATGTTGAATGAATCGACTATCGAGATCAACATTCATACTCAAGATGACCCACATCCTAAAGATCGGACAATCTTTAGATGTTACTTGAACAGAAGCCATCACTTCTTTTCTCTCGAGATCATCACCATGCTTTCACTTGGTCTTACATAAACATGCCCAGTATTGACCCCACCATAGTGGTCCACAATATAGTAACCATTCCCGATGCCAAACCTATCAAACAAAAGCCGAGGAAAATGCACCCTCGCATTTCTCTTCTTATCAAAGAAGAACTTCAACACCTTCTTTTTGTTTCCTTCATCTTACCCATTGATTATCCTCATTGGATTTCTAACATTGTCCCTATTACTAAAGTAACAGGGGGACTCCGCATTTGCACAGACTTCCATGACCTCAACCTCACCTGCCCAAAGGATGACTTTCCCTTGCCCAAGTATTGATCAACGGTTGACCTAACCACTAGTCATGAGATGCTCTCACTCATGGATGGCTTCTCAGGCTATAACCAAATTTTTCTTGCCCCAAAATCAACACAAGACCGCATTCATTCATTACCTCTTGGGAACCTTTTGCTATCAAGTCATGCCTTTTGGCCTTAAAAATGTTGGTGCTACATATCAACATGCTATGACTTACATCTTCCATGATATCATGCATCACATATTGGAAGATTACGTGGATGATCTCTTGGCCAAATCTAAACATCGCGCCAAGCACCTCACCATCCTCGAAACCATCTTTGACCACCTCATTAAATATTATGTCCGCCTTCAACCTAAAAAGTGTGTCTTCACGGTTCTCTCAAGAAAACTCCTGGGATTTATTGTTTCCCTCCGTGGTATAGAAGTTGACCCTACTAAAGTCAAGGCCATTCTAGAAATGCCTCCGCCCACTAACCTTAAACAACTTCGTAGCCTGCAAGGTAAATTGTAGTCCATTCACCATTTCATTTCACAATTATCTGGATCGTGTCAACCATTTCATCATCTTCTTAGGAAGGATGTCTCCTTTAAATGGGATGATGATTTTCATAAAGCTTTTGAGGCCCTAAAACAATACCTTCTCCAACCACCCGTACTCATTCCACCTAAAGACGATCAACCTTTTACCTATACATATCAGCCACCGATCATTCCTTGGGAGCTATGCTCGCTCATCGTGATGAACAACACAGGAGAGCAGTAGTTTATTACATAAGTTATACTCTTTTGGACTATGAAACCCAATACAACCATCCATAAAAAACTTTGCTTAGCCTTAGTTTTTGTTTCCACCAAACTCCGCCATTACCTACTCAACCACAAAACCTATGTCGTGACCAACACCGATCCTTTACACTTCATGTACGCCAAACCTTATCAAAATCAGCATGCCATGTGATGGCTTATGCTTTTAGCTGATCTTGACCTCAAATTCATTCACCAAAAGTCCATTAAGGGCTAGGCTATCACCGACCAACTGGCTGACGCACCTATTTCCGGGGACCAACCCTCTAATTTTGACTTTCCCGATGAATCCATTACTACCCTTTCCTGGACAAACCCCTTACCAAATGACACTGTTCTTCGATGGTTCTAAGTGTCAGCATGGGGTAGGGCTGGTGTTATCCTCATTCCTCTGGATGGAGAACCCATGCCTTTGTCTTTCAAGTTAGACTTTGAATGCACCAACAATATTGCTAAGTACAAAGCACTCATACTAGGTCTCTAGGCTACCTATGCCCTAGATGTCAAATCAATCCACATCTTTGGTGATTCACAATTGGTCATAAACCAAGTCAATGACATGTACCAATGTCGTAACGAGATACTCCAAAAGTATAAACATCATGTAGACATACTTTTGACCACCTTTGATCGTTATACCCTTCAAACCATCCCACGATCAACCAACAAATTTACGAGATACCATGGCCTGTTTAGCTTCCCAAATACCCACTTCCCCTTTTGATTCCAAAATATTTGTCACCGTACAATGCCTCCATTCACCTTATTATTTACCTCACGATGTTTACTCAACTAGAATCCGACACCCCGACTCCGTGACCTTTGGTATAAATAATACTCCGACTACCTTTCCATCTCCATCTTACCTCCCGATCTCACCCGTAATGGACAACACGCCTTCCTTAAAAAGGTTTCTAATTTCATTATTCTGGGGGACTCCTCTATAAGCATGGCTTTGATGGTATTCTCTTACAATGCCTCACAAGTTCTGAAATTCCTTATACCATTAAGGAGGTTCATGATGGCATATGTGGAGGTCACTTTAGTGGCCTTGTTGTTGCTAAGCGTATTCTTCACCTAGGCTATTACTTGGCGAACCTTAACCATGATTGTTGCAACTATGTCAAATGTTGTGTGAAATTTCAATAAGCATTCCAACCTTCATCATACACCCATAGTCATGCCTTACAAGTCGCTTCGTGACCTTTGGCCCTTCTCTCAATGGGGTTTGGATCTTGTCGGAGAAATCAATCCTCATTCTTCCCAACGCCATCAATGGATCATAACTGCTAAATACTACACAAAATGGGTGGAATCCATACCACTCATCTCCACAAAAGCTAAGAAAATATGTGAGTTCATTAACCATCACATCATTTTTCGCTTTGGTGTCCCTCATCGCCTCATCACTAACAATGGAAAACAATTCAAAAATAAAACCTTGCAAAACTTTGCGAACCTTTGGCATTCAACTTAGTTTCTCATCACCTTATTACCCACAAACCAATGGCCAAGCCAAATCCACTAACAAAACCCTCAACAAAATTCTCATGAAAGTGGTTGATGATACTAGGAAGGATTGGCATACGCACATTCCTTTTGCCCTATGGGCATACCGCACTAGTATTCACACTTCCACTGCGGCCACACCTTTTTCTCGGTCTACATGTACGAGAGGTTGTTTTCCTCTCGTCAATACCCTTCACTTTGCATTTCTCTCCAGGACATGCTTACTGATGATGACTTTCGTCAGGACCACTTAACACAACTAGAGTTATTAGATGAACGTCGTCTTAACTCTGGATCACCTTTAAGTTTATCAACAACGTATCAAACGTGCTTATGAAAAACGTGTTCATAAAAAACCTTCCAAGTTTATGACCTTGTCTTGAAATAAAATCAACACATAACCAAAGCAAAAAAAAAGTAAACGGGAAAATTCACTCCTAATTGGCTTGGACCATACATCGTAACTCATACCTATGGATCGGGTGCCTATCGTTTGTCCTCACTTGAGGGTAAACCTAAACCTAAACCCCTTAACGCATTGCATCTTTGACCATTCTATTGTTGACTCGTTGTCCTACCTCACCCTTTGTCTCTTTACAGGCTCATCCCTTGAGCGCTATCACTCCATACACCACCCTAATGATTAAACAAGAATCATGTGAGTACCCATCACTTGTTATCTTCTCTTGAATATGTGTACCATGGCACTACACATAGCATGATTCTCATGGATACTTTTCATCTACCCTTAGATGAGATCCCATGGTCATTCCACCTTGCCTTTTGAACAAGAGTCCTATCCTTCACCTTGGTCTTGTCCATGATTTCTAAGACCTCCAATGGGACCAAACTCCTTGAGTCAAACTTCTAAATAAAAATATGACTCCCTCAAAAGGACATCTTCCTCTCGACCAAAATTTCTACTATAAATAGATTGCTCCTCGAAGGACAACTATGTGAAGCTTTAAAAAAAGAAAAAGAAAGAAAAAAGAAGAGAGAGAGAAAAACCAAAGCTTCCCGCATCGATCAACTTCACGAAGACCTCAAGGAGTACCATATTATTTATCCCATATAGACTTCCCACATCGATCAATCTATCCATAAAAAAAAAACTTTAGTCATGGACTTGCCCATTGTGACCCTCGAACCTCTTGCCCAAAAGCCCTATCACTCCAAACATATACAATTAACCACCTTTCACCAACCTTACCATTTCCACTCTCATTTCCTAAATCACCTCAAGGGACATCTTGGAATTTAGACATTTGGTGATCCTGTGACTACCTTCATCATAGAATAGTTAATCATGTAATGCCTTTTGGGTCTTGTGTTCATCACCTCCTCTAAGGTATGACCTACTCGATATGATCCTACCCAATCAAGGTGGCTTTATTGCCCCCTCTTATCTTTCAACCAACTTTGTTTACATTTTGATTACCTCATACAGACTTGGTCCTCGCTGCTTACCTTTGGGGTAATCCTCCCCTTTCGCCATAATCACCTTCACCTACATCATTTTTACCTATAATCTACCCACACCTATTCAACATAAACCCACAACGTGCCCACAAACCTACCAACTCATTCTCATATTCTTCCCTAGCTCATGGGAGAACTACATCGGCTTAGGTCCCTTTTTCTTCTGGGACTATGTAGGCAGCACTCCGAGGGCATGGGGCCCTTGGAGGTTAGCTCAAAATTCTCTACCCTAAATAATTCCTCAACCATGCCTAACTCACCATTTACCCCACATTTCACTTAGTTCCCCTTTTTCTAACAAAATGGAAATTAAACCACATACATAACAAGTTGTTTCATATTTTATCATCATCACAACATACATTTATTACAACTACCATTTCTCTAACATCATCATACATATAATATACCACTCACATATGACCCATATTATCATTCATTGCATAAAATATTGAATCACAACTTCACCAACTTTGAACTCGATCCATGCCTATAACTTTGATTCAACCATGCCTAAACCAACCTGACTCAATCCATGCCTATAACCAACCATGATTGACTCAATCCATGCCTAAACTAACTTGACTCAATCCATGCCTATAACCTCAATCCATGCCTAACCAACCAACTCAATCTATGCCAAACCCAACCTCGACTCGATCCATGCCTATAACCCAACTCTATCCATGCCTAAACCGACCGACTCCATCATACCTAACTTACCTAATTTCCATCCATATCAAAATAACAACTCCATATCTCATCTACCACAAGCCATACAACCAATATCTCATGAACCCATTAACACATCACAAAATACCATGAATCTCATCATAAATAAATCAATAAATGTGTGTCTCAAAATACATGTCTATCCCAAAAATGGCCATCATCTCAAAAATGTTGGCACACAAGCCGATATACAATACAAAATGTCATCGACATGAGCAGGTCGATCTCATATATACAAAATAATGAATGAATCAATACAAAATATCTTCGAACGTAGGCTGGTATATGCTCACAATATACAAAATCACTCGTACATCCTCATTGTCTTCGGCATGCAGCCATCATATATATAAAAATATATCATAATACTAATATACATCAAAAATCGGGGTGGCCTCATATCGGACATCTCGTCGGATGTCCTCCATCTTTTGTCCCCTACACCCTCGGCCTCTATGCCCCTACTAGTACATCACCTAGCCCTAGTCATCATACATAGTGGCCTCTCCCTCGATCGGGCCTCGAGCTCTCTCGACCTCTGTGCTCTCCACACTATGTGTGTGAGATCTCATCCTCTCACTAGACGCTGTTGTGCCTCGTACTCTCCATAGGAGAGGAAGTCTATACCTCTGCCATGAGCTGGTCCTGATAGTATCGTGCCTCACCTAGGGCATCCTATAGCCTAGATATAGGCATGGTCTGTGGTGGTCCCATAGGTCTCGGCCCCGTATCTTCCCCTACACTGCGCTTCCTATGAACCGGGACTAGCTCCATGCTGTGGTGGTGCCCCTAGCCCCTATGACTATGGTGGTGCCCCCCTCCCTATGCCCTATATCTAGGCCTCGTAAGACCCCAATGTGCTCGGGATGTGGCCAAATGACCTGTAATCCTACCACCTCGAGCTGGAGGGCTGCCACCTAACATCCCTCTCCATCTCCTCCATCCTCCTCCACCCTCTCCCTCCACCATCTCTGGCCTCATAGACTGCCACACTATACCCGTAGCTCCCGCTACCTCTACCTCTACCCCTCCACCTATGTGTACATAGTATCCCTATTCTGCATGATCAACATCGTCACTACTACCTACCCTATAGGGTGTCTCTCTACTGTCATTTCATGGTAGCTAAGTCTAGCTGCCCCTGTTTGGGGTATGGCTCATAATCGAGCCACCCACCACTACCTATACCTATCTGCATTCGGTGTCATCAATCCACTAGTCCATTGGCTGCTCCTCCTCTCTGTAGGCACTGTAGGTTATGGTAGAGGGAGAGGCCTCTCCACATCATCTCTCCTATATGTGGGAAGGGTGGAGGAATGTCCTATATGAGCCCAACTATCATCAAACCCTATCCACCGGATCATCTCATCCTCCCCAACACGTGGCGACCTCTATATCCACCTCTCTAGCTGGAGCTCAGGCTAGCTCCTCATGCATGTGCCTATATGAGGGAAATCCCACATATGGCCTCCAGGATAATGTCCACTCCGACAACCCCTCCAACAACTTCCAAAATGGGCCACATCATATGTCACCTATCTCGACCTCCGCTCTCCTTCCACCGACACCCATCTCCTAACCCAACCACACAGATCTCGCAGGGGAATGCATCTACTCGGGGCATCCCTATAGGTCAAACATAGACTATGTGCTCGTAGGCCCAACAATGTGCAGTATAAATGTGCAACACAGGCTAACTGCGTGCACAACCCCATACGCCCACAACTCTCTAAAGTTACACCAAGAATGTTGGTGCCCAGTGAAGCATGTCTCATGCACCATCATATCGTGGAGCACCCCCATCAGTGATCGGGGAAAGCATCCACCCTCTGCATCAGGTAGTGCATAGCAACACACTGCCTCCATCAACAAAACTACTAGCCTCGTCTCATCTGGACGGGCTAGGTACATCTCGCCATAGCTCAAACTGGCACTATGGAAGCTCTCAACTCCACCACCCCTCACCAAATACGGTCCCGATCAGCTCCTCTAAGGCCTCGAGGAGATAGAATACACTGGCCCCCAATATGGGTAACCTCATAATCCGGAACACGTCCTCTAAGGTGATGGTCATCTCACCCGTCGGAAGGTGGAACATGTTGGTCGCGGTGTCCCATCTATCGATGATGAGTGTGACCATCAAACTAGGCTACCAAACAAAGCATGTCGGTAGCAGCCTTGCCAAATACCACTCAGGCCCACTTCATCCACGTGTTGTAGCTCCAAAGGGCTCGCTAGGCCACAATGTCACTAAGAGTAGCGAAAACCCTATCTCGCATACGCAATCGTGATCAACCCTACATCCAATCCAAAGCACAACATTAATCCACCTTTACCATGACCTTATTCATCACTTATCATTACCCACCACCCTATTTTTACCTTACCCATCTCAACCACCTAACCTACATCATTTTTTGGACCCTTTTTGCCTAAAAACCCTCATGTGTGTCATTTCATCCTAACCGACTCCGGTCACCCTTAAACCTACATCGATCACCTATTTGGTGACCGATGTCGGTTCTTCAACTTGACCAACCATGGTTACCATGTAACCAACATCGGTCACCTGTTAGATGATGACCAATCCCGGTTCTACCGACCGACGACAGCCAAGCTTGACCGACGCGGTCACTACGTGGAAAAATCCGTGACTTCCCAAACCCCCTTTTTTTGTAAAACCTCCCACCTATCCCTTTAACCCCACCTACACCGACCTACACTACCCCAAAACCCCTACCCACCCCACCTATCCAATTTCCTCCCCCTCCCCCTCTTTTTGCCCATTTTTCCCCCATACCTGATTTATTTTTTTCCCACCCACAAAATACAAAACCCACCCAAATCCAAAATATACAACCCTTACACCCTCTACTCTATCTAATTAACATTAAAAAGTTTGGTGCTTACCTCATCGAGCTCGACCACTCTGTCTCGGTGGCACGTTTAGCCACCGTGCTTTGGTGGTCCACCCGATCCCTCTCCCACCTCTACCATCACCGAATATCTACCCACACACTCCACCCAATCGAATCCCTCACTAAGATCTCATGGACCCGCTACTAACCAACCCAAACCACCATCTACTAACTCACTCTGCCTGCCACTCACTATCCCATTTTCTCCATATGCTTTTCTCACGTTTCTCTCTTTTTGTCTCTTCTTCACTTTGAAAATCACAAATGAATAATCCATATGTGGATTTTTTGTTTTTATACCAAACCCGACCTAACCGACGTCGGTTCCCTAGACCAGCATCGGTCTCATGCCCTACCTAACCATCGCTCCGGTTTTCTATATCCGACGTCGGTTATCCATGACCACCATCGATCATCCTTACCTACACATTTGCCCTTACTTTATTTTACCATTTTACCCCACCCCACCTTTACCCAAACCCATTACCTTACCCTTTCCCGACCTCATCATTTACTACCTCCATTTGTCCTCCTTTTGGGACTCCTTATTTTACCCTTACCTCGCCTTACCCGTGTGTGACCTAGATATTTGGACTGGACCATCGCTAGTGACCTTTGACCTCATGTGTTTGTTATACCTTGCGGTACATTTACCTATGTTAATTGACCTAATGACCTTACCTAGCCTATTGTCGTGATTGTTTATCCTATCCCGACCCTACCTTTGGTGTATCGGAACATACCTAAATGTTCCTACACCTAACCTTCAATTGTGCTTCCTAACCTTATCCTATACCTTGATACCATATTCACTTCAACCTTGTTTGGGATAAACCTATCGACCTTAGACGATGTAGAGTTTGCTGCTCTTCAACCCGGTAGCGTGCTTTAGTTTATACGTGTGCGTGCATTTGACTACTACTACCTTTACCCCGACCCATTACCTAGATCACCCAAGTAGACCTTTCACCCCTTTTCCCCTTTACCCATTTTCTTTTCTTCACACTTACCTTTTATCAAACACTCACCGCTTCATCCTATTACCTCGTCCATTCTGGTTTGAGGGGATCACCTTCACCCTCACATGGGGAACCACATCTTATTTTTGTTAGCATCACTTACCAATACAAGCTACACAACAAAAAGGGGCAAAATGTAGACACTAAAATTAGGTCACACTCCCCTTTGGTCCCTCGACAAATAAATACCTTCACCTAGCCATGACCCCCTTCACCCCACTAATATTAATTTAATTAATTTAATTAAATTAATGCATTATCCTCACTATATTTATTATTTAAATATCTTGTTTGAATAATATCCACACATATAGTTCACTTAGACACCTCACCAAGTTAACTCAACCTAAGACCTATTCTTAACAAGTTCCCATAACTAACTAAGACTTACCCAAACCCTAAAAATCAATGCCTACATTCCCTCTCCACCACATTCCCACATGCTCACAAGAGGCTCTAAGTCTAATCCGCGGATAATGACACATGAGATCCAAGAAAATCAGGAGGATCTCCCTAAGTTTGGTAAAATCTAGGAAATCCACCTTGACCATGTGTCGGTTACCCCTAACCATCGCCAAGTTAACCCAACCGCCATGTCGGTTACCCTTTTAACCCCAAAACAACCTTATTCTCAAGGTTGGGAAGTCAAAAAAGTTGGCAAAAAAACATTGAGAGAAAGTTGACGAGCAAGAACATATCTCGAGAGATAACGATCTTCGAGAGAGCCAATTCTTGTAGAGAAACTCACATCCAGGGAGGGAGATTGAGCATCTTCTTCGCATGACCCATCTCACCATGGTGTGATCTATCCAAGCAAAAGAGTGTGCATGCAACCCATGCAAAGTTGTTTCTTTAGTTGGTGATCACTTGCAGCCCTCAAACCTATCATCAACACCTCCATCCATCACACACAAGCCTTTAGAATGAAATCTAAGTAAGTACAATATCATACTTTCCCGGTTATTTCATTTCATCATTTGTTTTATCACCCATTGTTTATCTTGCTCCTTATTGACCTTCTCCAACATTTTCACCTCCATAGACCCATTGAAACCTCATAAAATCCCACTCCCATCACCCAATACCTCATCCCAACCAACCAAAATCCTTTTTGCAATCACAAAGGAGACCAAAACCCATTCTATGACATTTCCAGATCTCACAATGAATCGGCACCGGTTATACCTAACCGCCATCGGTCACCCCCGACCGACACATCGGTCTCTCGTGTTTTCCCACAACCCTTAAATAGATACCTACCCACCTAATCTTACCTCACCCTCACTTTCCTTATGATCTACCCGAGACCTTTATTAGACCTACAAAGGACCTTTACCTTATTCTATTCTAGACCTATTAGATTAGATCTATTTTCTTATTGTGTTTTTAAGTGAGATACCCAAATAATTTCAAAATAACAATTTTACCTTTTATTCTATTCTAGCTTAGCTTTGTTATAGTTAGATCTATTTGCTGATGGGTAGTACTATTACATCAGGAAGTCATATTAGTTTACGCTAGGAAGTTCTGTATTTTTTAATTCCTTATGGTGGTCTTGTTTTTACCTCTAGCCAAAAGGAAACTCTCACGATCAATCAAGTGGATTCGGAAGTCATACACGCATTCAACCAACATTTGAATAGGTATTCCTCCTATGCCCGTTCCCTATCTATTTTGTCAACGATTCAAAGAAACAATCTAAGAAAAAGGTGAAATAGGCATATGTTCCTAATATGAATCATTCATAAAAAGTGTGCAAGTAAATGGCAAAGAGCTAGCCGAGGCAATACATTTCAAGGTGTAGGTGATAGAGAGATGTTCATAGACTAGATAGGCCCCTCATAAAGAATCATAGCAATAGTTGTAGTAGGTGGCATATAAGATAATGCATCTATCACATAAATTACACCTTCAAGTGGTGGCAAGTGAGGTGGTTTGTCCATTGGTTGAGGGTCATCTGTAGTATCGCGGTGTGTGGAATAGGAAGGGTAATATTAATATCTCGAGCCACAATATTGCAATGCATCACGGTCACGAAGTACACAGTATATTCAATACCTTTATGTATGAATTTGACACAATGATGTACATAGAAGAAATGGTTTCGCATGACATGGAGCCATGGTCTACCAAGTAAATAGTTATATGAGACTAGAAAATCGATGACAAAGAAAATAGTGTTGAGGGTTTTGGGTCATATTTTAATATGAAGAACAATGTGACCTACACATGGGCGAACCGAACCATCATATGCACAAGAGTGAGAGGGGTGATAGGATAACATCGCAAGTGGAAAGACCTAACTTTTTAAGCAATGACTAAGAACATAAATTAAGTTTAGATCCATCATCAATTAAACTGTGTTTAATACCCATATTGAGAATGTGAATCATAATATACAAGGGTGGGTCATTATCAAAAGTGTTTAAATCAGCAGGAAGATTAGATTTGAATGATAAGTGTTGAGAAAATGCATCTATAAAATTTTGATATACTTGAGTCGGATGCATATCAACACGAATATGGGTAGTAGCTAGAAGATGTTGGACTCAATACCTTACATCAGGATGCACAAGAAAATAATAAGTGATTGAGATATTCATGATGACTAGACTCTAGGATGACAAAGAGTGAGGATCCTATAAGTGTGAAGATCGAGTACAGGTTCACCAAAATGATTAACTAAAAATAGATATTTTAGATAGTTAATCTAAGAAGTATAATAGTAAATAAAATCTAAACTAAATAAGGAAAAGTGACCCAAACAACTAAGAAAGTAGAAATGTACAACCCTAGCATGTAAGGAGAATTAGAAATATCTTAGGTGATTCAATGATCTTGTTGGACTTTGTCGTAGAGATGGCTAGAGAAATAGGAGGGAAAAATTGTGTCGAGGTCCGTAAAATTTTAGATGTGGGAAAACCGAGTGAACCAGATGCCTAGATAGGTACAAGGGCACCTGGGTGCTCTGGTCTATGAAAAAAATTGTAAGCCCCTCCGAGGTGCCACTAAGTGATCACATTTGTTTGCTTCTGTTGCACTAGCTTATTTGGATCGTGTGATATGTCATTGGAAATCGAAATGAAGATGAGACCTACAAAACCCCAAGATAAACATCAAACCCCTAAAAAAATAAAGATGCATATGAAGGGGTCGATTGTCCTCAATAAAGCAACAATGGTGGACTTAATAATCGAGCGTTGCACTACATCTCAAACCCGATGTAGTTCTATGTGCTTGTGTGTGCAATCATGCCCTAGGTGTTCTTGTGTCGTCGCGACTTTTTGAAAGTAGTGAGCAATAACTATGTGTAGAAATGTAATAGAATGGTGGATGGAATAGAATAAACTTCCCTCTTATGCAGTGTGATGCAAATGAACCAACCTTGTACCTTGTGATGGAGCTAGATGGATACAAATGGAGCCTTTGATGAATGTAACCTTAGGTGATGATAGTAGTGCTTAGTGTTTGGTCCCTCATTATGGTCTCATAACTTTATATTAATATGGTTCTCTTTTCTAATTTCTTAATTAACCCCAAAGATGCCGACCACCGAAAATATAGAATGATCAAATGGATGAAAGTGCCCAAAAGATGGAGATAAAGTGGAAAAGGATCGGGCACCCGACTAGGACCAAGGAGCAGTGGGCACCCTAGTAGGGTTTAGAATAATGCAAAATGACAAAAACAGATCGGGCATGCATGTGCGTAAGGTCGGCAAAGTGACGATAAAAACAAAATAAAATGGCCAAAAATAGGGTTAATATTACTTTCTTCACTCAAAACCATATGAATAATAGTATGAGATCAAGACTAAATAATGTCTAAAGTGCATGATTTTGTGTCTACAGGTAGCTATAGCCAACCTCTTTATCCCGGTGAGTCATCCAAGAAACAAGACAAAGTTTTTACTAGTACAATACAAAAAAGGATGATCATCCATAAAGCAATTCTGTAATGCTAAAATAAATTACATATCTGTTAGGCCTCAAGTATGAATCTCTTTCTAAGGGTGTGGTACAACTAGATTGAACGAAAGTAGGGAATATTGGAGTTATCAAATGTCTAAGCCTCACACTACATGCATGCCCCAATTTATCGGTTCCCAAGGCATTTTCATAATTGATCTACCTCCACTCTTTGCTTCTATGTCTATCCGTAGATTTCACTACCAAGATTGGAGGATATCTTTCAACCGATTAGTATCACATTCTCTTCAAAACCAAGTATGGAACTAAGGTTACCATCAAAAATGAACCCATTTCCACATACCACATAGATCCTTATGTTCCCAACCCCATCAATGCCAATTGTACCATCTTTGATCAAGAGGATTTTCCAAATGCCCAAGAATCAAATACTCACATCAAGGCATTCCTAATTTTTACTTGATGAATGGGGAAATGAATACCATGGTTTTGATCTATTGAGTTGTGGAGCTGAATTTCTTCACAAAAAGCATGTTTTACAAACTTATAGGTTTACATAATAACCAACATCGGTCAAGGAAGTGACACCGGTTACTGTGCATTTATATTTTTATTTTAGACACGGGATTAGATCCAACCTTTGATTTAAAGGTGATCTAAAGGTTTATACTGTAAAGTTAAGATGCCCTAAGTTTGTATAAGCTTATATAAGATATAAATTTAGGGTTAGAAGATAAGAATTGCATGTAATTGATTATTATTGCATGTGGAATCCTTGGTTGAGAGGATGAAGAAGAAGAAGAATAAAAAGGTTACATGAAGACAAAGCTTCCATGGAGAGAAGTTGGACGAAGGAAATTGTAGGTACATCTGAATGGTGAGAAGAGGGTAATGTCTTCTACTATATTTCCTTTGTATAGTTATTGTCTCAATGTAATGGCTTGCATAGTATGCAAAGCACATAGAGTTTCTTCTTATATATCCACATGTTGTTGTGAGATCTTGTATTGTAGATCCATGAGATCATGTTGTATTGATGATCCATGAGAGATCTAGTATTGTAGTGTATTGATAGTTTGTGGGTACATGATAGTATCCGAGATATTGTGAAGGGGGTTTTATTCTTGTTTGCACATGTTGACGTAGTGATGGAGGAGAGACTAACTTCTTAGTGCATAGTTATGGTTGCACATTGGTAGACCCATTTGAGAGATCGTGTTTACATATTCATGTGAGAGTTTGGTTGCGCTTAAGAGATGCGGTAGTTCTGGTTATGTGAGATCTAGTGGTGGTTTGGAGGCACGGTTGTAGTGCACTCATGTAGACCCATTTAGATATCTAGAGAAGGAGATACTCTTGGAGAGATGCATTATACTCTTGTGCAAAAGAGTTGTTTTGTACTCTTGTTTATTATATACCGAGATCTCTACCTTTGGTGGATGTGGCCCACATTGGGTGAATCACAAGACATGATGTGTTATTTGTGTGTACTTTGTTTTAATTTGGATTATTCTAGTTTATACTTCCACCGTTGTAGATTTTGGGGAATTGTCTAGTTTTGTATTTGTATGATTTGGTTTGTTATTGAATAATAGCACTATTCTCGCATTTCATGTATTCCCAACAACCGAAATTAGAGTAATGGCTTTAGTTTTCGAGCAAGGGTTTGCTTCGTGGTTTTGTTAGTGGTATTACGACATCTATATGAGATCACGGTTTTGTGCAAGATTTAGCTCCTTCTTGAAATGATCGGCTCAAAGACAACTATCGACTTTGGTCGAGTAGGCATCTAGTTTGGCGTACTTTGCCAATTTTTGGCATTGTGGTAGTTCTAGCAGACTCAAGTCACCAATTAACCGATGTCGACCACGGGGGGAACCGGTACTAGTTAGCAAGAACCGAGGTCGGTCTCGTGACAATAAATTTGTACTGGTTTTTTTACGAGAAAGAGGGCAAAAAGATTTAGTGTCCAGCTTTAGAGGATCGTGTTTTTACACATTGTGTACAAAAGTGTAAATGGAGTATCACTTCAATGTTTGAATCAAAAAGAGGACAGAGTTGGCTCGGTGATTCTAGTGAGACTTAGGTCAAATTCAGTATCTTTATATGGTTCATGTTTTATTTCTTTCATTTGAAGCAACCGGTATTATGTTTGGTTTGTGTGTGTTGATCGATTTTCTTGCTTCTTGTCCAAATTAGTGCAAAACTCGTCACATACAATGAAAAATAATGATAAAATACAAGATAAACAAATAACATGCAAGATGATAAACAAAGGAACCTAAATGAAACCTATTGCAGGTGTGTAGATGGTGTTATTGATCTGATTCAAACACAACGTGTAACAAGAACCATGCTACGTGAACTAATGAATCATGAGCAGAGTATCATGGGGATTACAGTGTCATTACAAGGACATCATGAGGATATAAATGATAAACAAAAGCTAAGAATTCAAAACAACATTTTCCCAAATTTTCTAACTTAACTTTCCAAAGGGGGAAAGCCCATATTTATAGCCTAATGGTGAGGTTAGACTACAGGTTAAAAGATACTCAAGGTTGAAGTAAAGTAACCCTGATTAAAAGAGGTGATGTGATTCAACGGGGCTCACAATTTGACTTATGAAAAAGATAAGGATGTGATATGAGGGAAAGATGAATGACATGGTTAGGTGAAATAATAGATTCCATTCTTGAAATTAAGAGTGGAGTGTCGGATGGGTGTATTATTGCCCATGTTTTGCATTATTTTGAGATATGACAATATTTGGATTATTAAATGGGTTATGTAGAACCCATTAATTAATTAAAACTATGAATTAATTAAAATGTAGATGGATGGGATTTAGAACAAAATAAAAGGGAGGAGATGTAAATGTGGGATGATGGAGAGGGGTTACACCCAAAAATAGGTGTCTACATTTTCCCCTTTTTGTTGAGTGGTTTGCGATAGCAAGCCACGAGACAAAAAAAAAAAAGGGTTAGATGAAATATATGTCCTAAGGATGGATGAAGACATGACCAAAGGAAAGATGCCCTAGGAAAAAAAAAGGATCACAATAACAATAAAAATATGGCGGTGACTCCAATATCACATCGGTAGAGGAAAATTGCGGTCTCAACGGAGACAATGACAACAATGTTCTACATAGACTAGTGAGTGGGTGAAGACCACTGCATATATGGATGTAAACCGTGATGACCAATGGGTCATAGGAAAACATCAAAATATGTGCAACTAAATGCGAAAATTATGCAAATCCTTTGTCTCTCGAGGAATCATGTGAAAAATCATGCATCCGCAAAAGGGACAAGATGAAGATAATGATGCCCCAAAGACATAGGCATGAGAGAAAGGAAAAAATTGAGTTATATGCATCGAAAAGTACAAGGATGAAAAGGTGCCCCAAGATAGGGCATGAAGATGACATAATGGGAGATGGATGTGTAAATAAAATTCCCTAGGGGGAATAATCATAAATGTGCACATGATGAGAAGATAGGATAAAAGGGTGAGATAGAATGCCCTAAAGGGGTGATAAATATGATGGTAATCATGTTTCATAGGAAAATATGCATAAGTGTTAGCAAACTAGAAGGTGAAAAAGAAAAAGCATTCCCACTTGTTTGATAAGTAGGATAAGAAGTCAAGATACTTTAGCAAAAAGCAAATAACAAGAAAATATTCATATGGAAGAGAACAAGATCAGATAGGTGTTGGCCGTTATGGTATCCTCCAAGACAAAAATGTCACAGAAGATGGGATGAAAGATGTAGATGATAGATGATAGAGATAAGAGAAAGCGGACATGGTTGGAGTAGAGCGACGTGGTGGAGGAGAGGAATCAAATAGTAGAGAAGGATGATAAGAGAGGTGAGAAGATAGATGAAAGCACAAAAGAGAGAGAATGATAGTTAATAAGAAGGTAGTGGGAAAAGATAAGGGGAAATAAATAGGTAAGGCATGATGGACCTGGAGAAAATAAAATAGAGAAAGAGAGCAGGAGAAGAAGGGAAGGAGGAAGTTTAAACAAGAAGAAGATGAGATGAGAAGGGAAAGGAGATTAGAGGGGAAGGTGAATGTATAGATATACCATAGTAAAGAAGCAACAAATATATATATAAAGAGGAGAGATGGTGGAAGAAATAAATGATGAAGGAAAAGAAGAAGACAAGAAAATGACAAGAAGAGAGGGATGAAAGGGAGATGGAGATCAAAAACAAAGGGAGAGAAAGAATGGATCATGAAAGAGATGACAGAGTTGAGAAGGAGAAGAGGTGAAGAATATGAGAGAAGATGATAGGAGAAATGAATAGGAATAGCAGATGAAAGATGAAGGAGATGAAGAAGATGAAGAAGTTAAAGAAGATGGGAGAGGAAGTAGAATAGAAAAGAGAAAGAAAGGAACCATGAGGAGCTAGGAGACTACAGAGGAGATGAAAGAATGGAAAAGAACTGATGTATAGAGATGGAATAAGATAGGGGTGGTAGAGAAAGAAGTTCAGTAATGGGGAAATGGAAATAGGAGGGAAAGAAGAGATGATAGAGCCAAACAAGAAGGGAATTGAATCCCAGTGTTAGGGGTAAGACCCAGGTAAAGAATATGAAACAAAACACATGGAAATGCATGTGGATGGTGGGATGATTAAAAATATGGGACAACACTGGTGAGTCAGGTTATCAATGGAGAAGTAGGATGAAAGTGTAAGGAGAAGAGGGGATGAAGATGATACAGAGGAAATGAGAGAAAACCAGGGGTAGAAAGGAGGGAGACAACAAAAAATGATGCAAAGGTAATATGTGATGAAGATAGTAGAGATATTGAAGAAGGCGAAGGGAAGATGGAAAGGCAATACCAACAGAGGGATGTTAGGAGAAATCCTCCGATAATGATCAGAGGGCACAAAAGAAAAAAGGAAGGAAGAGAAAATGGAGGAGGTAAAAAGGAGTGAACCGGTATGTGTAGAATGGGGATAAATGAATTTTAGGAGAAGTCCACCAATAATTCTTAGCACAAAAATGGAAGATGATGATGACATAATGTTAGATGAACAATGATAATGATGAGTAAGTATGGTGGTAGATATGGGGAGTATTCTAGAAAATGGAGTGGAAAGAGTAAAGAAAGGAGGGATAATGAATGGTGTGGAGAGGATGATGAGGAGAGAATGTAATGGATGAGGATGTGGATGAAGATGAAGGAAGTAAAGATGAAGGAATGAGACATAGTAAGAAATGGTATGAAGTGGTTAAGTTAGATTTCTGAATGAGGGATGATGGAGATGATATTTGAGGAAGTTTGAGATATTTTGTGCGAGGAAAAAAAAGAGGAGGGAAGAGGATGTGTTTATGGGGAATGAAGAGAAAATACGGATGGTGGGAATGTGGAGTAAAGGGGAAAGGAAAGAAGACAAATCATTCTTAAGAGAGACTCTTAAGTAAGATCACCATGCCATAGGAATGGTTAAGTAGGATCACCAAGCCAAAGAAGAAGAAGAATGATGAAAAGACTGAGCGGTGTATACCAAAATGGAACAAGAGATGAAAGGAGGTGATAACAAGGAAACAAAGGAGTGTGACATGAGTAGATGGAGGAATGTATGCGGTGTAGGATGGAGAGTGTAAGGGGAATTCTTAATTAGGATGCCTATGTTGTGTGAGTGATGATGCCAGAGCGTTAAGAAAAAGTTATGGAGTAGGAAGATGTTTCTAGTGTTGAATGGAATAGAAAATGGTGGAGGAGTTTCTACATGACGGTAGGATCTTAAGAAAGAGATGCATTGTGATTAAGAAGCCTATGCAAATGGGTGGTTAAGTAGGATCATCAAGCCAAAAAAGAATAATGAAAGGGAAATGGAATGATAGAATAGATGCCAGTAAAAGGACATTAAGAGAAAAACACAAAATTAATGGCCCGGGTGGAGGACATGTGAAGTATCAAAGAAACAATGGAGAAGGATGAAGTGGGTGAGAAGAGCAGTGAGAGAATGAGATGGGGTGGATTTTAGGAGAAAATTGGGTTGACAAAGGAGACTAGGAGGAAGGAATGGTCAACAGACATGATTACGAATGAGACCTTGTCCAGAATGACAAGTCTACCTCGAGTAGGATTTCCATGCTTGTGTGGGGAGTTACGTGGATGTGCCAAGTTGGGGATGAAAGGCCTGTGATGATGAAGAAGATGATGTTTACATTAGATGACAAACAAAAATAAGAGTGAAGAGAAGGATAATGGGTGGATGATTGTAGAGAAGAGAAGGATGATGCGAGAGAATGGATGGAGAAAGATAACATTGGTCATGGTGGGGGATGAGAAGCTGTCGGATAATGAATGCTACTTGAGAGATAATCTCAAGTAGAATTCACAAACTGCAATGGAGATCAAGTAGAATTCCCAAACCGAATAGTGTATTAAAGAGAGTGTGTAGAAACAATATAAATTTCATGGATTTATGGATGATGTTAATAGGGAACATCCTTAAGAGTAAAAATATAGATGCAGATTTGATGATATGAAATTTGATTTCTAAAAACATAATTGTAATAAAATATGATTTTGATGAGATGGGTGTCACATAACCATAGCAAGGGCCATGTAAGAAAGTTATGCTTTTAACTGGATAAGAAGTAAACAAGAAAAGGCACTACTCAAAGCATTGCACTTGCAACTGATAGCAGTGTTAGTACATAACTAATGAGATTTGATTATACCAAAAGACCAAGAGGGAGATATGGATGAAAGATTCTCATAATATTAATATCGACATGACAAGGGATTTGAGATGTAACCTATATGTGGGAAGAAGGTTCTCCAAAGGTGGTGTTCCTTAAGTCTATGCCCCAGCTCTGGGAAAGGGAAAGAACAATAATAGAAGAAAGTTGATCAATGCGGGAAGCTTTCCGAATGCCATAACAAAAGAGTAGCCATCCTTCGAGGGTATGGTCTACTATATATATATATATGGTGAGAATGATAGCCATCCTTCGAGGGATCGGTCTATTTCTTTTTTTTTTCTTTGATTTTGATTTTAATTTTTTTATGATTTTTTTTTTTTTTTTTTTTTTTTTTTTTTGTATGCACAATTGTCCTTCAAGGGATCAGTCTATTTTTGGATAACTTTGACTTCTTTTTGCATGCATGGATGTTAGCTTCACATGGGGGAGAGCTGGGGATAGAAAATTAGACCACTTAGGAGGGGATAATGATGGTATAGAGACACCCCTATACCCTTTACATGACTATCATAGGAGAATGAGAGGGTGATGGATGTAATGATTATGGGGTTCTCACCAAATGGGAGAACTTATCCATAATGAATATGCTATAAGTAGAGTCCATGGTACTCATATTCAAGGTCATATCAAAGTAGTGATGGTAGACCACATAATTCATATCATTACCATGATAGATGGAAGTAGATAATGGTGGAGACATGGTCTAAAGATAGACTATGCTCATAAGTGTGTGTACTAACAATAGAATGGTCATAAGTGCAATGCGTTAAGGGGTTCGATCTCTAGTTTACCATCAAGAGAAGCTAAGTGATAAGCCCCAGACCCATACTTATGTGTGATAATATATGGTCCGATCTAGTTGGGAGAAAATTTTCCCCATTGGCTCCTTTCTAAGGTAGTGACATTTTGATTTTCCTTTAAAACCAAGTCACCTATTTTAAAATCACACTCTTTGATGTGTTTGTTATAGGCCCATTGGATACGATCTTGATAAACATGATGGTGCTCAAGAGTGAGAAGGTGACGCTCATCTAATAACTCAAGTTGCATTAGACGTTCCTGGCGATAATATTCATCAGAAATGAAGTTGCGAAGAGACACACGTAAAGATGGAATTTGAATTTCAAGGGGAAGAAGGGCCTCGAGCCATACACCAGAGAAAATGGAGTAGCCCCTGTGGAAGTGTGAATGCTAGTGCGATAGGCCCATAGAGCAAAGGGAAGTTGGAGATGCCAATTTCATCCTACTTGGTCGATAGTCTTGGCCAAGATATTTCAAGAGTTTTATTAGTGGCCTCGGCTTGGCCATTAGCTTGAGGATAATACGGGGAAGAAAAGCTAAGTTGGATCTTAAATGCATCACCAATTTTTTTAAGGTCCTTATTTTTAAAGGACTTCCCATTGTCCATAATAAGTTTATGTGGAACACCAAAGCGGCAAATGATGATATGTTGATATATAAAATTAATGATTGGGCCAGATTTAGTAGAGGTGAGTGGGATTTCCTCCACCCATTTAGTGAAATATTCAGTAGTAGTGATGATAGAATGATGTTGTTGTGATGAACGGGGATTTATTAGACCAATAAGATCAAGGCCCCATTGTGAAAAGGGCCATAAATCTTGGGCAGGTCAGTAAAGCTTGGCTAGGAACACAGATAAGATTAGAGTGTTGTTGACATCTTACACACTTCTTGACATATTCACAACAATCATGGTTAAGAGAAGGCCAATAATAGCCAGATGAAGAACACGTTTGGCAACAGATAATCCACTAAAATTCCCACCACAGATACCATCATGGACTTCTTGGATAGCTCTAGAGGCTTCATGGGATTGAAGGCACCGAGAAGGATACCATCAAACCCACTTATAAAGAATACCACCAAGGATCACATAACGAGTAGCACGTTGGATAAAATATCTCCTAGCATTTTTAGAAAGATCAAGGGGAGTAATGGATTTGGATAAATAATCAAAAATTTTGTGAATACCAGAGATCTAATGAATTAGATTCACCAAATGAATCTAGGTATGTCATAGAATGGTTGTTTACGATGATGTATAATAACCAAAAGTTTGGGCTCTTGCATTTGTCCAAGGGATAAGGGTCAGAGGGATGCCATTGTATCAACAAATGATTGGTCAATGAGGGACATGTTGAATAGTGTAAGAATCGAAGGCTTTAAGAAAATGATGAGAAATGTCATGATATTGTTGTAGAATATCATTTCTACATTGATACTCTCCAGTGACTTGCTTTATTACTAGTTCAAAATCACCAAAAATGTCAAGAATATGGATGCCTAGAAATATAGCAGTTTCTAGTCCTAGTATAAGGGCCTCGTATTCTGCCATATTGTTTGTACATTCAAAATCTAATTTGAAAGCTAAGGAGATAGGGGCATCCCCAGGAGGAATAAGAACAACACCTGCCCCCCCCCCTTGCTGGCATTTAGAACCATCAAAGAAAAGAGTCATTTTAAGGGGATCATGATGAAATTGATTGATTGATTCATCTGGGAAGTGATTAGAAGGAGTCTGTGTATTGGGAAGAGGGGCTTCTGCTAATTGGTCAATGATATAGCTTGACCCTTAATTTCCTTTTGAGGAATGAATTCCAGGTCAAATTTGGCCATGAGAAGAAGCCATCGAGTGATACGATCATTGTGATATGGCTTAGAATGCATTACTTTGAGAGGTTGGAAGTTAGTAACAATATAGGTTTTGTGATTAAGAAGATAGTGTCAAAGTTTTGATGCAACAAAGAAAATAGCGCAACACAATTTTTCAGCTTCAGTGTATCATGTTTCATAGTCATGAGAGTACGACTGATATAATAAATGGCATGTTTCACATCCTTGATCATCACGGTGTGCTAACATAGCTCCTAGAGCATGATCAGTTACAAAATATATAAATAAAAGGGCTCCCCTCACGTGGAGGTGTGAGTACCGGCGAGATAAAAGATATCACTTAAGATCTTCAAAATCCTTTTGACAGTTGTGGTCCCAATCAAAGGTTATGTCTTTTTGAAGAAGGTGATGAAAGGGATGACAAATGATCAGAAAGTTGCGATATGAAATGATGAATAGATTGAAGTCAACCTTGAAGACTGTGAAGTTTCTTGAGATTGGAAGGAGGAGGCATTTCAGAATTACTTTGATTTTGGGGGGTCAACCTCAATGCCTCTGATAGAGACAATGAAGCCAAGGAGTTTCCTAAGTAAGAACTCCAAAAACACACTTTTCCAGATTGAGGTGAAGGAAGAAATGAATGAGATGCTCAAAAATTATTTCAAGGACCGAGAGATGATCACATCGATGTCTAGATTTTGCTAAGAGGTCATCAACATAGTCTTCTATAGTTTGATGTATGAGGTCATGAAAGATATATCATCATGGCTCATTGATATGTGGCTCCAAAGCATTCTTTAAACCAAAGGGCATGACACGATAACAAAAGGTACCCCATGGGGTGATAAAAGATGTCTTGTGTTGATCTTCAAGTGCAATTAGAATTTGGTTGTAACTAAAAACCATCCATTAAAGAGAGCATCTCATGTCCCACAGTAAGATCTACAAGTTGATCAATACTTGGAAGAGGAAAATCATCTTTAGGACACACGAGGTTAAGATCTCAAATTTAATACATATACGAAGCTTTCTAGATGCTTTGGCGATGGGTATGATGTTAGAAACCCATTGGGGATAATCAATGGGAATAATGAAGTTGGTGATAGGAGACATTGCAATTCTTCTTTCACAAGAAGAGAAATTCGAGGATGCATTCGATGAAGCTTCTACCTAACTAGTTTGGCATTGGGGATGACAACGATGTTGTGGATGATGATGGAGGGATCAAGACCCGACATGTCCAAGTATGACCATGCAAATGCCTAGCTATGTTTGGACAAAAATGAAGTGAAGGCTTCAGCTCTTGAGGTTTCAAGGACTAGCCTACTTTTAAGGATGTGGTGCTCTTGAGGAGTTCCAATAGTAATGTCGATAGTGGATTCATTCAAGAGGTTGGACATGTCTGGTGGATGGGTTTTCTGGTCATGAGAACCTTCGGCTCCCATGTAGGAGAGAATGGAAGTGTCATCATCGCATTGAAGAATGTCAATGATAGGGGAATCTTCCTCTACCATCTCTAGATGTTTAAGGGGAAAATACCGGGTTTCATTTTCAACTTGGTAAGTCACCAGTCCAAGAAAGATGGTGGAAATAAAAAAAGTTAGGGGGAATAGGAACCGTATCATCTCGATCTGGATCCATGAGATAATTGGATGGAGAAAAATCATTATCTAAACTGGAAGGATAGTTGGATGGAGATGAGATATTATTTGAATCAAGTAGGATAGTCAAATGGAGAAGAAGTGTCTTCTGAATTGGTAGTATATCCAGATGGAGAAGAAGTGGATGAATCAAGATGAATGGGAGAAGATGCAGATGTGCTTGGAAGGGTGTATGGTGGAATCGTTATATCCCAAACCAAATTTTTGGCATGATTCATGGGTTTGGGAAAATATATTTCCATGAGGGCCTTGTTCATAGTGCCCCCAAGCCAAACCCCTTCCATGCACAATGATAGAGGTATGTGTGAGTGAAAGATGGTTTACTAAGAAATCTGAAATTGCCTGTATATCATTTGGCGTGAAGGTGATTCTCAGTATGAGAAGAAGGTTGATCAAGGCCACCATAGACTAAATTAGTTTTGAGGGAAGAAGGGCCAAATGAGACAATTTCCCCAACATTTGATTGATACATAGGGGCCTTATCAAGGTGGCCGAGGTGATTGGGAGAAGGAAGGGTATTGAGAGTGAGGAGTTGATATTCCCCTAAAGCAAGATTTTGCATTATAGTATCAAAAGAGTCCATATGAGGTAAGGTAGATGGAGGTACAAAAGAACTGGTGGATGCATCAGAAGAAAAATTAGTTTTAGGAACAAGGACATCCTTAGGTCTATAGATCATGCGACATGTCTTGGAAGGAGGGACCTCGGCCGGAAGAGCATAAGTGGTCCCTTCATGTTCATATTTGATACAATGATGAAGAGTAGATGGGACACAATGCATGGCATGCGAATCCAAGGATGCCCAAGTAAGAGATTATATTGGAATTCTCCTTCAATGATGTAGAAAATCGTGGAGGAGTTTATGGCCAACACGGATGGGAAGAACAACCATTCCTAATGGGGAGTGACAACATCGTTAAAAGCCATGAAGAATGGTAGGAGACTTGGCAATAATGGTATTAGGAAATTTGAGCTTGATTGAAGGTATGAGAAGAAATGATATTGATATCGCACCATTATCAATCATGGTTTGATGGAATGAATATGTCATTGATGTGGACTATGATGAACAATGGTAGATCATGTTCTTCTTGTGGTATCCTAGGGATTTCTAACTTTCAAATGATACGGTAGCAGATGTTTGAAGGCATGAGCTAAAGCCATGAAAGGTTGGCTCATCGATGATACCGAGATGTGTTGTAAGACTTCCATAAGAGCTTGTTTATGGTGTGGAGAGCTTTGGATAAGCTCGTAGAGTGACATTTTGATAGGATCCTAATGAAGTTGTTTAATAATGGTGTGTTTGATGGGAGAAGGATTCAGGGTGGCCAGAATAGATACCTTGGCTTTAGAAGAAGATGAAGATGTTGTTGTGGGATGATTGGTAGGAGCAGCGATGACAACCTTTGGCCGTGATGGAGGTGTGGAGGTAGCAAGGTTTCCTTAGGAGGAGGGATAGCGACAAAAGTCTTAGGGGTGGATGGTGAGGTAGAGTCAGGGTTATATGGTCTTGAATGGGTGGTTATCCAAACAACGTTGATTAAAAGAGGAGGACGATCCTTAGGATCATCCTCTTTTGGTAGTATGTTTTTGGTATCGTTGGTTGTATCTTTATTTGGTAGTGGAGTACTGACATGATTTCTTAATGAAAGGGGTGGTCAAGATGTTTTGATGCATGTTGGGATGTGGAAGTTGGTGGGGAGATGATAGAGTTGGTTTTTCATCGTTAAGATTTTCATTGACAAAATGATGCACAATGGCTTGGAGAGCTTTGCAATGTTCAGTGTCATGTCCAGGGGCATGGTGAAATGCACAGACAAGATTAGAATTAAACCATGAAGGCCTTGGCGCATTTGGATCAAAAGATTTAATTGGTGGTAAGGTGATGGTTGAGGCTTGGAGTAGCTGGTGAAACATGGTGGTATAATATCCTGATGTTATCGATGGAGGACCTTGGAATGATGTCTGGGAAGGTGGTGATGTAATAATAGCTTTGGACATTGTTTTAGATTTGGGAAGGGAAGATGAATGTGTTTGATGTGGGATATTGGTGGTGAGACACACGACACCTTTGAATTTGCTTTAAGATATTGGTTGAAAAGGGCGGTTGTGTTGTTCTAGTAGTAGTATGGGTTGTTAATGAAGGGAAGGCTCCTAGAATGGAAGAGGATGATGAGGGGTGTGGTCCTAAAATAGAAGGAGATGGTGTGGCCTCCAGGGAGCTAGTATTGGGAATAGTGAGGTCCACTTTTCGATGAGGATGTGAAGGAGGACGCTTGGGAAATGGGGGCCTAGATCTTGTATGTGAATGGGGATTGTTAGAAGGAATGACAAGAATCTCTATAGAGGAACTGAAGATGATATTGAAGTGGATATGTGTGGGGATTGCTTGGATGTGTGAGTATCTAATGGTATAGAGGAAATGGGATGATAATTCAAAGTCAAGGAAAGCTGGAATGTTTTCCAAAAATCATCAAGTAATGACTTGCCATGGAAGAGGGAGATGAGATAGATGAATGTATAATAGTAGATGTAGTAGGTGTTGGTAAAAGTGTGGAAAGAGGGACTGGAAGTGAGGCTAAGGATGGGATAACAGGTAGAGGTGGGATAATTTCTGGTAAGGTAATTGGATTTGATGGAGTAGGTGTAAGAGGCAACGACACAGAAATAATATTTGCACATGAGGAGGGGGTGGTAGGTGTGGAGATAGGTGTGGGTGTAGGAAGGGGTGCCGAAGTGGGCATGGATGTGACTAATGTTGGTGTGGAGATGAATGTTGATGAGTTTGTGGATGTAGGGAATGTGTCAAAGGGGACTGGTGTAATGGTTGATGAAGATGGTAAAGTTGTGGAGGAAACTGGATTCTTATCACCAACGTGGATAGTGTTTATGGTGTGGGTACTAGGGGTTTGAGATATAGAAGTAGAGGTAGTCTGGTTTGTCGATGTGGGTGTATGATTTGGAAATGGTTGTTTAAAAATATCTAATGGTTGATTGGGTGAAGCATTTGGGTTATCCACTTGAAGTTCTCCTTGATCAATGAGTCTTTGGACCGAATCCTTGAACGTCTAGACATTTCTCTATGTCGTGTCCTCGACTTGATGGTACTTGCAATAATGATCCTCACGATACCACACAGGTCATGGTCTAGATTCATTAACATGATGGATAGATAGCGGTAGTGTGATCAAGTGTGTTGTTATCAATTTATCAAAGATGGTGTTGTATGATTCTCCTAAGGGAGTATAATTGGGCATTGGCCATGTGAATCATTGTTGAGTTACTACAGTAGATGTTGGGGTAGGAGATGATTTGACAATGATGGCGTTGGTAGTTGTCTTTCGATTTATCATTTGATATGGATGGTCTGAAAAATTCTGTTTTGGGCTTATTTGTCTTTAATTTTAAATGCCCTCTGTTCTATAGCACATGTCTCAAGCTTGCGGGCCATGGTGAAAGCTTCTTCAAAAGTGTGAAATGATTGGATTTGCAAAGTTGATGAAATATGCTTAGCGCAAGAGCATGTGAAGAGCTCGATGAGGTCAGTTTGAGGAAGTGGAAAAGATAATTGGTTTATAATATTGTGCCATCATGTGAAAAATCCGTGATGGATTCATCTTCAAATTGGTGGATGGTATACAGATCGTTGATGGTTATTTTGCATGCAATATTAATGGAGAAGTGCTCAAGAAATAATTGTGCAAGCTGAGAAAAAGAAAATATGGAGTATTGGGGAATATTATTATACCAATCTAAAGTAGGGCCTGCCAAAGACATGGGGAATGTATGGAGCATCAAATCTTGGTCATGTGAATGAGATAACACTGTTTAAATGCTCGAGATGTTGTTGAGGGTCCTCCTTATTAAATTTGGTGAACTTTGGAAATTCCCAGTGTGGAGGATATGGTTTCATGGGCACGGATGGATGAATGGGTTCATTACATATTTGTTCATAAGACAATGTAACTTTGGACCCTAACGTAGCAGCCTCTAGGTTGGCTAACCGACCTATCAAGATTTGCATGGGATCATTAGGAAGTGCCTGTTGAGAAATGAGAGGTGGTGGTTGAATTTGCGAATGGGTGGGTGTCTGAGGAACTTGGTATGGGTGAGTGTAAATTATGGGTTGTGGTTGAGGTGGAGGTTGATAGAATGTGTGTTGGTGAGAAACAGGGGCATGGTATGATTGTTGAGATTGTGCAGGTTGTTGAGGTAACTGCTGAGTGGGGATATGGGTATAGATGGGTTGATAGACTGAAGTGACACTTGCATGTTGCAAAGGTATCATTGGAGGAAGTTGAGAAGTAAGGGCATAGACTTATGATGTAAAAGGAATTTGTTGTTCGGATAAGGGATTTGACACATGAGATGGTTGAATGATAGTACCAATGACAATTGGGGTTTCGTAGTGATAGGGATGGCAATCACGATAGATAGTCGTGTTGATGTGAGGAAGATTGGGTGGAATGGGCATGACTACTAGGGTGGTCTAGTGTGCTTTGATGGGTTGGTGGAGGATGAAGCAAAATCATGTAAGGCCACCAATTTTAGAACTAGTACTATAAGGATAGATTTTGAGTGGTGAGCCATCAGAGGAAGGTGTATGTATCTTCTTAAGAGATAATCTTGAAGGGTCACGGGGTTTGTGTCAAGAATTTGTCTGAATTCTAGGTCCCCAAGAGGGAAGATGGAAGTACCACTAGGATCTGATCATCTGAGGGTAGAGAGTGGTCATCCTGGATGGGATGGATTGATCTAACATCGAAGCGTGACCGACTGCACTTGCGAGTGAGATATATTGGTAAGAGAATGGATTTATGGAGGCCATGGGGAGAGACATGGATGATGAAGCCACTGGGATGCTTATCGGCTAAGATGAAGCATTATGTGAAGTGGGGTTGTGTTCCATTTTCTTCGTATTAGATCGAATGTTTACAAGCATGAAAATAAATTTGTTATTATACGAACCAAACAAGTGAGGCCTTGGGACTATGATAATTCTTCATTCGTTATGATTATTTACTAATGCACGGCCTTTAGTTTGGTGGATGTAATCTGAAACAAAATAACAACATAACACAAGAATACCATCGACTATGATAAGACGGAATGATGACAAATCAAATATCAAAGTAAATTATAATATTAACATGAAATTGTTACAATCTCACCCATGAGGTACTTCAAGTGTTATTGACTTCACTTGCCTTTCACCAAGACTATGGGAGAAACTTTACAATTACACCTCTTAATGGCTTCTTCAACACACCTTTAAACCGATGGCTTCCTTCACACACTTCCTACAATATTTCTCACTACTTCCTTCTATGCTAAATGAGGGGGTGGCCTCTCTATTTATAGAACTTTCGAGGCTTATCCATCTTATCTCTAAGATAGGATAAAAATCCACTCTGACGAATCATATTCCATACCTTAACTCTTATCTCGTACATGTAAGCTTATCTTTTAAGATAAGATAAACCTTATCATTTTACATGGGTTCCACATTTTTAGACTTTTTACAAATAAAATACATAAAATATTTATGACCTCACTCCTTGTCCTTATTACCAATATAATATTTGTAATTCCTAATCATGTAGACCCTACTTCTCTAATTACCCAAACTTTGACATTTTAACATTACCGGACCACTTACGACAAATATTTACTTTTTACAACATTCCTATTGTACTTTGATGCTACCATACTCCACATTATTGGTGGCACCGTCTTGTGGCGCCGTTATCTTCTATCGATGCTACTACTAATTATACTTAACAATATCCTATTCCTAATACATACATTAATGAAATAGAAATTACGGAGGAAAATTTTAGTGTCGACATCTTCCCCCTTCCTAGCTTGTACTCCGTCTCGGAGTAGACTATTCTGTGCTTAGAAAATCTTCAACTTGTCTTGGTTGACCCATTTCGTAATGGGAGTGCCATCCAATTCCTCCAAATCAGTACGTACCATTTTCATGCACAAATTGCTATTTTGTAGGGCCCCATCCATTTTGAAAGAAATTTTCTCTGTCTTCTTTTTGTATCTGGAATCATATACTAGAACCAAGTCATTCACATGAAATGGAAACCAACGGATCTTTTGATCAAAGTATTCCTTCCGCTTCATTTTCTTCTTATAGCTTGTATCCTTTGCTATTTCCCTCATTTCCTCTAGCAAATGAAGATGTACCAACCTTTTTTTTGAATCACTTTCATCCATTCTTTCATTTTTCATAACTCTCACAAAGTGGGAATATCAAACTCAATAGGAAGAAGCTGGATCAATGCCATAGGCCAACCTGAAATGGGAGTATCCTGTTGCCGACTTTGATGTTGCCCTATATGCCCACAATGCCGCATGAATCCTTTTATCCCACTTATGTACTGCAAGGCTGCATTTTTGCTAGAATTTGACACAACACAAAATTTGGTCGTTCCACCGTCCATTTGTGCTTGGCTTGTATGTTGTTGCCTTCCATGCTTAATAGAAAACTTATTGACTAGGGCTTCTACTACCTCATTAATGAAATGGCTTCCTTGATCTGTTACAATTTCTAATGGACAACCAAATCTGGTGACAATGCGTTCATATATGAACCTTACCACTTCATCCATGGAAGTCAGTTTTCAATGGCCTAGCTTTAACCCACTTGGTTAAATAATCTATAGCAATCGCAATATACTTATTTTGGCGTGAGGTAGTTGGAAGTGGACCTACAATGTCTATTCCCCACTTTTCAAAGGGACCAAGTGGAAGAATAGAACATAATGGAGCTGATGAAGTCTTACGGTTACCATGTGTTTGACAAATATCACATGTCTTACAATAATTATAACAATCTTTAAAAAGAGTGGGCCAAAGGTGATAACTGCATCAAGATCCTTCTTCTTGTAAGTTGTCCAGAGAAGTGCCCTCCACATGTACCATTATGGAATTCTTCTAGCAGTTCCTTCCTTGATCACATCCAACCGCCCTCTTGTCTTGTCCATCGAGTCCTATTTGAAATAATACTCCATGCGAGAATAGAATATGGACAAGCGGCTTGAGTAATCTTTCTCTTAGTCTTTGCATTGGCACCATCAAGAAACTTGAATTCATTCAGATAATTCCAAATATCTATGTATTCACTAGGGATTGTGTCAAGGATAACAAGGTCTGCATCGGGAAATCATCATCATCACAAGATGATCTTAAACCATCATAGGCTCGAGAGAGTGCATCTGCATTGACATGCTTCTTTCTGGCCTATCTATAATATCAAATTCAAATTCTTGTAGCAAAATTATCCATCTTGCTATCCTCCCCGATGGGTTAGGCTTATTTAAAATATATTTTAGAGCCTCGATGATCTGTTACAACTAGAAATTTTTACCCTAGCAAGTAATTTCTAAACTTCTTTGACAAAAAAATGATAGCCGAGCCTCTTTTTCAGATTCATGAGATAATTTACCTCAAAGATCTTTGCTCATTTGTCTCGCACTCCCAAAGTAAATTGGATGTTCATTCTCATTTTCATCCTTTTGGCTCAAAGTACTTCCTAGTCTTTGCATCTCGAGGCATCGAGTGTACACAATGAATGGCTTGCTCCAATCTGGATTCTTCAAAGCAGATGAAGACACCGGGGCTTCCTTGATTGTCCAAAAGCTTCATGCGCCTTATTTCTGGTTCATAAGTAACATCCTTCTTCAAGAAGCTCAAGGTTAGTGGTCATGCAATCTTTGAGAAATTCTTGATGAACCTTCGATAGTAACCCACATGGCCTAAAAATGATCTCAACTTACTTCTATTCATAGGAAATGGTAAATCTTTGATTTTGAAACTTTATCGAGGATCGTGCACAATACCATCTCTGGATACAACATGCCCTAACAAAACGCCTTTAGAACATCCAAAGACACACTTTGTAGGGTTTAGTGAGGCTTGTGCTTCATCTAACCTTTGAAATGATGTCTCCATTTGGTGCGGTGGTCCAACTTGCTCCCATAGATGCAAAAATCATCCGAAATACTCTAATGAAGGTCCCAATGTAGGGTTCGAACACCCTATTCATCAAACGCTTGGAATGTTCTTTGGAGCATTACACAACCCAAAAGGCATAACTCTATAAGCAAACGTTCCCCAAGGAGTGGTGAACGTGGTCTTGGTGATCTTTCTCTCGCTATACGAACTTGGTTATAGCCGTTATATCCATCAAAGAAACTATAGCACTCTGGCCGCCTACTTCGTCCAAGATCGATCTGAAAATGGAAGAGGGTAATAATCCTTCTTTGTTGCCTTATTAAGCTTCCTATAATCAACACAAATGCGTAGCTTCCCATTCTTTTTTATCGAGATCACAATGGGAGAAACCTATTCTCGAATTCTCCACAACAAATATGAATCCCGCATCAAGCAACTTATCTATTTCTTCTTTTACGAGTCTTGGAAAAATTAGGATTCATTATATATGGCATTTACTTTATGGGCTTAGCACCATCTACCACCTCAATAGAATGTTCTACCCAACTTACTTGACGGAGTTCCTTGTAATCAAAAGTGAATATGTGTATGTACCTTTGAAAGAGCCGGAGGTAGGATTCCTTCTCACTCTCCATCACAAAGATCACCAATCTTTATTTGTTGGAGACGATCATCAACTTCTTCTTTAGATAATTTTATGGGGTCATGAGTTGGTGTGACCGGAAGAATATCCATGACTCGAAACATCAACCTCACTTTCTTCATCTTCGGTGTCCACTTCACCGGTACTAGAGTAATCGAGGATGTCCAATCATCCGCCATCACTTGAATCCACAGTGTATCGCTTTATGATGTCGAGGGATCACATTTATCTTCACCCTCTCTCTACCACGTCCAAGTGTCATGAAACCTTCATTCCAAAGAGTTTCTTGCATGAACTCTCCTTAGCCATGGTCTTCCCAAAGCTAAGATTGTGGCACGCAATGCACCACTTTTCATCAC
>CM031238.1:125355880-125425880 GCA_018340775.1 Taxus wallichiana var. yunnanensis
AAGTGTGGAGACTAGGAAAGGAAAGTGGACCCTAGGGGTGAAGAGCGAGCATTATAGCGTGGTGTTGTAGCTTGTGCTTACTGATTCTTATAAGGACAGACGTGCAAAAGAAGAGAAAACGAGTAGTCAAATTTATGTATATGAAACATTTGAATAAAGTATGTAAAAGTGTGTAAAAAGGAAAAAGTGCACATGATATGTGAGAGTGTAAAGGATAGAGAAGTGTCATATTGCTTAAAGATTGTTGTTTTGAATGGTGAAGGTGATTTTTTTGGGGATAGAGGTTTGGCTTTACTCTCCTTCAATGACTCTTCCCAATAAGCACCATTGTAGATGGTACACCCCGATTTGTTCTATTTTTCCCGATTCGTTCGATTGTTTTACTTGTAGGAGATAAAATGTATTATGTGTCTCGGAGGCTAGTACTTGATACTCACTGTAGATCTTCTCATAAGACTTTTGTAAACTATGTTGATATGAGAAGATGACTATTTTTCCCCCGGACATTAGCCCTTAAAGGAGGATACAGGCGCTCAGCGCTTGTCTGCGATACTAGGCGCTGGTGTCTACTCTGTGTTTTGGACCCAAGTCAAATTTTGGGCCATTCTATGACTATGTTATTTATTGTCCTAATTTAGTACTATGCATATATGTATTGTAAATTTGAGTTTCTACGGGGGTGATTTGTTAACCCGATGTATGCCCCCTTGTTTGGAGTGCATACGATGATATTAGGAGAATGCGACCCAAAGGAGAGGGCCTAATGTTGTTATGAAGTGGATACTTGCAAGGTGTAGGGAGTGTGCATGGTAGAAACCAAGTGACATGAAAATAAGAGAGGCTATTAACATATGTTAGTAGTAAAAGTAGCTAGCATGAAAAAGAAGACAATGTAACAAACAAGTGTGCAAACAAGATGAACTGCAAAAAGCGGGTTTTAAACATGGGACATTTCTCACAATGTCACAAGAAAATTAGGGCCGAAGCAGCCAAAAGCATAAAATGTTGAAACAAGACATAAGGCATAACCTGTAAACAATAACATACAATAAAAAGCAAAGGAAAGCAAGTAGTGATAGATAGCCATGGTTGTATATAGTCCTATAAGGAAAATGGTACACATGAAGCACTCGTTAACATGTTAAGAAGATAAAGAATATGTCAAGGCATGTATAAATTAGTGAAAGCTAAAGTAACTGTAATGAGAAGCAAAGAAAATTGTAGCAATAGAACCTATGTAGTATGTAATAGTAGAGAAAGTAGACGCCCTCAGGAGCCTCGGTGGGACATGTAAAAGGTATAGTGCCAAGCATCACCGCAGAGTGTAAGAACTTGTAACAAATCTACATTCACCTCACAAGACCAAGTGAAAGCACATGTGTGTGTGTGTGTGTGTGTGTGTGTGTGTGTGTGTATAAATATGATGACATACTTTGAATATCTGGTTAAAATAGTAAGCAAATTGCAACATGTAAGTAGAAAAAGATATCAAGAGTAATTACAACCAAGATATGATAATGATATATGGGTATAATGGAATAGAATGCAATATGTGGAGATGAAAGGAGTAACATGCCGCCTAAGGAATGTGTATGAGATGAGGATCATTTTAGGGACCCTCAACAATCAAGAATGAACCATAGAACAAGAGTGTGTCATCGGGTAAATAGTGTGTTGCGCTAGAGTAGATGCTAGAAAGATATATCATAAAGCACGAGTGTGAAGTGTAAATGATGTGAGGTTCATTTCAGAATTACAGCCTCAACAGTCGAGTATGAACTGTGGAACTAGAGTGCACCATATGGTAATGAATATGCAATGTGTGCATCAAAGGGTGTGAAAATGCATAGGAAGATTATTGATGAGGCACAAAGGGAAAAGTGTGGTAATAGACACTAGAGAGAAGTGAAAGTGATTGGAAGGGGGGAAGAAAGCATGATGCCCCCAAGTGTGTGAGGAATACTAGGCTATCCAATGATAGTGAAGGGAAAGGGCCCTCCACCCAATGTCCAAGGAGACAAAGGCATGTGACGATGCTCTAAGATCGGTGGTGTAGGAGAGTAATTATGTATACGTGAAGGATACCTATGTGGTGAAGGTGGTGGTGAACATCTATGTGAAGGGGCTACTTAAGTAGGGGACTTAGGCTAACAAGGTGGACTAATAGATCGATGTGACGACAAGGCTATGTACGAATGGGAGAACTAGGTGTAGAGTGTGTTTTAAAATTGATAGGCATAGGAAGCCCAAATGACATGATTGGTGTATCAATAAAAGTAGGCTGAGGCAATGGTGTGCATGGTGGAACACCTTTGATAGTAATAAGTTGTTTATTATGGATGAACTTGAGACACAAATGATTCATGGAAGGGATTGTTTGGGTGGTGCGGAGCCAAGAGAGACCTAAGATAATGTCACAACATTTGATTTAAGATGTAATGACGAATGGTACAAGTATAACAAGGGATCCAACTATAATGGGAAGCCTGATGTAGCCAAAAGAATTAGGAACTAGAAATGTGACATTAAACAATGGACATTTAATAGCTAGAGTGCGATAAAGCATACATTGGTAGGAGCCGATGGATAGATCATAGTGTTATTGACGGTATAGGAACCAATAAAAGAATTGATATACAAGGAATCAGAAGTAAATGTAGCATGATAATCATGATATAAGAATGTAATGACTAGTGGCAATGCATCAACAAAAGCAACAAGGAAGTCAAGGGGCCCTGATGAAGGAGGAGACACATCTCGATATGTATGATTAGCAAAAGAATCAAGAGCTTGCTTATCATGCTTGGGAAAAGGGTCATTAAATATTTTTAGATTTTTATTATCACTGACCCATGTAGAAGTTGATACCTTAGGGAGATCGAGCATATTGTTTTCAATGAGATCTTGAATAATATGTTTGATTTAGAAACACCGATCAGTAGAATGGCCAACACATTGGTGATAATCACATCATGCATTTTCATCATAATTACAGCCACAGGGCGAGAGAGGTCAAGATTGAGCGGTGGTGGAAGAGTGATAAGGTTACTTTTGATAAGTTGTGACAATAAAAACTGAGGTGCATAGGGTAATTTGGAAAAAAGTATGACGTGGAGCTTGCACTTGAAGTGTGAGGGATGGAGAAACAAAATTGACAGTGGCTTTAGCTTCAATGGACTTAAGAGATGGGTTGAATGTAGATTTAGCTTGAAACCTATTAGAAGAGGATGGAGTATCATGATATTTTAATTTTCCCATAGATAAGAGTTTGACTTCATGCATTTTAAGTGTATGTCACAATCGATCGAAGGATGTAGAGGTCTCGAAAATAACACTCTTGTAGTGGAGATAAGAGATTTTGAATAAAAATAGCTTGCAATTCTGAATCAACGAGTATATTGGTCAACTTAGCTAGGTTGTTCTTATAACGTAAAAAATTGTCAGCTAGATTCTCATTAGATCCTTGTTTGATATGAGAAATTTGTGTATAAGAAACCTTGGTGCTGATATTGATAGAAAAATGTGCAAGGAAAGCATCGGCTAAGTATCTGAAGGAAGTTACCGAATGAAAATGTAGATCATAAAACCAATGCATGGCTTAATCTTGTAGACTTACAGAAATAGTTTAGCTAGCAATGTATGATCGCCCACATAGTCAAGACATGCCACTTGAAAATATCTGAGATGCTCTTGAGGGTCACCATGGCCATTAAAGGTAGGAAGCTTAGGGTTGAGGAAGTTAGGAGGCAACCGGTAATTGGATATGATAGGTGTAAAAGGGATATGAAGGAGTAATGAGGAATCAAGAGATGGAGAGGAACGTGAAGTAGCTTGTTGTAGTTTATGGATTTGGAGTTGGAGATCCTGGTATAAAGAGGCTAGGTCTTGAGTGCCTGAAGATGATACTTTAAATGTATGTGAAGTAATAGGATGGGTGAAATTACTGGTACGAGTGGGCATAGAAATGGGAACAATAGAGGTAGGTGGGAGAGTGGAATGAGGAGGTTGGGTCGCAATAGGAATAGATGTGTCATTAGAAACTAGAAGATTGAGCTCAGCTAGATTAGTAGCTTCTTCACGAGTAATGAATAAGAGGAGATCTAGATCTTGAGGGTGCTCAAAAATATGGGATTGGAGGTCACAGAGATCTTCATCGGTAAAGGTGTCATGAATGGCATCCATGGGAGAAGAAACAAAATAATGCGTAAAAGCAAGGTAGGGTTTGAGCAAGGGGTTCACCAAATGATTTAATTTAATTTGAATTAAATCTATATTTCGAGTAACTATTTGTAGTAAATAATTTTTAAATTCTAAAATACAAGAATGGCATAAACAAACAAGCATGTAATGTGAAAACCCTAAGAAAAAGAGGAGATAGTAAGAATTAGCTGATTTATGAGTGAATAAGAAGTGATATGGGCAGTGAAACTGCTGAACATGTTGTAGATCCTCACATGTTGAAAGTGTTGAATATGTTGAAAGTGCTCACTATAAATCTTGGAACTCATGAACAGAGCTAGACAAGGGTGCCCAATGTAAGGCGAGGCACCGGGTGCTAGTGATTGTGTAGAGCTCATGATATGTTTTCTTCTATGTCGCAAGGGATTCATTGTTGGTTCCTATTAATTACCTAATGCTTAATCCTTGATCACCGAAGGTACTTGTAACTTGCAAGAAAGAAAGGTCACCTACACATACCCACAAACCATATTAAACCTAAAAAAAAAAAAAATGTAGAATGGGGAGTCGGATTGACCCCAACGGTCACTTGAAGAGTGAAATTATGACCAAGCACTGAACTACATCTTAGACTCCATGTAGTTCTTCTAAGTGTGTAGAAATGGTGCCCTAGGATTCCCTTATGTAAGTTGCACTTGATAGCGTGTTGTAGCTAGAATGTAGAAATGTAATAGTATGTGTGGATGGAATAGAATAGAATTCCCCTTCCTATGCTGTGTATGTAGAAGTATGCAGCCCTTGTCCCTTGAATAAATGTTAGATGAATGCCTTTGAAGTGCTTTAGTGCCTTTGAAATGCAAGCTTAGGTGATGATAGTAATGCTTAGTGCTTGGTCCCTCATTTTGAAAACATAACTATGTATTTATATGATTCCCTTGTTTGAATTTCGTAATTGACAACTGAAAGGCCGACCCATGAGTGATTTTTTTTTCCAAAAGATAAAAGAGACCCAAAAAGAGTGAATAAGGTAAAAAAGGGTCAAGGGCACCCCGGAAGGAGCATGAGTGCACAGGCATTGCTATCCCGGCTAGGCGCCGATGTTTGAAGCCATAAAAGATAAATAAGTTAATTTTTTTTTTTAGGTTGTAGGGTGTGTAAGACCAAATAGAAAGAAAGAGACAAATAAAAGAGGCTAAAGATAGTTGATAACCACTTGTTTTCTTGCTTAGGAATCATGTAAATGCTAGCATGCTTTTATGACCTAGAAATGTACCCAAGTGGGTGATTTTGTGTCTACACTGTGGTCTATTTTTTTGAAGTTTGGACATTTTTGGTTTTTGTTTTATGATGTTATGAAATCAAATCTAACATTTACAATTCACTAGAATAAATTATTTTAAACCAAATGATTCTCAAACCTAACAAACAATGGATGAAGGCTTAAAATTGAATCTAAACTAATGTGCAAGGATGCATATTTTTTTGTTTTATTTTTTGTTTTACTTTTGACGAATGCAAACAAAATGAATTAATCTACTTATTGGGAATTCAATGTAATTTTCATCCCTACAAAAATATAACTACGCATGCAATGAATAAACAAAAATGTGTACTTTCCTATGTGTTAATACAAAGGAACTACTTTTATTTTTGTATGAATTTTTCAAATGAATGGTAGGAAGTACAAAACAATAAATTAAAAACAAAAAGTACAACTAATTTTTTTAGAAAAGCACAAATATGAAGTGAACCTCTAATGTGAGGTTAGATAAGAGAATTAAGATAAAACTAAACTACAAATAATTAAAATTTATTGATCTAAACTTAATTTAACTTCCTTTCTTTTTCACATAATTTATACAATATGTATGGTTAATCTAAAACAACAATTTCATCTAATCAATAAGGAAAGCAAAGAAAATAAATTCCTTAACCTATTTTCCAATGGAGGAGAAAGTAACTAGATTTAATTGGTTTGTGGCTCACTCTCGCTTGATAAATTTTTTGTGTTCTCATTTTTGTTTTCAAGTTTGCAGCAACAAAAGAGGAAGGAATTTGATTACATGTGGTGTGAAGGAAAAATGGTAGCAATATGATGGCTTGCTCAAAGGAATCAAAAGAATTGGTTTGAGATCCTTTGCACTATCCTCTAATGAAAGAAACAAATTTTTTTTGAATTGGACAATGATTATAATGGTAATTATCACCAAATATGATGACTCCCAATAATCTCTCGATAGAACAACTTTTTCTCGGCATGATGACAACAAAAAAATTAAACCTAAAACTCGCTTAGAACAAGAAGCTCTCTCAAAGTTATGATATATGTAATAAATTTTATTCAAATCCATTTTCAACCTTTATAATTATTCCACTCTCCTCTTTTATAAGAAAAAGAGCAATGCTTTAAGTTGAGTTTATGAAATCTAAGTAAAGGTCAAATTTCAATCAATGGCTAGAATGAATGCATGAGATAAAGAAGAAGTTGCTAACAATAGTTTGGAGGTAAATTAGTTTTTTTGGCATGTAAGGAAAGGAAAAACATACACTAAATGGGTGATAAAATGTGTTTAAAAAACAAAAATAAAATGAGCATGCATTGTGGCGGAACTTTAACAGCTTACATGAGGCAAACCTTCGCGATGACTTGCAAGGCCACCAAATTTTTTTCACGACTACTATGACACATGCACAAACCATCATGGTGGTTCATGAGTACAAAATTATAATTTTAGAATTGAGAAAAAGAAGATAAACCCTCTAACCCGATAGTAGGGGCATGTTGTGAAGTGCAAGAATGAGCATAATAGGTAAAGACACACTCACACTAGCATGTGCAAGTATGATAGGAGGGTCTCGAGAATTTATGTAATATTAATTACTAATATTCTATAGGCCTTGGAATCATAATTGGGTTTAAAAAAAATTTACACTACACAAAATTTGGATGTCGTATAACACCCATGAAGGGTATGTTTTATAGGACAAATTTTCCCGTATAGGGACACTTTTAGATTTTGAAGCCCAAAAAGACATTTTTTTGAAATGTGCCTTTGGAGAAGTTTATTCCTATCTTTATACTCTTCATGTTGGATATAAATTCATCCAATTTTGACCACTTCGAATTTTGGCATCCTAGAGAGGGTACATCTAGACCCCTTTAAAGGATCCTTAAAATTTGGGGATAAAAATATTTGTTTTATGGTGTGCCCTTCATTAAATTTTATTGTGCCAATATCCTCTAGGCTTTGAGAACTTTCTTGTTGAGATTTGAGAAATTTAAACAATGGCACCCTACAGAGGGTATGATTATACCCCTTTAGAGGATATTCACATTTTGAAGCCCAAAATGACGTTTCCAACTAATGCTCCAATTATCAAAGTATCTTGGTCTCATCTTCAATCTAAAACTTTGGTTGACCACTTTTTGGCACTTTGAATCATGGGGCCGTTAGAGGATATAGTCATACCACTTACAAAGGTTCCTAGTTATTCGAGATTAAAAATTCATTTCCAAACAAAGTTCATTTGAGAAGAAATGATCTCACTGCACAATATTTGGTTTAAATCCATTTTGGATAATTATTAGTAATTTGAAAATGAGGTGCCCTGAGGGGTATAATTATACCCTCTTAGAGGCTCCTTGCCGCTTTGGCTGAAAATTTCATTTTTGCACATGGGTTTTTTGAAAACAATTGTTTGATTTGACCAGACACTTGTTTTAAATATACACTTAACAATTATTGACCACTTTTGAGAATTGAAAATAATTGATGGCAACACACCCAAATTCATTTATGGTTGTGTTGGCCCCCAATGGGTTGGAGTTTAATAAAATATAGTTCATATATATTACTTCACCGTTTCTTTGCATAAATAGGTTACAACCCATAATAACTCATCCTATAAGACACAATTCATTTTTACGTTTGGCCATTAATGATATGAGTAAGGTTATTTTGAATTCAACTATGTAACATCATTGTCTATGTCCAACATTTCATATCCTACTACTAGATCAATATTCATAATATATGCATAGTTTAAATATGAAAAGCTTAGTAAGGAGGGCCAAGTGTTTCCCTAATGGCTGGAAAATCACTTTCATGGTTTGGTTTATAGTTCTCCACATTTTTTTGATTGTCTTGATTTCATGCATAGTGACCGTAAATGTTTGAATAATATTAAATCATAGATCATACTCATTATTGTTGCACTACAAGTAAAATCAAAAACTTGTTGCACATATTTTTTTTGTATAATGTGTGTCATAACCAAAGTGTGTCATAAATAATGTGTCTCATGTATAATGGGGGTCACTAGTAATGTTTTTATAAAAAAAGTGGCTCAAGTACGTGCGTCTTAAGCGACGTGTCATAAGAGACTTGTTCCGATCAATAGATGTATTTGTCTACAAATTCAAAACCTGTTGCACTTTTTTTTTTTTCATATGCGATGTGTGTCAAAATAAATACGTGTCATAAACAATGTGTGGAATGAACAATATGCCATAAGAAATGTGTTCCAATCAATGTATGTATCATTTAATGTTCTCATGAAAAACTATGGGTGGCAAGAGCTGTATGTAATCAAGTGAGCAAAAATAATATTAACGAGCAATTGGTGTATAGATAAAATAATGACATAAGATAAAACAAAGCATATATCACAGGCATAGAGAAACTAGAACATAGAGCATACAATGATATATCAAATAGAGACTAGAGCATATAATGACATAGAGAAAACAAAACATAGAGCGGAGCATACAATGATATTGAGTCAAAAATGGCTTAAATCATACAATGGCAAAGAACATACAATGACATAGAGAAAATAGAGCATATTACATATATGACATAAAGAAACAAATGACATAGCATAAAATAATGCATAAAGAAGACAATGACATAATAACAATTATTGTAAAGAGAGTACAAGTGCATGGAGAAAATAATGACATACTAACAATGAATAAAACATACAAGTTCACGAGTAATCAAGGCATAGAAAAAATCATGAACAAGATGATGCATAGGAAGTATGTGTGTAGAGCAAGTGATGTATGCAACAACATCAAATAGCTAAAAATAGGACACTAGAGCCAATAATAGTCAACTAAACATAACATGTAATAAGAAAGTTGTAAAATAAATGATCAACAAGTGTAAACCACATCAAATCAATATGTAGAGGTAAACAATGTGACCGTCAAATGAAGCAAAATATAACACATGTGATAAGATATAATGTAGTGTGATGTAAGTAACATATATTTTATATCAATAATGGACTAGTGTGTAAGGATATAATTTATATGAGCTTAGTAACTCGAGATGCCCATGGTGTAGGTATACCTCTAATATGGTAGGTATTCCCAAGGTATAGTTCTATAATAAGATGAAAAGTGTGAAAGACATGATCTAATTAGGCTTAGTATGTAGGATGTCCTTGTCTAGGTATGACCCCAATACGGTGGGTTGCCCCTAGGTTATAAGGCTTAAGAAGTTATAAAGTGTATGTATAATGTCCATGGATTAAAGTATATATACAACCATATTATTTGTACTATGAGGAGTCAATGTGCAAGGATGTAAGGTATGTAGAGTGCTATAATTATAGAAATGATGCAATTTTTCTAAATAAAAAGTAACATATGGAAATTAGGCTTAGGGTTTAGAAGGAATTTACTATTCTCTCGAGATGTTATGGAATGAAAATGGTCTAAAACTAATCAAGGATGTTGTAGAAGGTGTCATAAATATACTCATAAAATCTGGGAGCTTGAAATTGAGTGGAGGAAATGTTCACTTGTTGGGAGAGGTTCACCCGATGAATATCTCATAGGGATGTCAAATATGTCCTCTACTACCGTGACATGCAATCTTCCTTTGGCACCCACTCGTGACTATATTTATATTTAGAATCTATGTTTAGATCTTTAGGATAGATCCTTTGTACCAACAAATATCTTCTTATTGTGTTGAAACCTTAGGTTCTCTATTTGTGACCTAAATAGAGGTTACTTAACACATCCTCTTAATGAATGAGTTTTTCCTACATAGCACTACTATGAAGAGGCTCAAGATCCATGTAGTTCTCCCTCCTCATAGGTGTGTAAGAACATATAAATAAGATGAAAACAAATATGGAGGTCTAATTAGGACCTTAATACATAAGTAATTATGTTTGGCTTAACTCTTAGTACATGCTTTGATGATCTAGAGAAACAAAATATGGATGCATTTTGATTCGTGTATCTTGTTGTAATGTGCTCCAAACAAGATATGCTTTAATGTTGGGCTCAAAGACCTTCTTAGAGTGTGTTTGCATATGGGATCCTTAGAGGCCCCTACTAGATTACAATGTATATGTTTATACAAACTTGACATGTGCAAAGGATTTTCCACTCAACTGACCCTAAATCAATTAATGTAGCTTGTGCATTTAAAATATGACTATAATAAGTACAATGGATAGGTTTTTGGCCTTGGGACAAATTGATCATCCGAATTTGTCTTGGGACCGCAAAACTTTCGAGGATTAGGATGGAGTCTAATTTGAAGCATGTAATGAACTTATGAGAATATGTAGATATGTTCTATACAAGATGCATTTATTCATAAGATTCTAAGGTGAAGAACAAGTCACAACCTAGTGAAATTTATATATTGGATTGAGGAGGATGCCTTTAATTTTTATCAATAAACATGTAAATGAGATAATAGTGAAATACATATCTAGTATTATTAAATTTCCAATATAAAACCAAATTTTAAATACTACAAAATAGTATGTGTTTTCTAATACTTGTAATCCACATCCCTTGTGATCTAAGCCATGAAATACATCAAATCGATCAAACATTTGTACATTTTAGTCATGTAAAAATCATAAAGCATAAAAAAACAACATGTAAATCAAGACACAATAGATAGTAATATCAATTTACACGTTCTAACTCCTTTTCAACCTTAAAAATCTATAAGCCTAAATAACATGTACATTCCATAATGTGAGCAGTAAAACTCCAACAAGTGTTGGATTTTGACATTCAAAGTTACATGTCACAAAAGAATTAGGTGACGGTCCAAAAAGTTATGTGAATGTCATATGATGTTCAAAAGTTAATATGCACGCCGAAAAAATATATTGATAAAAGTTCTATGTTATAACCAATGTTGGTGTTTATTAAAGACAATATTTTACATCAACTTTTTATGGTGCATTTTTCTATACTTGTAGATTTCGTCTTTCGTATTTTCTAAATTACATTATAATTACAAATCTATGTGGGATTCTCTAATTGATTGAATTTAAATGATTTTAACAAACTTAATCTTTATAAATCTTTGGGCCTTTGTTGTACAATTATAAACCAACAAAAACAATGCTACATTAATCAATTTCATAGTTTATTAGAGATACAATTATTTTTCATAAATATCGATTGTACACTAATCAATTGGATCTTCACTAATCAAATGAAAGATCCAAAAACATAATTAAAGTTTGTGAGAGTATTAATACACTATTTCAAATTATAGTTATAATTAAAAAGCAATAATAGTGAAAAATTAAAAGAAAGGAATCACCAAAGGTCAAACGTGCAATTATGTAGAAAATGAATTCCAACTTCCAACTTTCGACCTCCAAGTTCAACCTTCAAGTTTCACCTTTCTTACAAAATCCCAAATCCAATGTTTGTAGTTTAATATATATTTGTAAGAAATCAAACAAAAATAATCAAATATAACCAAATAAAATTAAAATATCTTTATCTTTGTATATATTATCTTTATGTGGGGTTATTCATATAGAGTTTCATGTGCCATTCTCTTATAGATGTATGCTTAGGTTAAGGTTTATTCAAAAATAACATTGAGATGAGTCTTAAAAGATGCATATTTGGTTCTTGTAAATTTATTTTTCCATTCAAAAGGTAAGCATCTCTAAACGTGAGGCATACAAAGTTTAGAATATTGTATTGAATATGTAACTTATAAAAGCCGAATGTAAATTCTCAGCATAAACTATTGGAACATAATGATTAAGTGGGCTGGCCACCCCTTAATTAAATGGGTCCATCACTATTATATAGGTTAATATTTAATAATATGAAATATTTATATTTCTATTATTAAATATGCTAACCTAGGTATATACTTTAGGTTAAATATTTAATATCATGAAATGATTATATTTCTAATATTAAATATTATAAACCTAGGTGTATCTGTCAACCTTTTAGGTTGAAAAGGTGGGTTGGGAGACATACCCAATCACCTTGTGTAAAAAATACATTAAGGTCCTCATTTGAGATGTTCGTAAAAATATATCAAAGGTAACAATTATTTACCCTTGTGATTAGGGTTGAAAGGAGGAGGTGAAAGTTACTGGATGTAAGTTTGGTTCTTTGATAATAAAAGGTTATTTGAAGTGGTTTTTACCCTATTGGGGTTTTCCACTATACATGTTGTGTCACATGTGTATTTATCTTTGGTATACATTTACTTGTCTCATTATGTAATGTTTATTTTATTATATGACATAATGTATTAATGTTTAAATGTTAATATGAATGTTGATTAAATCCATACTAGTTGAATCCTCAATTTCTAACATGGTACCAGAGCTTGGGGTAAAATTAAATAGGTTAGATCTGAGGTATAATATTTAATCTATTTAATTTTTATGGGTTTATTCAATCATTTCGAAAGGGTATTCAAAATGGTCGAGACCTCTTCTTTCTAATTTTTTTGTGCAACCTAATTTTTTTGTGAAGAATTTATGTGGATGCACAAGTGAAAATTTGGGAAGAATATTACCTCCCGTGAATATTTGTGTGAAAAACCTGGTAAGGGTTAAATATTGTATGAAATATTTTCCTATGTTTCTTTAAGTTTTAATATGTGCAGGCCCAGGTTAAATTCTAGGGTAAACATGTAAAAATTCAAAGGAGACAATCTTCCGGAGCACGAGTGGGAGAACGAGTGGATTTTGAACAAGGGAAATGAGCGGGAACTTTCAGCGGATCAGATGGAGTAGGAGAAGGTGTTGAATCTAGAGCAGGATCACATGACTACTTTGAGAAATGACAATAAGGATGAGTCCGTGGTGGAGACCACGTGGGTAGAGCAAAGGCGTACTGGTTGGTAAAATAATGGACAAAAAGATTCTAGATGGATTGGAGCCTTCCAAAGAGAAAGGTAATTTATCTCTTAAAATTCCTGAGATTCTCTTGGCTAGAGCTAAATCTATGATGGAAGGAGCCTTGTTTGCGAAATGTCTGGGTACTAGACCCAACATTGACTATTTCAGAGGCTAGGCCAAGAGGATATGGGCTTCGAATGGAGCCATTGAGGTCTCGGCCTATGTGAATGGTTTCTTCCTAGTCACTCTACCCAGTAAAGAACATGTGGCCAAAATTTTGGCAGAAGGGCCGTGGTTTCTTGGAAAATCACATGTGGTAGTCTAGAAATGGGAACCGAATTTTAACCCTTTTGAGAAAATTGTTTCGAGTTTCTAATCTGGGTTAATCTCCCAGGATTTCCCCTTGAGTTTTGGGAACCAAAGGTCCTTATAGGTATTGTGAAGAGCTTGGGCTCCCCTATAGCTCTGGATCTAGTCACAAAAGCTAAGACAAGGCTTACTCATGTTAGATTCTATGTCAACATGTGCCAAGATGCTAGTTTGGAAGTAACATCAAACTGATGATCACAAAGGAGTCAGGTGCAAATATTCGATTATGAACCATCACCTTTTACTTACATTAAATGCAAGTTGGTGGCCATGACTTGAAAGATGCCCTCAATCAAAGAAAAATAATGGATCAAACATTAAAAATCATATGCTTTGATAAATAATAAGGAGAATTTAGAATGGAGGAAGATTGGGAAAAATGGTAGGGTGGTGATTAATGAGAAGCTGGAAAAATGAAGATATACCAAAAGAATTCAGTCCCTCAGAACGCCTAAGGGTAAAACCCCAATCAAGGGATTATTTGTCACAAAATATCAAGACAAAGATAAAGACAAAGACAAAGACAAAGAAAATGAGGATCTTGTCTTGGAAGAGGTGGTTCTAGAAATAGAGGATGTGTATGTCCAGGAATCAGAAGGAAAATATGCCTTGCAAGTTGCTTGTGGACCCTCACTGGATGAGGTTTCATCAATAGGTCAGAGTTCATTTGGTCAAAGACAAGATGATGCCATTGCTACCTCAAATGTTTTTGGGATTTTAATGGATTATGTTTTAGATATGTATGAAAATGCTACATCTCCCAAAACACTGGTAAGTAAATCTAAACTAGTTACTTGAAGCAATTCTAGAGAAGATGTAGGAAAAGATTTAGCTATAAGGGGTAGGAAAAGTAATAAGGAATTAAGGGAAAACAATGCTAGGAAGGAGGTGGATATTGGAATACAAAGCACTTTGGGGAAGGCTTTTTCCCACAATAAGAAAGCATAAATGATTCTTCTTTCATGGAATATTAGGGGTTTGAACAACCCTAGTAAACATAGAATAGCTAAGGACCTTAGAATCAGAAATAAACCTGATATTTTAATGCTTCAAGAAACTAAAATGAGCATGGATAGATTTAAAGAGGTGAGCAGGATTATTTGGAAATAAGGTTGTTGGGATGGAAGTAGCTCCTCTGGAGCCTCAAGAGGTATAGTTACTATGTGGAATCCTAAAGTAGTGAAGGGTGAAGTGATTCTCACTTCCCCAGGGCATGTGGTTATAAGTTTTACTGAGATTGAGTCAAAGAAAACATGGTATGTATCAAATATATATGCCTTGAATAAGACTTGTGAAAGAAGGAAATTATGGGAGGATCTGTCTAAATTCAAAAAATTTTCAAGGAAAAAGACTAGATCATTGGTGGGGATTTCAAACCCCCTCTCCCTAGGAGAGAAGAAGGGTGGCTTCATTTCTTATTCTGATAGCATGGAAGATTTAGCAAATTTTTAGCTAGAAATGATTTGTTTGACTTGGAGTTGGAGGGTCCAAAATATACTTGGGTGAATAGAAGGATGGGGTCTGAGCTCATTCAGATTAGACTAGAAAGATTTTTGGTTAGCCATTTGTGCATGATCAATCAACTTTATTCTCTAAAAACCCTCCCCAGAATCGGTTCGGATCATAATCCTTTACTCCTAAATTTGGGGATGAATCATCCCAAGAAAGCAAGACCTTTTAGGTTTGAAAAGATGTGGTTGGATCATCTCTGATATTTTCAATAGAATTCAGGAATGGTGGGGTATCCAAGTTCATGGTGTGGCTAGTTTTAGATTGAGTTTTAAACTGAAGAATGTTAAAAGTAATCTCAAAAGATGGAATAAGGAAACCTTTGGGAATATTTTCCAAGAAAAAGAAATAATAGAGGATTTAAGAACTATTGAGGAACTAATGGAGGATGATGGCCTTAACCCTGTTCTCAAAGATCAGAACATAAACTGTTGATTGAATACCATGATATTTTGGCTAAGGAAGAGGTTTACTAGAGACAAAAATCAAGGGTGAAATGGCTAAAGGAGGAATACTAAATTTTCCACTTCACAACTACTTCAAAATCCAACCTCCTGAAGATTAATGAAATCAGAAGAGAGAATGGGGTGATCTATTTGGAGAGTAAGGAAATCAATGATACAATTATAAATTACTTCAAGGAGACTCTTCCATGTGGGGTAAGACCATGGAGGAGAATTCTCAGAATAAATTTCTTGATCTTTTTCAGAATGTGATTTCCCCTCTTGAAAACAAATATCTCTTAAAGATACCCATGAGGAGGAAATTCAATTTGTTGTCTTTGATATGGAACCAGATAAATCTCCTGGTCTTGATGGTTTCCCTACTTTTTCTTTCAAAAATTCTGGGAGGTGATCAAGCAAGAGGTTATTGAGATGGTTCAAGACTTCTTCAACAATGGCCACCTCTTGAGATAGATGAATAACACTTTCTTGGTCCTCATTCCTAAAGTAGTTGGAGCCAAAGAAGTTAAGGACTTTAGACCAATAAGTCTATGTAATACCAATTATAAACTGATTACCAAAATCATTGTTGGTAGGATCAGAAATGTTTTGGCCAATTTCATCTTGGCTAATCAAGGAGCTTTTGTTCTGGGAAGGAAAATTATGGATAGTATCATTGTGATCCAAGAAGCTATTCATTCTATTGAAAACTTAGGAAGATCTGTTATGTTTTCAAGTTGGATATGCATAAAGCATATGATAGGATTTCTTGGTCCTTCCTTCGAGCCATTTTGATCAAGGTGGGCTTCAATATCTCTTTTGTTAACATGATCATGACCTGTATCTCCACAACTAGCTTTGAGACAAGGAGACCCTCTCTCACCCTTTCTTTATGTTATTGTGGCTGAGTCTTTAAGTAGGATTTTTCAACAGATTTTTCTTCCAATAGTATCAGGGTATTAAAATATCTAATGGCCTTCCACCTTTTTGTCTTAATCAGTTTGTTGATGATAATTTCTGTTTGGTAAAACATCTATCTAGAAGCCTCTAACTTTAAGGTTGTTCTAAATGACTATGAATTGGTCTTGGGACAGTTGGTTAATTTTCATAAAAGTGTTGTTTTTTCATTAATGTGGAGCATCCGATCCAAGTCAGATTAGCTCACATTTTGGGGTGTCGAGATTAAGAAATTTCCTGACTCCTATTTGGGAATGCCCTTGTCCAAAAAAACCTGATGTTTCTATTTAGAATACCCTGTTGGAGAGAGTGAACAAAAAATGTCTTCTTGGAAGGGTATCCTTCTCTCTCAAGTAGGTAAGATTCAATTACTTCAAAGTTCCCTTCAAGGAATTCCTATTTATGTCATGTCCCTCTTTAAGCTTCCTTCCAAAATCATTGGGTCCCTAGAAAAATTCAGAAAATTCCTATGGGTGGGAGCAGAGGATAAGTTCAAGTTTTCGCTTGTGGCTTGGGAAAAAGTTACTAAACCTAAATTATGTGGTGGCCTAGGATTAAAAACATCAATCTCATGAATGAGGCACTGATAGCTAAAGTTGGTTGGAGGATTGTTAGAGAAGAGGGTCTTTGGGTGGACATCATCAAGAAGAAATACTTGTGGAATATAGGTAGATTGGACTCCTTTTTCAACCAAAATGATTTTCCTAGAGGATCCTTATTTTGGAATTCCTTTGTGGCTTCTAAGGACATACTTGAACAAGGGTTTGATCTGGGAGATTGGAAAAGGTAACAGAATCAGTTTCTGGAATGATAGTTGGCTTGAAGATTATCCTTTGGCTAGCATGGAGTCTTGGAAAATGGTAGCACAACACTATGAAGATAGGGAAAAATTTGGGTATAAGACTTTTGGATTTAAGGGGGAGCCATCAGCTGGGAGGTCATTGTCCCCCCTTTGGATTATAATGGGGACCACCATCCTTTTTGGGAGCTCAACAAAAATTAAGGAATTTCTACATACCCAATTTACAAAACAAGGAAGATTCCATTAAATGGAAAGAGGAAGAATCTAGGAATTATTCGGTTAAATCAACCTATAGACTAAATTTTAAAGATTCTATTCAAAAAGAGTATTGGGTAGACTCTGGGTGAAGGATCTTACTCCTAAAGTAAATATCTTCTATTGGTTGGCAGTCCAAAACAGATCCTTATGGTGGATAATCTCAAGAAACGTGGTATGAATCTCCCCAACAGATGTTCACTTTGTAGGAAAGAGGAGGAAAATGTCAATCATCTTCTCCTTCATTGCCCCTTCTCTCAAAAGGTTTTTGACTATCCAGGAACTATTCAAATTTCAATGGATCATGCCAAAGACTATTGAGGATTTTTGCATACAATGGGAGAGCCCCTTCAAGTTCCCCATTTTGGTGATGGCCTAGAAAATTTCCCTTCCACATCTCTTTTGGGGTTTATGGAAAGCTAGGAATGATTGTATCTTTCGTGACTAAAAGGCTAATCTCAAGAAAGTATGAAGTAGAGTCATAGCGGCCATCAAATAAAATACCAAATTGTTTAAAGGTAAGGCTAAAAAACCCTTTTCGAGATGGGAGGAAGAAGTTCTTAAAATTTTTTCCCTCAGTCCGGTGGAGATCAAAAGACCAAGAATTCACACCAGATGGACCAGGCCGGAGAACAATGTGTTTAAGCTAAATTTTGATGGTGCGTCAAAAGGGAATCCAGGTCCTGCTAGGGGGAGGGATCATTAGAAGTGATGGTGATTGGCTATATGCCTATGTTGGTCCGTTAGGGAGACAAACTAACAATATGGTGGAGGCTAGAGCTCTTCTGTGGGGTGTCAACTTGGCTAAGGATAGAGGGATAAAAATATCTAGATTGAGGGGGATTCCCTCATTATTGTTAATGCTCTTAACAATAATAACACTATTAATTGGACCTTAAGAAATTTTCTTAGTGACGTCATGGAAATTTAAAAGTTTTTTACAAGGTTTCAATTAATCATACCCTATGCCAAGGTAATACGTGTGCGGATAAGTTGGAAAATTTTGGCGTACAAAACCATGATTACAAAATATGGAGTAAAGGTGATGACTTTCCCTCAACAATTAATGAAGAAATTGGTAGAGATAGAATGCACTAAAATTGATGATTCTTGCACGAGTGAGCATTGGTGTCACTTGAGCCAAGACAATTTACTTAAGGGGAGTAGTTTCAATTTATGTCTTGATGTTTCTAAAAAAAATTTGAGCATTAGAGGTGTGAGTGGGTGTGATAGGTTTTGCATTGCAAACATGGGTGGTGAAAAATCAGGGTCAAGCCGGTGAGTCAGGGTATCAAGGATTTCAATTGGCCTTTGTGGAAAAATCTTAGGATTGGGGTTTTCACAATTTTATCTCTAAATTACATGGTTACGATCCTTTGTTGTCGAAGGATTTTGGTATGGCTTGGAATGAGGGAAAGTTTATGGTGAGAGGTATGGAAATTGAAGTCATTGAGAGCACCATTTCTCAAGCTACAAAGATGTAGACATGGAGGGCTCAAGATTTTTAAAGACAGAACCCGTAGGAGCATGAAATTGAGACATTTTTGTGGGTAAGGAAAGGTGTTCTTTTTCACTGATGGCATTGCTAGATCATGTATTCTGGGCATTTGGAAGGAGGTGTCTCTAAATTATGAATTACATTACTTTGGAGGAAAATATCATAAAATTTACACACATCATCTATCTTTCCTTAACATGTTTAGACATAAAATCATGGTGAGAATTCCATTTTTCCTTTTTATGTCGTTGATTGCTTCTTTGAAGGATTTCCAAAATGACAAGGTGGAGACGCCTCTCCATGAAGGGCTCATCCTTCTGATGTATGAGAATGGGAAACCCATCCCTGCCATTTCCCTGAAAGATAAGGAAGAGGAGGAGGACATCACCCTGAAGCGAGTGCCTCACCAAGATGAGGGCCAGGTAAAATGTCTGTGTATAGGAATGTTGAGAGGATGAAGGAATTGGATAAAGGGGTGGAAGGTAGAGGTGAAGCTATCACTTCCGGAACAAGGGTATAGATGGTGGTGATAGGGATCTTGAGGGTTTATCAACAAGGTTTAATATTTGGATAGGGTTATACAGGCTATGGAGGAGACAAATGCCAGCTATCGAGAAACCATGATGGAAGTCATTCAGATTCCAAAAAAATCTATTTAGCCCAGGTGAACTTCAAGTAGAAGATTATCGTGTTGGAGAAATCAGATCAAAGATTTGAGCGATATGATGGACGTGATGGAGGAGGGCACAAAAAGAGAAAGTTCAATTTGTGTATCAACAACTCTGAGGAATATTTGGAAGAAGATATGATTGAGATGAGAAAAGAGGAGGAAATAAAAAAATATAGTCCTGTTGACAATAGGAAGCTTCCCCTAAAAGTTAAATGATCTTTTAGTCTTGGACTGTTTGCAGGATTTTTGCGAACTATCTCAACTTGGTTTTTTTTGGCTGTTTCATTTAGTGCCTCTGTTATTTTCTCATGGTCTGACTTTTCATTGTAAGAGTTAAGCTTTTAAAACTCATTATGAACCTTTTTGTCTCTTTTTTGCTAGTTGTTTTATGCTCCTTTTTGTTGTATACTCCCTGTAAGGCCCCGGATCTCGATCCTGTTTTTACCTTATCTAATAAAAAACAATCTTCCTCGAGAATAGGAATTTGATTTTTCCTATTGGCTCGGTTAAAGAATCTTGGAATGGGGAAAAATAATATTGTTACCGAATACTCTGGTTTGAATTTATTTTTTTAATTTAGTATCATCTATTTTTTAGTGGGCTCCCTTTAATAGGGTTCTTTCTAATTGTTTTTAATAAATTTATACTATAGTCTTAAAACTATAGTAATTCTTTATTTTAATAAAGAAAAATTATATTGATGTTTTTCGATATAATTTATACTCTGGTCCCTTCAGAATCTGTACAACAACAAAAAATGGAACAAAAGGAAAATCAAAATCAAAATTTTAAAAAATGTTGATAGTTTCAGGAATCGTAGGCGATTTCATAAATCGCCAATGATTTTCGTCATTTTTGGCAATTTACCAACCGAAACCCAAATTTGGAAAATATAACCATTTTTTTATTCAATTAAATTTTGAGACCAAATCGTCAGTGATTGGCTCAATCGCCGTGATTCACCTAGAATCGTAGGTGATTCATGGAATCACTAGCAATTTCTGTAATGTTTTCAAAATTAGGTAGTATATATTACATATCATATATTTTTGTAGATCTGGTTTTGTAAAATAGTTATAATCGACTTTAAAATATATACTTGATTGTTGATACAAACTATTTTGATCAAAATCTAGATATTGTCATCTTTTTAAAATATGTATCTAACTTTGTGGTGTATTATATACTACAATGAGATGTGTTTTATAGGTTCAAGAAGACAATGGCGTCTAATTATTTTTGCCTCAATAAATCCTAGATCCTGAATGGGGCCAATTACAACATCTGGAAGATCAGGGTTAAATCAAAACTTATGGTGAGGAAACTTTAGACGATTGTTGTTTCGGATATGAAGTTACTTCCACTTTGGTTGTCAAGTGACAATAGATAACGTGAATGTATTCTCATAGTGGATGTAGAAGGCTCTTTCCATGATTCTACGCAATGTGAATGATGAATATCTTCTGCACATTGGTAATATTGAACATCCGAAAGAGGTATGGAAACAATTATAATCCATGCATGAAGGTATACGTTTATCTAAGATCATTAAGATTGTTTTAGAATTTGATTACGACTCATATGAAAGGAGATGAAAAAGTAGTTAATTTCTTAGCCAAAATTAAAAATATTAAAGCACAATTAGATGGATGAAATTGTGACTTAATTGGTGAAAAATTAATCTACTTTATTGTTCAGTTGAATATACATGAAATATTTTAGAATTTTATTTCTATCTTAAACTCTAAATATCAGAATGAGGATGAATTTCCTGATTTAAATTCTTTGAGTTCTCTTCTGATACAAGAAGAGAAAGTGATGTTGAACTTTGAATCTAAGGAGAATGCCTCTCAGGCACTCACAAGCCCTTCTCGGATCAGAATTTTAGATCTAAATCTTCATTTGCTGATAAGAAAAGTGTTTCTTCTGAACAATTGCATGTAAGCTTTAATGGTAATTGTCACAAATGTGGTAAATTTGGGCATAAAAAGAAGATTGCAAATCTAAGAAAATCATAAACATGTTGTGTCTTCTAAATATAATTTAAGGAAAAAGGATAGTTCTAGTGATGCTCCTAAAACTTGCATTAAATGATGCCTTATTCTCTTCTTCTAGTTCTACTTCAAATCATATGACTGGTATTTCCAATTCGGTATTTAATAGTATGAAAATAAATGAACATGTATATCTTGGTGATAATTCACTTTTAGAAGCAATAGAAAAAGGAAAAGTAAAATTTGTGAATGGTGTTTTGAATAATGTTTTACTTGTTCCTAAACTGAAAAAGAATATTTTATCATGTTCTCAACTAACTCATGATGGATTATCTATTCAAATTTTGAAGGACACTTGGTACATCAAGGATAGTGATGATAACATAATTGCTGAAGGAATTCAAAGAAATGGTCTATATATTTTGTGATGATTTCTCTTCTACATCTTGTTTTATATCTCAAAGTTTGAATAATTCAAAACTATGACATGAAAGGTTAGGACATGTTAATTATCGAAGCTTATATGAAATGTCTAGATATAATCTAGTGAAAGGTTTACATGTGTTTTCTTCTTCTTTTGAAGTTGCTTCATTAAATGCTTCTTTATATATCCCTAAAAAGAAAAGAAAGAAACTTGATATGACTTCTTTTTTCTTATGTTGGATATGGTATTAACACTGCAGGTCTAAGGATTTACGACCCTGTAAAAAGGGAAGTAACTAAAAATCACAATGTTATTGTGTTGGAAAAATGTTTTTGTTCATCTATGAATGGTGATGATATTCCTAAATCATCAATTCTTCTAATGATGGTTTTGATTCTGATAATGAAAATTTGGTAAATGGTCATGATGATGTTTCTTGTGTTGATACTATGGATGTTTCTAAATCTCCTATCTCCCTAGTTAAGAAACCAAAATGGGCTCAATCTGTGTTAGAAAGTTCTAATCCTATTAACCTTAGGAATATGACCGAAGCCACCATATTTACCACACATTAAATGGCCTTATATGAACCTAAGCCGTGAAGTGTTATAGGATATAGATGGTTATACAAAGTAAAATATAATACGATAGTAGTATTGAAAAACACAAAGATAGACTTGTTGCTAGAGGTTTTACTGAGAAACCTGGTATTGATTATGTTGAGATCTTTTCTCTTGTAGTTAAGATGAGTACTGTTAGGGCCTTGTTTTCTATTGCTTTGCTCATTTTTGGGTGGGAAATCCACCAAATGGATAAGGAAAATTATTTTTTGAATTGTGATTTAAAAGAAGAACTTTACATGTTTCAACTTAAAGGATTTGAAGAAATTGGTAAAGAAAACTATGTTTGTAAGTTGAGAAATCCTTGTATGGTTTAAAGCAAGCTCCTAGAGCTTGGTATGTGAAAATTGTTTCTTTCTTTAAACTCTTAGGTTTTGTTAATTTTTCTTCTAACAATGGAAAACTTGGATTTTCAGATTTTTCATTGAGGGGAGTGTGCATGACAATGTCACCTCCTAATGGAACTTGGTATTTGTAATATTAAAAATGCAATTGTAAAGACCTTCGGTAAAGTGTAAAAAGACCTTCGGGCATGTATACCTCCTCAACTTCTTTTTAGAAAGAATTGGAGAAAGACCTTAAAGGCAGTCCTCAATAAACTCTTTAGTGATATTGAGTTTACTTGATAAACATCCAATGCAAGCATATAGTTAAAGAGGTTCTTAGTTATAAAAGGCTCATATATGCTTAGGTTCAATAACCTTTTATGAGAACTTGTGAGAACATGTAAAACTCACAAATCATCTTGTGATCTCATGCTTTCTAGCTTCATGTCCAGATGAGTGTACGAGTAATCAAGAAACATGAAACCACGTCGAGTATACAAGGGCTTAGTACCTTGGAGATGACGATGGATGATATGGGTGCAAAGTTGATATCGAGTCCTCGGTGTGATCCCGACAAACCTGCAGCTCACATACACTAGGAAAATAATGATTAGAGATTTTATGCGGGGCTTCCCAAAAGCAAATCCAGAAGCGTTAACTTCCTCGGTGGCTATCAACCCCGTGCAATAAGAATAATAGTACAATAGCATCCAAAACAAATGACATACAAATTGATAAATAAACGAACCTGGATGGTACCAAAAAGCGTGAGGCAATTCACATTCGATCGATGCGTGCAACATGAATCTCATTACATGAACCCAAATCATGAGCAGAATGTCATAGAAATCCCACGTGTTATCACCCAGATAGAATAATAATGATATTATAAAATGACTAAAATCTCACAACATTCACATGAATTTCTTCCTCTTCCTTTTGAGGGGAGAAGGCTCATATTTATAATTTGAATTTGGATTAAAATAGAGGATTAACGAATAACCATAATTTGCAAAAGCAATTTTGATTAAGAGGACATGATGAAGAGTTTATTTGATGGTAGGGTTCATGATGTGAGAAAAAGAAAAGGTGTGATGTGGAGTGGGGACATGGTTAGGTGTAATAGTGAAGCCATGTGTTCACTTTAACTATTGATTTGTTGGATTTGTTGTCGGATATTGAGATTGTGAATTATTGACTTCATGGGTGGGGTTAATAATTTAATAATTTGAGGGAATTGAATTTTTAGGTGGAGATTGATTTTTAGGTGAGAACTGATTTTGAATTAAGTGGGAACATGTGGGACTAGGTAGGTGGGATGATAGATTCCACCTTTTGAATTTAAGAAAAGGTGTCGGATGGGTATATCAATACTCATGAATTAATAATTTGTGGAAGATGGAGATAATATCAAAAAGTTGAATTATCAAATGGGTCTACATGGATCCCATTTGATAATTAATTAAGCAAATGGATAGGATTTCATGTAATTTAAGAGAAAGATGCGAGAATGGAAATAATGTGAATATGAGGTGTCGGAGGGGTGCTATACTGAAAATAGGTGTCTACACATACTTAGCCACTAATCATTGGATGATCTTTGGGATTCTGAATCCTTTTATACCAAAAGGTAACTTGAGTATGATGACGGTGTTATAATTCCTTCACCCGATATGCCACCCTAAAACCTTTATGGTTTAAGGATTATAAATCATGTAGTGTACCACGGGAAGGTAATCTATTGGCATATGTTATCCCACTTATCATTAAGGGGAGTGTCGGTGTTAGAGTAGGTATTTACCTTAGCTCATGTTCACCTAGGTACTTTATTTACCTTTATTGTATTTATCCTCACCCACTTATGTGTGTGGATATTTCTTTTTATTTATTTAGATATTAGGAGATATTATCTAGTTGTTAGGTATAGTTCTTTCCTTGATCTATGGTATTGACTAGTTCTTTCCTAGATCTATGGTATTGACTAGTTCTTTCCTAGATCTATGGTATTGACTAGATCCTTGATGTCTAGTTCTCTCATAAATCTATGGACTTGACTAGTTCTTTGATGACTAGTTCTTTCCATGATTTATGGCTTGATCTACGACCTTGACTGGTTCTTAGATTATTATTCCTTGCCTATATAAGCAAGGCCCATTCTCATTGTATTTCATTGAGTTCCATAATAATATATGATATTGCTGCTCATTTGTTTGCAAAGGTTTTGTGTAAAGTTATTCTGGCGAATTGCTTTAATCTTATTGATCATGGTGTTTGATTAGCATCTGTGTTCTTGGCTTGGTACGATCTGGTTATCGTTCCTTTTAGTTGGAACATAATGATTAAGTGGGCTAGCCACCCCTTAATTAAATGGGTCTATCACTATTATATAGGTTAATATTTAATAATATGAAATACTTATATTTGTATTATTGAATATGCTAACCTAGGTATATATTTTAGGTTAAATATTTAATATCGTGAAATAATTATATTTCTAATATTAGATACTATAAACCTAGGTGTATGTGTCAACCTTTTAGGTTGAAAAGGTGGGTCGGGAGACATACCTGATCACCTTGTATAAAAAGGACATTAAGGTCCTCATTTGATATGTTCGTGAAAATATATCAAAGGTGAAAATTATTTACCCTTGTGATTAGGGTTGAAAGGAGGAGGTGAAAGTTACTTGGATGTAAGTTTGGTTCTCTGATAATAAAAGGTTATTTGAAGTGGTTTTTACCCTATTGGGGTTTTCCACTATACATACTTGTGTCACATGTGTATTTATCTTTGGTATGTATTTACTTGTTTCATTATGTAATGTTTATTTTATTATATGACATAATGTATTAATGTTTAAATGTTAATATGAATGTTGATTAAATCCATACTAGTTGAATCCTCAATTTCTAACATAAACACTTCACACAAACCTCCCAACCTAAATAACATAATGAAGGAAGCGTAAATGATAACACAATGCCGTAAATACTCTTTCAAAAAATTAAAAAATCCTCAAACTCCCTAAACATAGAAGGATCACTGCTCAATAACAAAAACTTATAGAAATTCTTAAACCATATGAATTAAGTATTGGACACTAGACCCCAAATTCTAAACTCCAAACCCTAAACCATATAAACAAATCGTGGATGCTAACGTTGAATACTACAACTGAAATGCTAAACATGAATAACACTAAATCATAAATAATAAACCATAAATCCTAAATACAAAAGCTAAACACTATACATTAAATCCTTACCGAAACCCTAAATGTAAACATGACATTAGGGCTTTAAACACTAATTTCTCACATTGAATAACAATGTAAAAATTTATATGACATCGTAAACTATAAATTGTAAACCATAAAAAAAAAAACTCTACACTATATTGTAAACCATAAACTCTAAGCACTAAACACTTAACACAAACCTCGTAACCTACATAACACAATGAAGGAAACATAAATGATAACACAATGCTTCAAATGATCTTAGTGTTGTGTTTACAAAGTTACATTGGTGATTTGTGTTTACGATATGAATTCATGTTTCTTTTTATGGTGGTCATCATTTAATTTGGTTGCATAGGCATGAACGCTTATGTGACATCACGAACCACAAAATATGAACACCTAACACATAATTCTATACATGAAGATGACATTTTTAAGGATAAATGCACCACCTTGAACACTCATTCAACATGCTAAGTGCTCATGTGATCCCCTAAATAGCAATCGGTCACGTTGAATAACATAAACACTCATTCAAAATCATTAATTGTAAACCATAAATAATAAACAAAGAATGTTATACACAATGAGAACACCATGAAATAAATACAACACCTTAAACACTCATTGGACATGTGAAGCACTCCCATGACACCCAAATCACTAACATGCCATCTTGAATAGAAAGTATGCTCATTAACCATGAAACCTAAATACTAAACATCAAACTATGAACCGTAAAAATATACATAATCCTTGCAATTGGAAGGATGAAAATATTTATTGTTAATGAAATACTCATAATGTTTAACCCTACATGCTAAGGAGTGAACTCTAAAGAGGAAATTTTATCCAATAAAGAAGAATTGTAAACACTAAACCCTAAGTACTGAGAAACTAATTATAGATTGTAAATTCTAAATCCATAACCTTGAATAAAAACCATAAATATGAACCCTAGACAATAAAACCTAAAATCGAAACATACAACATGAAATGTGGACCTAGCATAATGTTTTGTGTATAGGGTAGATAGTGTTTTGGGTTTCCATGAGTGTTTACAAAGTTAGATTGGTGATTCATGTTTACAATATGAATTTATGTTTAAGTTTGTTTATGGTGGTCTGGGTTTAAGTTGGTTGTTTTATTTGGGGTGTATGGTCGACATGAATAATGAAATCTTGATAATGTAATTGATGGTGTTACACCTATATCATGATATATAAACCAATTTTGATATTTGAAAAATAGTTTTAGAGAATGAAGGAATATTGCAAGTTTTTAAAATCAATTCTCAATAGTGATAAAGAGATATGATTTTGTGGAAATTAGACAAAACCTTAAACTCTTGAAGAAAATCCCAAAAACTAAATCTGAATATGATTTTGGGATATTGTATTTAATGTTTAGAGATTAGGGTGTAGGCTATAGATCTAGCATCTAGAATTTATGTTTCATGTTTAAAATTTATAGTGTTTCGTATAGGGCTTAGTACAAGTGTTTCTTACTTAGGATGTAGTGTCACCCTACATAATTCAATTGGAACACTTTATATGATGACATGACATGTGGACAAATTTCAATTGACATCCCGAATTCCCGTAAAATGATAAGAACTGCAATATAATATAAACAACACCAAATAACAAGAATATAGAAATTTGAATTCATTTGAGATGTTTTATTCATTTCATGGTGAGCTTATTATACAAATACTTGATCCTATAAACTAGGAGTCAAGTCTTATCTTCCTCATATCTCTCAACCTAGAATAGCTCTAGTAAGTTGTACTACAACTCACGTACAACTATAAAATACAACTCAATATGAGATTGTATTTTATTATTTACACACTTAATAATGTTATCAATAATATTTCCTAACATTCACTCCCCTATTGTTAACATTATTAATTCCTAATATACACTCCCCTAATGTGAACAAGGTAGAAAAATGTTTACACATCTCGTGAGAATGCCAACCGGTGCGACACCCAGTAGCTCATGACATTGATATAAATGAGGGGAGCAATGCTCAACCTTCTATGGTTTTACAAAGCTTTACCACCAACTTGGACATGAACAATTCTCCACTCGATTGTTCACCTCATGTGGTTTTCTGGATCTCCACGAACCATTTCAAGATCCATGTCTGCATGTGTTTTTTTACTTCCCCACTATATTTTTCATTAGAAGGTTACATATAGGAATTTGTCACAAATTACAATAACATAAATGTATCATCTGTTTTTATTATCTACCACACAATTGAAAGAAAACACACAACTGAAAATACTTGGCCACCAAATCAGTACCGCGGCCTCGTCGATGGTGCCTAACGAGAGGTCATTGATCAACCTCCTTCCTCTGTTGCCTCCAGCCTCCATCAATGTCCCTGCTAACTCAACAGAAAGTATAGTCAAGGACGATACACGTTCCCTATCGCGATACAAGGGCGGGGTCGAGGGGAGCCTCAAGCCAGGAATGGTTTTCATTTGCATTTTCCTTTAAAATTGAGTGTCGGATTACACCGAAAATGCACTCATTTGTCCTTTTTTAGTAACAACTTTTTGACTCAATTTTGATGACGACTCTTTATAACATAGACACGACACAAAATATATATTAGATCCGACTCAACATATATTTTTGAATTTTTCAAGGTATCCCAATTGCTCCATTATGATGTTGACCCAAAAATGGTAAAATTTTGACAAAGTGTATGGAAGTACACTTACTTACAAAACAATGAGGACGACATGATTTTGACAATGTGACATGCAATAAACACTATTTTTTTTTTAAAAATGACTCTTGCAATGACACGTCTATAACACGAAATGAACAACAAACAAGACAAACAAAACGACATATAAAAAACAAATATGAATCAGTAACACAAAATTTGACTCAAATGTATTCACTCGCCTTACATGGACGCGTGAAAACTATTGTTTTGTTCTTTCACATGGTTGACTCCCGATATGATGTGCAAACTTGTAGTTGAAAGAAGAAATAATCCTGATGATTGGCGTGTTGGCTTGAATTCGCAGTGATTTTCTTACAGCTGTAGATTGCATGCATCGAAGATAGCATTTAGACAAGGAGCTGTTGGAGCAGATCACGAAGAACATAGAACACAAGTTGATTAAACACCCATGTATATCCTTGCAAAGGTAGAAGAATGTGCATGAAATTTTATTTCTGATGCCAAGGTAGATAAATCTGTGTAGCTGTTTGGAGTAAATGATGTACTTTACATCGGTTGACCATAGAATTCCAAGTTGTGCTCAAGGTGATTGTAAGCATTCATTGATGATGTGGTCAACGACTGAGAACATGGTAACAAAAATGCAATCATCCAATAAAATACTGCGAATTATCTAAATTTCTTTTTAATACAATGACTTGCCAGGAAATCCACTGTAATAATTACTAGTGAGATCTAGTATGTGTGACAAGATTTAACATGAACCATGTATATATTTCAACCAATGATGTGAAGAATAAATTTGGCGATAACATGTAGTAAAATCCACCTGATCCGCATATCAATTTAACTGTATGCTTGGCTCTGCAGAAAGAATACAACGTGCTACTTCAAGACTGGCAGGCTAAGTGAATCCAGGTTGATCCATATTATAGACTTCAAAGAAATTGACAAGACACATATCATCATGGTCGTTAAACACTGTAGATCTACATGAATACACTTGACTAATCAAATACCAAGTGAATCAAATCTAACACACACGTCCATACTATGTACAGGTCAATGCAAAATTTAAATCTTCAATACAACTGGAAGATAATATATCAATGAGAAATTCACTTCACCGTGCAACGTTGAAACCAAGCCTTTCAAAACACCACGTAGAATTCCAAGTTCATTCCAAAGAAAAACTCTTATGCAGCAGGTGACTTAAAATAAATATCTAGATCAGTCACAGGGAATCCACAAGCACTGGATCAAAGATGCTCTGATACCACTGATAAGAACTGCAATATAATATAAACAACACCAAATAACAAGAATATAGAAATTTGAATTCATTCGGGATGTTTTATTCATTTCCTAGTGAGCTTCTTATACAAATACTTGATCCTATAAACTAGGAGTCAAGTCTTATCTTCCTCATATCTCTCAACCTAGAATAGCTCTAGTAAGTTGTACTACAACTCACGTACAACTATAAAATACAACTCAATATGAGATTGTATTTTATTATTTACACACTTAATAATGTTATCAATAATATTTCCTAACATAAAAAAACCTAAATGTTAATGGGTTGTATTGAACAATATGAAAAATGATACACCATTGTGAGATTTAAGCCACATCCTAAACTCCCTTTAAACACTTTGTATGCTAATGGGCTTATTTGAATTACATACACACTCAATATGCCTTCGTGACATTTTAACCATGGACAAAAATAATATAAACCCTAAACATTAAATCGTAAACCGTAAACACTAAACACGGACCCTTGACACTTTGAGTACTTCACACAATCCTTCAAAGATAAATAACATGATGTATACACCATAAACAATTAGCCTTAAAGTACATTTCAAAGAAAAAACCACATATACTCAACATTGAAACCTAAAACATTAAATCTAAACTCTAAACTATAGACATAAAACATAAATGTTGTCCCAAGTCATTAAACCTATACCCTAAACAAATATTCTAAACCTTATAAACTAAACGTGAACGTGAGATTAGGGTTTGTGTCTAGGGTTTAGGGTTTTGTATTCAAAGCTTTGCATGATTGTTTACATTGTTACATTAGTGTTTGGTGTTTGAATTTAGTGTTTATGGTTTGACGCATGGGGTTTGTATTACTTGTTGTCCTATTTACAATTTACTGGTTGACCCATGGCATGGTCAATATACCAAAAATGATAATGTCAAACCTTAAAATCTCATCAGATCCCTAAGAAACTGACATGACATTCTAAATAATAGTACTCATCTTGAACAACACAAAAATTGTACAAAACCCCAATTTGTAAACCCTAAACCCTAAACATGTATGACAACGATGATGACGATGGAAATGATGATGACAATGACCATGACCATGAAGATGACGATCACGCTGACGATGACAATAATGATTATATTACTATTAATATTAACAAAATTCTAATAAGAATATTGATATTAATACTAATATTGATAATAATAATGATGATGATGAATGATAATGATAATAATAATAATTAGTAATAATTGAAATAGTTATATTTATTATTTTTGGCGGAAATAATAATAATATTAAAAGAAGATTCAATTTTTACTATTCACTATTTAATATTTAATGTAAAAATAACAATATTATTTAAAATTCCTTTTCACAAACCTATGACGAGGACGATGACAACGAAAATGATGATGATGACAACAACAATGATAACCATAACCATTGCGTCACCATGATGATGACAATAATGATGACGACAATGACAACGATGATATTACTATTACTAGCAATCATATGTGGAGTGTACGATGGAAATGCCGAAGGGGATGGGGTGAAGATTTGAAAATTGAGGAAGCGAAAAAGAGGGAGAGGATGAGGGGTGATTAAAAAGGGGTTTGAGGGAGGGGAAGGGCATTGTGGTTCACTATATCGTCTATATCTTGAACGCATAATTCACATGAGTGTGAATTACATTTAAAGGAGAAACCAAAAATGAGGAAAATCCAAAATGTTTAGAAGTAAAAATAATTTATGAAAGGAATCCAACCAAATCTACAAGAACAAAACATCAACATTTTCATCACAATTGCGTTAGTTTTTCAAATGGTTTTTCTTCAACATTTTCATCACAATTTGTTAGAGTTGTGCCAAATCCTACAAAGCGAGCAAAATTTTGATTATTGTTTTTGACGAAACTAAGCATTGATGACGATGTGAAAGAAGTTATCCGAAACATGCATGACATAGTGGTAGGGGGTTGTTAGTTTCGTTCATGGGGTTCATGTCATGGAAGCCAACCACGCGGCCATATGATTGTAACAATAATAATATTGATTTTGATATTAATATGAATAACAACAATAATAAAATTAATTTTTATTTTTAATAAAATTCTATTATGAATATAAATATTAATAAATAAATAATAATAATATAGATATCAAAATTTGAATTTTTATAATAAATAAATAATAATAATAATGATATGTTTTAATATTAATAATATTATTTATAATAAAAAATTAATATTTTTATAGTAGTAATAATAATATTAAATAAATATTTAATTAAAATTTACAATATAAATATTTTCATTAATATATTTTTAAATTTTTACGTTGAAGGTGTTCCCCTATGGGAAAGGCCCTTCCTACCGCTTTCGCCACTATTTTTAATTTGACGGCTATTTGTCCTGCTTTTTTCTATTTTTAGCGGTTAAATGGAAATTGCATGCTATATTTGCGTGTTTTTGGTAAACCTTAGCGAGACTCTATTTTCTGCAATAGCCAAATACGTGAATCTCATTACGTTGAAGGCATTCCTCCTATGGGAAAGGGCTTTTCGGACATTCATGGGACTATGTTAAATTTGACGGCCTAAATGACGGTTTAGCTATTTTTAACAATTTTATTTTTTTAGTGGTTATTTTTGTAGATTTGATATTTTTAACAATTTTGCTTACAATTTTTTTAGTGGTTATTTTTGCAGATTTGATATTTTTAACAATTTTACTTTTTTTTTTTTTGCAGATTTGCTATTTTTAACTATCCCTCTAAAACAAATAAGATATATCATTCGCTCGACCTTATTTCATGTCTCTGTTGTGTTCACTTTGTTATTTGCCCCTCTTGCTTTGAGGTTTGGCTACGGATCACCATCATCCTCATACTCAATCGTTGCAATACAATACTACTTATCATCTTCATCTTACCAGGAGTGTTCTTTTGAAGGCTTTCAAACCTAACTGCTCAGGAATAATGGACGCATCACGGTTAGTTTTTTTTTTTTGTCTCTCTCCCTTAACTTTTTTTTTTTCATGGCGATGGGAAGTATTAGAATTTGCATATCTTTTAATTTGTTTTTTTAATATTGTTTGTTTTTGGAGACATGAAATTTACCATATAGAAATGGATCTGTTCTTTGAACTTACAAGGAAAAATAAAAAACATTAAATTTGTAGAAAAAATTGTGTAGAAAAACTTTAAATGATATTATTGAGACCCTGATTCAGCAGGCACATTTTGCACTCAGAATACTCTGCAATTGTTTTTGGAAAACCATTAAATCAATCGAACTCTATCCATATCGCCCAAAAATTGACCAAAATCAACATTAATTTGCATTAATTCAGTTTTCTAACATGCTTGAGTTGGCCTTATGTATTAATTCAGTTTACTAACATGCTTGAGTTGGAAATAGGGATCCATAGTCATAAATACTAGCAATCGCATGTGTACAATGCAATGTGTACATTCATGCCACTATGTTAAATTTGACGGCCGTTTACATTTTTTTTAAAACTATTTTTAGCCGCATGTTTATAAATTTTTACTCGTAGTCATTGTCAATTCATTCTCCCAGTGTTGTAATGCAAAGTGTGTTCGTGGAGTGCATTGCTTGCATTGCACGATATGCGAAGGAAGGCCAGGGAACTGAAGCTCTTCAACTTTATCGTGCAATGGCAAGAACAAATATGGAGACATCCTACTTTTCCTTTGGAAGCATTGTGAGAGCATGTGCCTCACTCCAAGTACTTGGATTGGATGTGGGTAAGCAACTTCATAACCATATTGTCAAAACGGGTTATTATTCGAATGGTTGTCAACAACGCTTTGGTTCATATGTATGCAAATTGTGGTAGTATGGTAGATGCCCGCCAAGTATTTGACAAAATCTCTCAACGAAATTCAATTACATGGAACGCCATATGTATGCAAATTGTGGCAACATGATAGATGCCCGCCAAGTGTTTGACAAAATGTCTCAACGGAATTCAATTACATGGAATGCCATGATCTAGGTAAGTTCACAACATTATCATAACGATGCTACTTTGAAACTATATGCTGAAATGCAATAACTGGTATGGTATTGGCAGATGCTTGTGCCTCATGTAAGTTGATCAATTGATGTCTAATTATTTTATATAAACTTGGATGCAGAGCCAATGAATAGGATTTTCGTATTCGGGGATTGATTTATCAAAACCCATTTTCCTGGCTTTGTATTTTAAGATCCAGTTTTGTTGGAACCTCTTTAAATGTGGAAGATTCATGTTTTAGCTCCTTTGCTTTGTGGGTAGTGATTGTACAGTCTCTTTGGCCCAGTTCACTCGAGCCTTTATGGACTACGTGTAAGATAGACCATCTATGCATCTCCAGTTTTGGTGCAGTTTGCATTTTCTTGGGCTTAAAAGTTGATCAAGTTTTTATGAATGTATTTCCTTGGGTTGTGAGCTCAAAAAGTGGTTGTTATTGCTTTGTTCTTCCTTGAATTAAAACTCCAGGAAGAACTTCTCCAGGCATCCAGAAATACATGCCCTCAATTTTGCATCCACAAACTTTATGAAACATTGTGAAGTGCTTGGGGAAAATTTGGCAGACTCGGCGAGTCTCATGTCAAGACTCGCGAGTCCCGCTTCTGGCCTTGACTATTGTTTATCATTATTTTTTATGCATCTGGCTTTAAAGTTGATCAAGTTTTTATGAATGTATTTCCTTGGGTTGTGAGCTCAAAAAGTGGTTGTTGTTGCTATGTTCTTTCTTGAATTAAAACTCCACGAAGAACTTCTCCAGGCATCTAGAAATACATGCCCTCAATTTTGCATCCACAAACTTTATGAAACATTGTGAAGTGCTTGGGGTAAATTTGGCAGACTCGACGAGTCTCGTGTCAAGACTCGCGAGTCCCGCATCTGGCCTTGACAAGGCCTGTTGTTTATCATTATTTTTTTAACATAAATTTAAAAAAGAACAAATTTGAATTTTTTGAAGACTTTTGAAACCCATTCTACAAGAAATAGTCATCAATCATAGCATAGTAGGCTCTGGAAGCACGCTTCAATCTATACAACACCTTTTTGAGGCAGCACAATAGATGCTTTTTGCTCTCTTTTGCATATCCACATGGCTACTCCATATAGACTTCCCAAGTCAATTCATCATTAACCAAAGCATTCTTGACATATATATGATGGACATTTTACTTAAACCAGGAAAACAAAGCAAGGACACATCAGAGGGTGATCACTTTAGCCACAGGTGTTAAGGTTTCTGCATAACCAATTCTTTTTTTACTTGTGTACTTTAGCCACTCATTTGGCATTCGATGGCAAGTTCCCTTTCGATTCACACTTAGTCTTTTAGATCCATCTACACCTAATAGCTTCCTTTCCTTCTGATAATTATGTCCTCGTCCAAGTATATTCATGTGAATTGGTTTGATTTCTTAATCCATTTGCAAGTCTCCCCTTTGCACCTCACTTGCCTCAAAATTGGAAGGCTCCTCTGCAGTCAACACTTGAGATATGAATGCATAATTAAATGTTTTACGCACTCATCTTATTGTCTCTTCCCTTCTTGCTCAAGAAGTTGTGTCTCATTTTGGTAAAATTTATGCTACAAGTATCATTTTGGTATACTATTACTCAACAAATAGGATTTATTTTTCTTTGTTGGACTTTGGTTATTCTGGATGTTATTTTTCCCTTGTACATTATGTTAGCATACATAAGGCATGTGAACTGTATGATAAAATGCCTCAATGAGATGTGATCTCATGGACTTAAATGATTGCAGGATATGCATAAAATGGGTTTGTTGAAAATGCCTTCAAAATTTTTAGGCGAATGCATTTGACAAGTGCAAACCCAACCTCCACAACCTTTGTCAACATACTCCCTTTCTATACCAATATGGGAGCCTTAGCACAAGGTATGAACATCCATCAAAGTATAATGGAAAGTGGATTTTTGTTTGCAAAATGCCTCAAACAGATGTGGTCTCATGGAATGCCATAATTGTAGGATATGCACAAAATAGCTCTGACAATGATGCTCTCAAACTCTTTGAGGTAATAAAGCACTCTACAATGTACCCTAGCCATTTAAGGTTCATTTATATTTGCTTGCATATTTTGTCTCATTTATGTTTCTTGGAGAGCTAATATGTTAAAGCACTGAGTGGTTCTTTAAATCTACTTTGACATCAACACTTCACATTCACTACATTCTCAAGAGTGAGTGTTAGCAAACTTACATGTCTCACTTGCATTTGTATTCGATTATTACACAACTAACTATTATTTAACATCCCTTCCAATGTACTTTGCAACATTTTTTTTGGCTTTAATAGAAAATCAGAATTGTCAATCACACCCCTTATCAACATCAACTACAAAAGAAATAACTATCCCTCTAAATCAAATAACATATTCCGTTCGGCGTTCACATTGCATTGTACACATGCGATTGCTAGTTTTAGGCATATGAGAATGTTAGTTGTAAGAAAGAAAACGAAAAAAATTACAAATAAGCAAATCAAATTAAACTAATTAAAAATAAAAAATAATCAATGTTTCTATTTTATCAATGAGATATTAAGATATTTATATTTTATTGATAAAATATAAAAATATTTGTATTATTTTGATTTTAAAGTTTCCATTTATATATATATATTTATCCAAATTAATGAATTAAGATATTTTTATTATTTTGATTCTAAAATTTCCATTTTTACAGATATCAATTATGATAAATCTCACAAATTCATAATATAAAGTATACTATTTAATTTGGTAATTTTCTTAATTAATTTAAATTTAATATTATATATAATCAATGTTTGAGAGTTAATTTTTGATGATATTTAAAATCATGACAGGTTATATCTTAAATATGGCTGTATTTTGACATCTAAACTAACTAAAAGCATCTAAATGCCTTGCAAAATCCAGCAATAACTCCAACTCCATGATGAGTAATATGACTAATCCCACTTTTCACTTACTCCTTTTCTTGACAAATTCAATTCTCATGTATTAATGAATCATCGTCTTCCTCATGTAATGTACGATTTTATTCTTGAGATTTTATTCTCTTATGCTATTCAAGAATACATTTATTCGTGCTATCTTCTCGCTTGCTGATGATGTAAGAATTTATACATTTTTGTGTGAAAGATTTGCTATTAGTATGGATGAGATGTGAAAAACGCAAGAACTCCCACTAATGGTGCATTGATATAAGTAGCGGGTTCAGTTTGTTGAGCTCTGAGTCTGGTGTCTGTATAATGGTCATTCTGGTCTGGTCCTCCCACCACTGCTCCCACCAGAACATTTGGGTTTGGACCTCTACTGTTAAAGTAATTATTATATCCTTCAGAGCATGCTATGTGACGTGGATACTGTGTAATGGAAGGCAGAGATGAGCCTCTGTGGTGAATTTCTTTGGGGTAGTTAGACCCAAATCCCACCATGTATGAAATCCTTTCAGGATTGTTCCCAATATGTAATCCACCTGCAACAGATAGATTTATTCTCAAACTTTGTGTTAGTATCACAACAAAAAATTTACTCACATTTTAGGAACTGTATTGTACCTGGCGTTTGGCAAGTGATTGTAGTCTACCAGGAGTAACCTGGACGTTCTCACATGAAGCAGATGCTTGGCCCAAGTAACTAGCATAAGTTACAAGTAAAAATGATATGGCTGTTACTGCCTGCATATTGCTACCTGTTGTTTTAGAGATTAATCCACCTGTTATCCAAAATAGTAAAACCACGAGGACACTAACATCAGCTTCTGGTAAACGACCGGTGTGTTCGCATTGAATGGTACAAACTTGAACACTCAAAACACCACAAAACAGCCGATAAAATAACAGGGAGTCAAAATTCAGGGACTGTTTTAACTCTAAAACTCTTCCCCTAATGTGAGCTCAGGGGATAAACAATTAGTGCATTCATATTCAAAAACGTCAAAAAGTGTTAAACAGACTATAAAATAACAGGGAGTCGAAATTTAGGGATACTTTTAACTCTAAAATTCTTCCCCTAATGTGAGCTCATAGGGTAAACAGTTCTTACGTTCATGTCAAACGGCATTGAATGTATGGACTTCGACACTAAAAACACTAAAAAAATATCAAATATCAAACATGTCATACTTAATAGAAGAGTCTATTCTCTTCTATTTATCAGGTGGTTGCATGGCTGACGGGTCCACCAATTAATGGACTATTTATCATTTTTTAGAAAAAAATTATCATTAGTTGGATGACTAGTCAACCTTACAAACACACGATACAATGTTCACCTAATATTTAAATTCTTAAACTCTTCATCCTAACATCAGTGTAGAGATTTGCATCAAGAAAAGAAATGATGATATATTGAATCACCTGGAGTAAATTGCACATGAGAATTAGGTGTTTCAGGCAAGAACCAGCAGATAAACTTATCGGCATTTTCTTTGAAGGCATGCATGGACGGCATCTTCCCCAACAAAAACTCCTACACGACAGGGTACAGGATAAGCTTATGCCATCTCTAAAATAACGCTGTATAAGCCCTAGGAATATTTGTTGAACATAGGATGGCAATATACTAGTTCACCTGGGATAAGAGCACGCTCACTCCTGCATGTTTGTTGTCCCACCCAAATTCGTTTACGTCTGTGTTGCCTCCATAAGGAAGAAAGTTTGATAAAATGTAGTTCATATATGTTACTGCACCAGTTGCTCTTTGCAACCAGGCTGCAGCCCATAGTAACTCATCCTGTAAAACAAAATCCATTTTCATATTCAGACAATGAGGATATGAGTAAGGTTCTTTTGGATTCAACCACTTTCATGAGTTCTCCACATTTATTTGATTGTCTTGATTTCATGCACTATGACCGTAAACGTTTGAGTAACATAAACATACATCATAACCATTATTGCTGCAGTAGAAGGGACATGCTCCAGGGACACTATTCGTATATGATCCTCTGTATTTGTCTGCGAATTCAAAAACCTGATGCACATTTTTATTAAACTTGGTCAGAATCTAGACAATAACCATACACATATTGAAAATTTTCAAAGATACACTTACACTAGTTGCCCTGTTGAGAAGCTGTTGAGAGTATCCTGGATCTGACCGTTTAAATACTATGGATGAAGCAGCCATGGCGGCTACAATTTCAGCAGCAACTTCAGTACCAGGCATGTCTTTGGTGATCTTGTAAACTGTTCTTGGAGTGTCCATATCTTCTGGTCTCTCCCAGCAACGATGATCTCCAGAGGGATCGCCTACCTGATTGACCATAACACTACATATTGTAATTCTACATAACATTTGAGTATAACCGAAAGTTAAAACCTACATAACACCTAAGTATAACCCAAATCTAGTTATCAAATTAAAAAAGAACAAAATATAATATAAACCTGCACATATATAACGTCTGGATATGCTGTAGCTTTAAGAAGATAATCTGTTCCCCAACGAATTGCACTCATAGCTTTTTGAAGCTCACTGCCCATGAATCCTCCAAATTCAAGGACACTCCATGCCAACATTGTGGTGGTGTAGGCCATGGGGAAACCAAATTTGACATTGTCTCCTGCATCATAATACCCCCATCAAGTCAACCTGCACAACAATAATGCATTCAGAAACTTGGCAAGCATATCTTACTTAAATCAATAATGTTCAAGAACATAGCAGAATGCACATAGACAGCCTTGATCCACATTGAAGCAGATAGTACATGCATAACTTAGTTAAATTAATAACATCCTAGAAATGCCCTCTATGGTAATACCCTCTCACTCAACTTGCTGACCTAAGCTGCAATGTTGAATGGCTTACATTTTGTTCAGAACCATCTCGAAGAGCAGAGTCTTTTCTCCAATTTAAGCGTTGATTTCTAGGAAGTTTTCCTGATCTCTGACCTTCAAAGAATAAAATAGACTTTGACAGAGCATCTCTATAAATCTCTTGTACAGGGCGGCTAGATAAAGTACTTGGTGGTGCCACCAACAACATTAGCAAAACAAACTTTTGAATCCTCTGAAACATCATCATCTTCTTCTTCATGATGGTATTTGTTCTCTAGTTAAATAATTTCTTAGCGCTCAACTTCCTAGTGACATATGCAGTAGTAATGCAATCATTTACCCACGTCACTCCCTGAGATTGTTCTAGTCCCTGACACAGAAATGTCTTGTTTATAAAAGACAGATAAAACCCACATGCAGTTATACCAGTTTGATCAGCTTAACGGCCATTAAACCAATCTTAGACAAGATTTACATGAGATAACGTAGCACGGATTTTAAGTGATTTTCAATGCCTTTTTAGGTATCATCCTAATTTTTGAGAAAGTTACAGATGATCAATAACCACTTCTTTAACTGAAAGGATTGAGCCTGTCAATGGTTACTACAACCGGATAACAATATATGTTATCTTGTTACCCAGGTATTATAATAGTCATCCCAAGCAATCTCTTATAACCCTTTACCTTTTAACTTTGAATATTCACCTATTAAATACGATTGTAATAGAACTTTTTTATTTCTTTTTCCATTGTTGTGTAGCAGTCTACTGAAGATCGATGTTTTGTTATTACTACTTTAGTATTCACAAAAATCTCAAGATAGATATGGATGGTGCAGTTCTATATATACAAGGTAGAATTTACTTGCTATATATTACTTTACTTCACAAGTTCACACCTCTGGTTTCTAAGTATATAAAATATTCTATTTGCAACCATTTGTTGCTCAGTACACACTGAAGCATTTTAAGATTTATAAAACCTTATCTCAAAGGGATTCAAGAAACTTCTTGGTACTCTGGTGAAAAAGCAAAACAAATCTGCGTTGAGATTGAAATCATGTATAATTTTATGTAATTTCCTAATGAACTGTACGTACTTTTATTGGTGTTGAGGAGCATACTTGGATCAATGAACGAGTCATGTCATATTTCCTCTATTTGGATAAATAATACGGTTATAGGATTATAAATTACAATTTATTTGGGCAAATCTCATAACCTTTGTATAAAACTCATAAACTTTGTATAAAAATATTATAGTTAGTATGAAAATAAGGTCAAGATATGACAAATTATGCTGAAACTTATGTATTTTAGTAAATAAGAAGAAAATAAGATAACCTTATATATAATCTTATGTATAATCTTATGTAAAACTTTTGTATAACCTTATGTATTTAGTTTGGCGACTATCATAATTGTGTCTTACAAAAATATGGACAATAGCAAAATAAGAGCTTTGCAACAACATATAGACATCCACACAATATCAACGCGAAATACAATTCAAATAAACTAAATATTGCTACTATCTCCGACGTAATTTGCAACTCATTTGCAATTGCTAATAATATTCAATTGCGAAAATGGTGCTTATCCTTGAAAGTCTACATGTTTTTGACGGAAGTGGTGCGCATCTTTGGCTTATTAAAAGTCTTTGTTCTCTATTTTCCATCACGGAAAAGACAAAATGTAGATATGAAATACGGATCGTCTCATTGACCGACCAAACAGTGGCATCCTCTGCATCAAATAATCTCAGATGACCGTCTTTCGACAAATTTAGAAAGCCTGGCATGTTTTTGATTGGAGTCTCCCTATTAGCCACCCACACAATGATCTTCTCTGATATTTGGGCATACCAGTTATTAGTTTCATTTGGGCTGAAGAATCCCAATTCAAACGTGCCATTCTTTGAAATTATTGTTCGATTTCGAGTGAGTGACGCTCCCAAGGGCAGTGTGTCTACACCATGAACAGGTAACGGATGCCAGTTTTGTGGTAGCATGATATAGTAAGATACCGTTCATTTCCATTTTCATATTCTTCGCCTTTGATGCCGCACAAACATTGGTATTTCAGAATCTAATAAGTGGAGGGAGCACCTGGGTAACCTAGCTACACGGCAACTAACCGTGTACCTCACGAAAATAAATTAAGCACATGATTGTAGTTTTCAAACAGTAATTTTATTTTCAAATTTGTATTTGACCCAGCGGGAGGTGAACATACCTACATATTTGGGCTTTGGCTTATCCTTCACAAAAATCAAGTCAAAGTCTTTGTTTCCTATTGCTGTCATGGAAACGTGGAAACGAGGGTTAAACTTCTAGGCAGGCCTGGAATTTCAAATTTCAAATAATCACTTGCAAGTTACGCCGGATGAGATGCATGTCACCATGGTGGCAAAGAATCATTGTATTTTTCTCCTTGTCTACATAAAGCATTACATGTTTTCAATCACTCATTTTATCATTAGATTCCAGTCAAAAAAATAAATTCCAATCTTTGTCCAAATAGACTCACTCTTTAATATTTAGTTCCCATCCCAAAATAGAAATTCTAGAGAGTCCTAAATTAATAAAGGATTATTTTGTTCCCATCCCAAAATGGGAGGTAGGATCCATTTAACTCATTAGACTTCCATTTTCATTACTACGGGATGGGAGGTAGGATCCATTTAACTCATTAGACCTCCATTTTCATTACTACTCATCCATATCCAACAATAACTTATAGTGTTCTAGAGAGTAACAATAATCCAACAGTAATTCCGGTGACAAATTTCCGGCAACCTCTTTTCCAACGACTTCTTCTCCCGCAGATTTTTACAGGTACTATATAGTTACAATGTTATGTTTTTTCCTTGAATGCGGTCTTTCCTACGTATTATTAGTGAAGACTTTCCTATGTATGAATATATTATCTCAACTATTGCAACACTATTCTTTGTACTTTTGTGACAGTGTTTTGTGGAAAACAATAAATAGCATTAAATTGAGAAATAAATGCAACCTATCTCTCCAAACGTTAGACGGCTCTAAAAAACATAAAATTCTTATATATCATGTGTGTGACAGAGAAGAGAATACCCAAGAGCGTCAAGTAAATTCAGCAACTTTGAATTGGCAAGTAATGTTCAAAAGCAGTCTGCTTAAATGTCAACTATAGTTGTTGATTGATGTCTATTGTGATGTAATGAAATTGAAATTGGGTTAGATTTTAATCTTCCAAAGCCTGTGAAATTGTTCTACAAACATTTTAGGAAATAAATTTTGAGTGCCACAATTTTCCAGAAAATGGTTCTACACATGTACAGTTCAATCCATACCAGATTATGGTTCAAACTACTTTTGATTGTGTCTTTCCTGTGCACGTTTTTTTTTGGTGAGAAGCATGCAACTTAGAGGGGCCATGCTTTCAAGCTATTTTCATCTTCTATGCCTTCAATGCAACTCTTGATTTCTGGTGTTTTCAAAGAGTATTGTTTTTCACATTTGAAAAATGAATGATATTCTTAAATCTATCTTTGGTTTTACCTTACACAAGTAGCTCGGAGGATATTGTAGACTGAGCTTCCCCAACGCTTAAAGCGACATATACTTTTGACCCATAACTTTAATTTTAACAGCGACATGACATTGTAAATCGGCTTAATTTTGTCAGAGAACTTTGCTTATCATCACACTAAAGATATTTTGTTGACATGTTAACTTTTGTCAGAGTTTAGTTCTTTCTTGCACGTTATCGCAATCTGTGAAGAAATTTTATCAGTATGTGAGAGATACTTTTGAACTATTTAATCCAAAAGCTAAACACTTTAATTTTAACAACGAAATGACAGTAATTCGGCCTTATATCCATTGCATTTTATGGTAGTTTATGAAAAAAATTCATCATTATGTTTAGTTTTGTCAGAGAATTTAGTTTTCTCCTTTGTATGTCATCACAATTTATTAACATCTCGTTTACCTCTTGCTATAATAGTGTCTCTTACAGATGCTTATCAATTTCTTTTGCATCCATGAGAAATTAACTTTCTTTCTTCAACCTTCTTCTTCTTATTCCAATTATTCATATCTAAATTGTTTAACTTAAATGAGATTCCCAAAATATCTATTTTTTCAAATTGCACTAAGTCGTCTGCATGACTATTAAACAATAGATGTTCAATAAAGAGGTGATGAAGAGGGCAATATTGTTTGCAATTAACATGCGTGAAGTGATGCGGGTTTGGAACGTAGACAATTACATCCCTCCCGACATAACTCAAATAAATTAATATTACAATATTTCAATTTACTTGTTCAAATAAATTAATATTACGATGTTTCAATTTACTTGTTCAAATAAATTAATATTACGATGTTTCAATTTAGTTGTTCAAATAAATGTTAGGTACAAATTATTCCAATCTACGGCAATAAAAAAAATACTTTTCCATAACTCTCAAAAACATTAAACATTGACCTTTTTATTAAGACGTACTAATACCAGAACACTGCCCTTGTTTGGACTCTTTTGTTCAAGAAATCAAATCCTTGCAAGGCCATACTTAACCCACTTCGAACTCAACATAGATAGGTAAACATTTTAATATATTTGATGCACATCGAATTTCTATCGGAGGCTCCGAATTGAAAAAGTTTTTCGCAGCTTTAAATTATGAACAAACAAACAAACGTATGAGAAATTCTCAAGCTCATCAACTAGACCCGATTTTGTATCTTCCCGTAGGTATCATTAAATATTGCCTCCACATTTTCTGCTTTGTTTGCAAACCTAACGCATTAATTTTGGAGGTAAGGCAGACGATCTATGTCGGATTCTTCCACCCTCTTGTTCCAACCATGATCTAGTCCAGTTCTGTTTCATTATGTGAGTGTGGTGGATGAGTTCTATCATCGTCCATTCCACTTTGTCACGGTAGTCGTGTCATTACCCGCCATCAACAGCTCCTGCAAGATCAAAAATTATGCCCAATTACACTTGTATCATGACAAAATATGAAATCATTTTTCTTTGGCTATAATTTTTCTATGCAAAAAATAGTTATATGAAATATCAGAATGCTTAATTTTGAATTAAAAAAACTTTATTAAAATTAGGGCTCTGATATCTATAAGAGTGAGATCATCCCCTCTCAACTCCAACAAGATGTCTAGAAAATCCTTCTCTGCTTCTCTATCATGACCGACCTCTCTGTTTCTCCTCTCCAATCAATTGTTGATATCCCATGGTTAAATCAGTACTTACTGTCAGCAATTTCTAGCCTAGCCTTGTAAGAGTGGAAAGCAATATTATGGTAGGGGCCCGCTGCAACTGACCTAGTAAGCTGATGTTATTAATGTTGTGGACAGTAGGTAATATGGAAAGTAAAGACTAAGTAAAATTTGGTACATGACAGTAGGTAATGTGGAACTACAATTACGGCGCAGCAAGAAGATATGTGGGGCTCCCACTGCTGGACAATCCTAATTTGGTAGCGCAGAGAGTGGACATTGCGTTTAAAACTTCATTGTGGTTTTGGATGGTAAACAACAACAGTCACAAGGCGATGACATCTCCGAGCGGTGGAGGATTTGCAGGAACAATCAGAGCCATCAACGGAGGATGACATCTTTCATATCCTTGAATGGGTTATTTATAAATGTGGCCTCTGCTACAGTGCAAGGCTATTGAGGGAGGTGGCTGAAAGTAGATATTACTTCTGCATTCATGTTTTACCAAATGAATTAATTGCTAACACTGTTCATTACAAAAATTGCATCACACAATAGATATTCAAGACAACCTACATTATTCCACTTAAATATCCAAAATCCGGCCACCTGTAAAGTTAAGGCAACAATGGAAATGCCAATTTGACACTTTCCAGCAAGGGCATCTTCAAAGTAGACGCCTACTGGCAAAAAATATTTGTAAAAGGAGAATATGGATGGAAAAAAAAAAATGATTGATAAAATACAATGCTATTACATAAAAAAAAAAACACGAAATAAATATATGAGGGCTCTTTGGTTGGAAGACATAACTCTTATTATATCCCATCTAAAATGAGTTCATTAATAAAAGAGATATTGTGTTTAATTATATCTATTTAAAAATATTAAAAAAGTTATTTTTGTAACAAATCTATAAACTAGCAACCGCATGTGTACAATGCAATGTGACCATTGAACGGTATATGTTATTTGATTTAGAGGGATAGTTATTACTTGTGTAATTGATGTTGATAATGGGTGTGATTGAATTTGTTAAGTGTAGGAATATAGATGAACCACTTCATTTAAAGGTTCCATCTCTACATTTCAAACTTGTTACAAATTCGTACATATACATTTGCAAATCTCATATCATGAGTGGTAGCGCTTTGTTGTCAATTTTATTTGTACTAAACATGTTACATGAAGACTTTCGTACATGTGCAGATTTTATATCATGAGTGGTAGCCTTTTGTGGCCATTTTTTCGCACTAAACATGAATACATTTGATATTTTTTGGATAGTTAATTACTTTTATAGTTGATGTGGTTTGTAATTATTTTAGGAAATTATGCTAGTGTTGCATCAGTTGTTTGGTTGGTCTTTTGTTGAAAAAACCTTTTTGTATAGTCGATAACGGGTGGGATTGATAGTGGTAGTGTAGGAATATAGATGAAACATTACATTGATTTGTTCTATGTGTACATTTAAATTTGTTACAAATTCATACATGTACAGTTGCAAATCTTATATCACGACATTTGAACTAAACATGTATACATGAAGACCTTTGTACATTTGCAGATTTTATATCATGAATGGTATCCTTTTGTGGGCAATTTTATTTTCACTAAACATGAATACATTTTATACCCCTTGAACGACACTGCCGCTTTGGATACAAGAAGTGTTGAGTAAAGTAGTAGTGGAGGTGCTATCAAAGTAGAGGGTAGTATTTACAAGGGTAGTGTTGGATTGTTGTTGGTGTTGTTGATTGTTGTTGAGGGTAGTATTTGAGGGTGGGATTAGTGTTGGTAGTGTAGTTTTTGCTTTTTGCTGCTTTTTAAGATGTAGATTTGCGAGTAAGTTGAGTCCCTATTTTGGGATTGATACATCCCAAATTAAAGCAAAAACACAACTCAATATTGAATGGAGTACATGTTGCTTGCAAATTTACTTGTCAATTTTGGGCTCATAATACCTTATTTTAACAATAATCTTAAATGGCAGTATGTTATGTTGACATGGGATTTGAAAGTTTAATATATAGTCGTGAACTCAAGCACACTAAGCTACAATCTTATTGATAAGCCTAATTAGAAAGTGTGAGAGAGGCATGCACTAGAATATTGGGTGGTTTCCAATATGATGGCTAATTGGAGCACAGTTGTAAATGGGATTTCTTAAGTCTATGAGTAGCTTAGGTTATTATGTTCCTGCTTTTCTTTATAAATATGTAACAGAAAAATCACAAAATATTAACATAGTTTTCCCTCAAACTAACTATAAAGATGTCTGAAAACACTATATGAACAAATTGGTTGCATTAAGAATGGGGCACCTTTAAGGGTTTGATAGATTCAACATGATGGGTCGTTAACAACAAAGACAACAACTAATCCAAGGTAAGCAGTGAGAATAAAACCACAAGGCAACAAAAGATCTATTCAAAAAATCATGTGACTGGTTTTCCTGTGAGTACACCGATTGGCGCTATCTCCAAACTTTCCCGACTACAGGGCTCCCGATTTGTATCACTAAAAATAGGAAATAAAAACAAAATGCACGTCAAAACCGTCAAAATGGCCGTCAAATTAAATCACACTGAAAAAATGTCCAAATGACTGTCAAATTTGACACAGTCACGTGAACGACTACAAGGCCCTTTCCCATAGGGGGATGCCTTCGACGTAATTACTCGTGGAAGCCATCAATTTAACATAAAATACATTGTTTGGGTTGTAGTTGGGTTAATTCCACATTGGTAATAATTGAGGAGTAATTACTTATGGAAGCCAACAATTTAACATAAAATACATGATTAGGTTGTAATTGGGTTGATTCCATATTGATAATAATTGTGAGGGATAATTTATTAGGCAATATATACTTCAAATACTTGACCCAATAGAAAAAAAGTTAAAGATGAAACCTTGAATTGGGCGAATAATATTTAAGGTGGTTATATACTAAAATAGGTACATTTACCTTGTCATTATTATCAAAAATATTTTTTTCCAAAAATATGAATACATTATTGAATAGTCATTATTATAATAAACACACAATAATAAATAATCTAATGTATAGTGTTTTATAAACAAATATCCCATATAAGAGTATTAAAAAGTCCAACAAAAAAACACCAAATGGGATAGAGGAGTGATTTAGTGAATGCTAATAACAAAGTAGTTTAATCAAAGAAAATGTGGGACATCACGTGACTAAAGTGGACATCAACTCATTAAACTTGAGCGCTTCTTTGATAAGATTAAAGATGTCATTTCTCACGGTAGACTCCACATGGTCGGCCTCGGTGATTCCATCGTTCCATTTGGACCACCTGCTCGTCTGTGCGCACTCCCATCTCATCTTTTTATTTTCCTCCATCACTCTTGCAATACATATTTTATAATCCTCGGTCACCTACATCTCCGCTTCCTTATACTGTATATTCGTAATTTCATACTAGCTCGCAGGGTCTAAGACAAGCATGCAATCACGGGTTCGATTCCTCCACCCATCTTCTACCCATTTAACCATTTCTTTCTGTATCTCCATCTCTTTTTAGTGCACCCTAATCCCCATCCTAAAATTGGGTGTATCTTTCCCCTCCCTATAGAAGCTTACAAAACCATGTCTCCTCCGCTCCCTTCGAACTCTACTTCTCTTTGCCTTCTCCTTTGGCGTGGTGGATGAAACAGGAGCAATGTATGGATTTAACTTTCTCGTGGAGTGAAAATTCTTCAAGTATCATTCTCATCATAGAGTATCTGTCAAGAAATCTGAGGCTTCCTTAGTGAATTTCTTGGCCTTTTTACAGGCAGCCAAATTCACGGCATGAAATTCAATCTTCAACAGACATCATCGGTAGGCTCTCTGAACATCATCGACAAATGCTTCGATATCCATGCCCAAAACCTACAAAATTAACTATTTTCTTTCAAGATCTTCAATTTCAGTAGCTTACCTTCAGAACATCTTTAGGATCCAAGATTTGTACCTAGAAATAGTCTTGGGAGGAAAGAATTTGTTGAACTTCACCGTTGTGCACAAACCCGCCTCTAAGAAACCCGCTCCCAACTATGTGTGACATTTGCCTCCTCCCAGGCTCACACCTGTGTACCTAGCCCCCAATACCTAATCCACCATACCTAATCTACCTCAAAAATATCAAAATTTATATTTTTTTTTTAATGCGTCTAGAATTAGTCCTAGTTTGAGACTCGTATAACTTTTATTCAATTTGGATAAGTGAAACAAAAAATATATGAAGAAATATAGACGTGTATAAATAAAAAAGTAGAGGTATAAAAGACATAGTTTGAAATAAATATAAATGGAAACCTTACAATGGTCAATTTTTTTAAAAAAGTATATATTTATAGAGGATAGTTTTCATACATTGTAGGCATATTTTTGAGAAAGATATCCAACATTTTTGTAGAATTTATCATGGTGGAAAATGATTTTTTTGAAGTTTTAGATTTGTCAAAATTATATTTTACTAACCTCATAGCTCCCAAAGGTAGAACGGTTGCTCAAATATATGGACTCATGAAATGCCTTATAACACATAACAAATCAAAACACATACAAGTTTTTATCGATTTAAAAATCCTCGACAACATCTAAAAATACGACTCCCATTATTGGGTTTGTTACAAAAATCAACTAAAATCGTAAAGCTATTACAATGGTGTTTCTCCAAGATCCTTGAAAAGTTTCACTTGTTCAGCCTGAATCAACTTATCTCTCTACTCTTTGCCACTCTAGCCCCTCAAATGGTGGACTTGACTCATTTTATGTTTTCTTAGGTTCTATATATTTCTGCGTTGGAAGTGAGTGGGTGGTTTCTCTTCACGACTCTTTATCATGCTCCTCTTACATGTTTTGTCAACAAATCATGTCTAGAGTTGTAATTATCCCTAGATGAAGTAAAAAATCACATCATAAAGTTCTAATTAGTTTCACATGGCTCAATTTAATCAATATTTCTTCTCTTATTGAACCAATCAACTAACTATATGTAATGCATGATATAATTAGGGGGCCCAATTGAGTCAAAATTCACATCACATAGTCACAACTATGATTAGGGTCTCAAATTGGCCTAAATTGGATCTTTAGCTAAATAAATTAACGAAATGATGACCACCTAATAAAGTCGGTAGAGTTAACACAGTGGAATGAAACTCAATGGTTTCTTCTCATTCACTCAATGACCTTTATGACCTATCTACATTCAGCTGCTCTCCATAGAGGGCTAAGAGCATGGAAATGGGGGGCTCAAAAGGGGTCTTAAGTCAACACTTTTTACTTTTTTTTCTGAAAAATAAGAAACATCAACTTGTACGATTTATTTGAGATAGTTACACTAGAAATTTGAAGATCTTATAAGAAAATGAATTGTAGCATTTCAAGTCTAGTTTCTAAACTACTATTTTTAAAAAAATTGTTAAGTGTAAGTGGGTCAAGGAAATAAAATGCCAATATGTGTTCCTATTTTTGCAAAAAAACGTAATAGATAGTCAATCCTACCCCCTCATTTTTTTATCACAATTTTTTATTTTTCAAAATCTTTTGGTGGAAAGATAGATATGATCATCTAGTTTGGGATAGATTTTTTAAAAGATTTTTTAGTAAGTATTTGTCTTTTTAAAATTTTCCAAATAAAAAATAATTTAAAATTTAAAAATAATGGATGGTTGACCGTGTCCCCCCAACTACCTCAAAAATATCGAAAAATTAGTTTTTTGAATATGTATAGAATTAGTCCTAGTTTGGGACTGTATAATTTTTATTCAATTTGGAGAAGTGAAACAAAATATACATGACAAAAGATAGACGTTTACAATCACTAAAAATAGAGGTATAAAAGATATAGTTTGAAATAAATATAAATGGAAACCTTACAATAGTAAAAAAATTAAAAATTAAAAATTTAGAAGGAGGATGATTTGCTTTACGTTATAGGCATATATTTAAGAAAGATTCCAGTTCCTTTTATAGGATTTATCATGGTGAAAGATGAATATATGCATTTTCAACCAAAAACACGTAGTTTGTTGTGTTTTAACAATTCCAGGGCTTAGGTTCCGAAACCAAAACATTTCTAAGTCTAGCAAAGTTTGGTTTGTGTGCATAATTTTCAAGTATAAAATTTTCATTTATTATTCTTTATACTATATTATTTCTTATAATTTAATTTATATTTTAGTAAATATAAGAAATTAGGGTCACTTTGTGTACCTTGTGGAACTAGTCTCATAGGTCCATGAGTCATGATTTAGGAGATAGTTTTTCATAATCTAATATAGTCGGACATATGTATTTTTCAGATTTCAACATTCAGCCTAAAGCTTTTAGGGTTTAAATTGTATAACCAATGTATTTTTGGGAAATCATATGGTCATTTTGATAGGTTTCGGGGCCTTTCAAATTGGTTACTAACATTTTTAGAAGTTTTAGATGTGTTAAAATTAGATTTTACAAACCTCACAACTCTCAAAGATAACAACTTCTCAAATATATGGACTCATGAAATTCCTTATAATACATAACAAATCAAAACACATGTACATGATTTTTATTAATTTAAAAATCCTTGATGACATCTACAAATACTATTCTCACTATTGGGACTATTATAAAAATCAACAAAAATCCTAAAGCTATTACAATGGTGTTTCTTCATGACCCTTGAAATGTTTAACATGTTTCGTGTGAATCATCTCGTCTTCTACTCTTTGTCACTCTATTCCATACAATGGTATACTTGACTCACTTTGTGCACACATTGTGCTCTTTAACTTGTGTAATCAATGCACGTTATTCAATTCAACAGTTTCACAAAGAATTCATGAAATCCCTATATAATCATCACTGTCACCCAGCTTTTGTGTTGCCCTTTCCTTGATCCATCTTCCTTCTCACCATCCTTGTGTGTGCACATAATTAACTAATATTGTAAAATTTATATAATAAATTCAATTCCCTTGTGATACTCTTGCATCACAAATTACATCTTCAATTTCAATCAAATTGACTAATTGATTCATTCCTAGAGTTTTAATTAGCCCTAGATGAAGTAAAAATCACATCATAAAGTTCCAATAAGTTTCACATGGCTCAATTTAATCAATATTTATTCTCTTATTGAACCAATCAACTAAATATGTAATGCATGATATAATTAGGGGGCAATTGAGTCCAAATTCACATCACATAGTAACAACTATGATTAGGGTCTCAAATTTTCCTAAATTGTCTCTTTAGCTAAACAAATTGACTAACATCACAAAAGGTGGTGACCACTTGAAAAAGTTTGTAGAGTTAACACAATGGAATGAAACTCAATGGTTTCTTCTCATTCACTCAATAGCCTTTATGACCTATCTACATGCAACTGTTCTCTCTATGGAGCTTGGAACTCTCTTCTAGATATTTTACAGACTCTTGTTGTTCTTCCTAGGGACCTATCCTAGAGTGGTTATTCTCTCTACTTGCTCTAATGGCCTAGAATGACATAGCCTCTCTCAGCTAGCTTCTACTCTCTCACATTATCATGTGTGCCTTTATCTTTACACTCCTCAACTCCTTGGCTTGGAGTCTTCTCTGCTTGCACACTCCTTTACGATCTCTCACATTTCCACTAGGGTCTCCTCTTTTGTGCACTTAGTTTTGCACCATGGTAATTTTATATTCACTCTAGTCTCTTTGGTGGGATTTTTTTAGCACATACTTCATTCTTCAGCTACTTAGTTTTATTTCCCTTCTCTTTTCTTTTCTCTACCACATTATCATATGGATTCATGTAATCTCATATGTGTTGATGATCTATAGTGACTATCTCCTCCTTCATGGCAACATCTTTCCTCATTGCAACAATATCACACACAACCATGCACCTTTGGTTGACTTCTCTTCACCCATATATAACTAGTTAATTTAGATAATGATGTAGTTAGGCATAAAACCCTAAAACACATCATATAGTCACATTTGATTTAGTGTACATGATGTTATTAAGACCGACTAATCCTTAAATCTCATCACATCATCATAATTAAGTTCATATGACTTAAATAGGGTAAACTACCTCTCTCCTTGATCCAATCAACCAAATTTTCAATGTTTAATGAAATTAGGGCCAAAAACATATTATATAGTCATAAATTTTAAGTTTATAGGTGTAGACACCTATAATCTGATTAAGAGATTTTATTACTAAAATTGCACTAACTATCCCCTTTCCCGCAAATTGATGACATTTCATCAATAACGCACCATTTCTCTTCTATCCTCGTTAATTAATTACATTACGCTAATTGATTAACCCTTCCATCACTTAGGATGTCGATTAACGACCTTTCGTTAATTAGCGACCACTTCTACCTAAGGTAATTAATTATTCCTAATTAATTATGACCACTAATTTTAATCAATAAATCATCATTTTATTGCATTTAAATCCTCTCTTACAGCTAAATCACTCTAATTTTCCTCTAAAAGCCTCTATTAATTAATCACCTTTGATTAATTAAACCCCCTTTCTATTCCCACAAAGTGCACATACTTTATGAAAAATACATTCCCTTTGTATTTCCTCTTTGAGGTTTATCCCACATTCACTAATTTGATAGCCTTACCTCCTCAGGAAAGCTATATAAGAAACCCTCCTCCTTACCATTTCTTAGAACACCTTTGCTATAACATAAACTATAGGCATTTGGATCTTGAGCATTCTCCATTAGAATTGAGCTAACATCTTCATCTTGCATTTCATCCATCTAAGCTTTGAGTAATATGGGAAGAATCAAATGGTCTTGTAGCCATGTTTGATGAGATTCCATTCTCAAAACCTTGAGATCAAACAAACAATCAACCCTTGATTGTTATGGATCTAACTAGGTTCATTTGTAGCTTAGCAATCTAAAGAGTAGGGATTAATCTTAGTATGTTAGTTTGGTTTTGTTCAAAGTTGCATGCATATTGAGGATGTTTAGTCTCCATAAGCTCTTATCTTGATGGTTCATTGTTAGGTTTGCATTTTCTTTGAAACTCTTAGGTGTTTAGTTTCAATTCATTAGCATAGAAAAACTTATACATGAGCATAGTAGGGCTCAAATGATGCACGAGAAATCAAGAGAAACATGGATAAAATTTGGTTTGTTGAGGTCTTAGACCTCATTTTGGGTGAATAAATTATTGTCTTTTTGTTTTTCTTGTTATCTCCTTATATCATATCTTTTCAAACTTGTTTTCCTACTAAAACCTAATATTTTAAGAATTCAAATTCCTAGTTTGTCTAATAGGTGTTTTCCTTTAGTCTTCTCTCCTTGCTTGATCTTGATCCTTCAAGGAAATATAATGGAAACTTAGAGGCACATTATGGATGGAAGATCAACTTATTCAACTTGTAAATGATTGTGCAACCCAACTTGGTAACCACCTTGGGTTGAGAAACCATTTTTTTATGTTTATCTCTAACTAAATTTAAACTATAAGGGAGAGAAGATGAGGATTTTTATTCAAAGAAAAGGAGTCTCAGTAATGAATTGGGAATAAAAAAGAGATTTTCAAGTTTTATATGCAAGGTTGTAATAATATACCAAAGAAGTTCATAGAGTTGTGTTGTTCATGATTCATTAATCCTATTGTTGAGCCCTTAAAATGACCAAGTACCTGAGGCATGAAGGGTTGTGGCGCATATAGGAACAAGGCATGAAGGCACGCACGAAAGTAAATTTTGGTGATGCGTGAAGGCTCGTGCCCAGACAGAAATGATCAAGACTTTGTCACTTTTGAGCCTTGGTCAACTTCGCGTTTGGAGAACACGTGGAAAGGTAATCAGATTCGGTTTCAATAAGGTTAAGCTATGAAGCCTTGTAGCTCAAGGAAGGAATATTCATGGGTATCATTACGGTTATCATGAAAGGATTAGGGGCTGAAAAGGTGGAGTTAGTTACATATAGCTGACACCTACATGTTGAGGATACTCGATTGGGGAAAGGCAAGATGACATTTGGCATGTTCATGAGTAATGATGTTTAGGCAGTTATGGAGGATTCCTATGGGCCCTTCCCTTGTAATGATGAATTGGAAAAGGCATAAGGTGGGTGCGAGTAGAGTAGAAAGATATAGAGGATGGGTTTGAGTGGGAGAGAGATGAGTGGAGAGTGTAGGAGGTGATTGTAAGCCCTATAATGAAGCTATTGTAGAGAGCATGTTAAGAATATGTTGTTGTATTATCTCTATTCATGGATACTTTAATGTACTTGCCACTCAATCTGATGAATTAAAACAATGGAGTGGTTCTAAACATCTCGTGTTATGGATATTGATATGTACATCTTCTTTTATGCTTATGGATCCAAATCCTTGTGTTCTTGATAATACTCATGGTTTAGATCTAATTCCTCCTTGTGGTTGTGATGTTCTCATCTATCTTATGGTACATTGATGCTTAGATCTAGTTTCTTTGTTTTGTCTTTGAATACATTCAGTCATATCTGAGCATTGTTCCTCTCATGGTGATAAACATTCTTGAAAAGCTCATATAAAAGAGCATCTCGACACCTGCGTGCACCTCGAGAAAGCTCTTAGTTAGGCTGGGTGATATGTTTGCGTGCTTAGGGTTTGAAGAGAAGTTAGAGGTAACAAAGATTACATTTTGGTTCCATTACCGAACCTCTTTTGAAGTTTTGTGAGAATGATGTGTAATGATGGAGTGCTTGACCTTAGAAAATATTGAAGCATGGCTTAAAAGCACAGAGGATGAGTTTTCTCATAGATTTAACACTGGACCTGAGTTTGATGCACGTAAATGGGTAGAAGAACACCAGATAATGCCCTGTATGAAACATTTTTTTGTTGTTTCCCTGTGGAGTTGTATGAATGGCTATCAACATATGCATCTAGGTCAAGTTGGTACTATAGACCTTGTGTATGGACCCAAGATGAGTATCGAGGTCTGCATGATGCTGATCTAACCTAGACCCATGTTGTTGATCACTGGTGGAGTAGAGTGCTAACTAGTTATACCCTGGAATATGTTATTTATATGTATTCTTTCTCGAAGGTTGCTAATTTTGAGTTCTTGAGGGAGCCTAGAGGATTGTTCTTATGTGTTATTCCACTGGCTATCAAGATCCTAGTTATTACTTTGAGTTTGGAAGCCCTCCCCATGGCTAGATAAAATCCTACTAGACATGGGGTGCAGAAGCTGACATAGTAGAAGATGACGGACCTTGTGGCTAAAATAGAGAGAGAGGAAATATGACTCAAGTACAATGAAGCTTGGGAGAGGGAGTTGGTGAGACAACGTGAAGTTGCAGGAGTGATGAATTTATGGAGGCAGATGTTGCGGGAAGGATTCAAAGTTCACGTAGAGGTCATGAAATTTGAGCAGTCTATGCTACCCCATCTTGGAAAGCGCAGAAGAGAGACCTCCTCGGCTTCTAGTGAGATATCTTCGTTGGGAGAAAATATAGTCGTAGGCACGTATCTAAACCCACCTGGTGACCAAACCATGGCGCTTAGTTTTACAGATCCAGAGATAAGCATTGTTAACCCAGTTGGTCTTGGTATTGGTGGTCGAGCGACACCTAGGAGATATAATTTTTCATTTGGTACATCTATGGTCACACAGTCATTTCCTGTGTTTAGAGGGATCCTGTTTGGTACAAAATTTGGGCAAGGTGGGGGTATGCAAGGCTTGAGCACCACATCTGGGAGTAAGTCGACTTCGTAGACTATCGGTGCGTATTTTAGCGCAACAAAGGATTCATAGGGTGCAACTATGTTAGGCCCCTTACTTGTGATAAGAGGAGTTGGCACTAGTGGATCTAGTGGTGCTCAAGATGGTGGAAATATTAGAGGAGGCCAAGGTTTTGGATCTGGTAGGCAAGGGCCTCAACAACCTCAGTAAGTTTTTCTTGAGATGTATTTACATTTACCTTATTATAAGGGCGTGGAAGATGTTGTAGAGTATGTGCACAAATGCGAGTTACTATGGCACGTGAAGGGTATCACTGGCCTAGAGTGGAAGGCGATTCAGTTTGTAACCATGTTGTAAGGGCACGCACATAGCTGGTACAGGAAGTATGATCCAAACCTGACGGTGGTGGATTGTATCGCGTTGTGTGATGCATTTTTGGTGGAGTTCCACATTCCTGAGTTTGAATAAAAGAACATCAGCTCTCTAAAGGAGATTTAACAAGGAATGACAGAAAGTGTGTAGGAGTATGACGCACGTTTCAAGACTCTCCTATCTAAGTTATCTTATGACATTCAACCTTCCTAAAGCATGCTTAGTGGTTCATCGGAGGGCTGATCACACCATTCAAGAGGGCACTTTCACATAAGAATTTCACAGATCAACGGGAGGCCCCGGAGGTTACCTTACATGTTAAGGTCAGGGAAGCATTGATATCGGTGTGAGTCCATTTCTTAAATCCTAGATTGTTGATATGGAAAAGTAGCTGGAGAAACTGTCTACGAACTCGGCTCATGAGACTTGTAGTAGGCTATGTTACATGGAATGCGAAGTAGAGGGACACACAAAGGAAAATTTCCCACGAATACGGTGTGGCATGTCGGTGGACTGTGAGATTTTCCATAGAGATCATGATGCAAGTAGGTGTCTGCTACTGCAGCGCGTGATCCAAAAAAATATATCTTGCTATTGTAAGATTTTCACCTCTACTACTCATGACACAAAGGATTGTAGATTGATTGACTAGTTAGATGATGTTATTTACACTAGGGTACGCCAAGCCAGCATTGCCAATAGTTCCAAGGATGAGGGTCATCATTATAAAGGGCGTGTGGATGGAGGAGATCACAAAAGAGGCTTTCGAGGTGAATTACGAGGTCGTAGAAATCACAGAGGAGGAAGAAGTGAGTTTCGGGGTGGATCCTCACAACTATGGGCCTATAAAGCATTATAAGTATGAATGTCCTGACATGCTACAATGCTCTTGGTGTGGAAAAAAACACAAGCATGAGGAATGTTTGGAATTTTTAAACACATGAGCCGTATAAATGCGGAAGGATAAAGGCACCGAGATGGTAAGTGTGAAGAGAGCTGATTCATAATGGATGTCGTGGTGGCGTGTGAACCTCGGGTTAGAACTCATCTTGACCGTGACAACGTGAGCTAAGGTTGTGTGCACTAGGAGATGTCAAAGAAGAGATCACTGGTTACAAGAGAAGAGGTGGTGCATGGGAATTATCTGGACCCTACACATCAGAAGGAAGTTTATCAGGAAACCATCGATGTTATTTGAAGCCTATATAGGGAGAAATCCAAAGTGCCTAAAGGAGCAAATACGACAATTAGAGCGAGAAGAAAAGCACTTACATCCCTTAGGTAGATATAGATGAAGTTGGGGAGGTATGAAAGATGCTTTGAGACAAGAAAATATCATCCCTCTACTAGGAGAGTGGCTACGTGAGAAAGTTTCACGCACAGGATGTGAGCACAAGTGGTAGGTCTTGTACGCTAACTTTCCCCCACACAACATTGACTATGATAAGGAGATTAATTTGAATTCTATGGTTGATGGATGGCTTCTGAGTAACATTCTAATTGACATAGGTGTTGAAGTCAATTTCCTCACCTTGGATGCATGGAACCAAATGGGAAGGCCCCCATTATAGCCATCTTCCAATGTGTTGTTCATGGCTAACAATACTAGGGAAATGTGCATTGGGGTGTTAAAGGATGATTCCATTACCATCTAAGGGGTGAAATTCACTAGATACTTTGAGGCATCGACACTTTCCGAGGCGGATAACTTTCCAAAGCATTACTTAGATGCCTTGAGTGTTATAAGAACAATGTTGACTTACGGTTCAATAAGAGATATATCACTTTGAGAAAAAGGAAGAATGTGTCATCATTCCTCTAATGGATGGGAAGTCAACGCCTATACTAAGCCCTTGGGAGAAGAATATCCAGACAGAATCTATGTGCGCACTATCGAGACCCTAAGGTTGTGCATCCAACAATCGAAGGAGTTATTTAGTGGGAAGGCGCTTAATCTATAAGTGATACAACGAGTGTGGCATGTGACAATTGGGCACATGGAACATATGAGTTAGTCAAAAGGCGCTTAAGAGGCTCTGTGTGACAAGAGTAATAAAGGCATGCTCGGTCAAACGCCTAGAGGGAAAACAATTTCCGAGTTCCATTGGGGGAGGAAACACTGATGTTTTCTTGGGGAATGGAGACCCTGTGGAGATGTGAGATCGAAAGGAGAAATATGCTTAGATATAATTTTCTGGGACCGCAACACGTTGGTGGGCGAATCATCGAGATAACCTTCTAGAATGGTGTAAGGTAAGAATCACGTTCTCTGCTAGGTTTCTCCGAAGCAATGCACCTACTACCATACAAGACTATCATGGGAAGGAACCCATCTCGTTTCACGTCTAGGCATGTGAGAAGGTCTGGATGGAAGGTGCGGAATCCTTGCCTCCATCATTGTGGGTGCATAAGCTTTACTCCACCTTACAAGGCTACGCGTGTGCGTCATATATTCATTCAGAGTTGTGACATCAAACATGAAACTAACAGAGTTGACGGTTGATCTTATTCAAACTTTTGAGTATCGGAGTACTAAGTCATCGGTGAATGAGGCGTTGCAGTTGTTAAGCACCTAACTATGGGAGATAGTTCCATGGTGGAGGACAGAGTATTGGAGTTGTTGGGTGAAATTGGTTTGGAGGCGTGTTTTGATGAGGAAGAATCAGAAGAGGTACAACTTGAGAGCACCTGCATGGAAAAGGAGAAAGGAAAGTTGGTCTACGTGATAGATGGTGAAGAGGTGGAGAACTTGGATGTTAACCATACTGTGGGTATGCATGAGGTTATGGATAGTGTTGATGAGGAAGTGTGCGCTTACCATGAACCCCTGAAAACTAAGAAGGTTAACATTGGCTCGGAGGTGGAACCCAAGGAAGCTACTATTGGAGATTACTAGTCGGAAAGGGAGGTTTCAAAGATTATTGATCTGTTGTGTGAATTCCAGGATTTATTCCCGTGCGGGTACCACAAACTCAAGGGAGTTCACCACTCTTTAGGAGAGATGTGGATCAAACTGAAGGAGGGTGCGCACCCAATTTGGAAGAGACCTTATCGAATGAATTTGAATCTACATGTCAAGGTCAAGGAGGAGATTGACAAGATGATCACATCAGGCATCATTGAGGCTATTGAGGAATCAGAGTGGATAAGTCTCGATGGTCATCAACATTAAGAAGGATGGGAGGATAAGAATTTTCATTAATACATGGATTTGAATGCGGTGTGTGTCATTGATCCTTTCCCAACCCCATTCACTAAGGAGATCCTGGAAGGAGTAGCTGGGTGCGAGATCTATTCATTTACAGATGGATTTTCAGGGTATCATCAAGTTAGAATTGCAAAGGAGGACCAAGAAAAGACGACTTTTGCCACTGAATGGGGAAGTTTTGCCTATACGGTCATGCCTTTTGGACTAAAGAACACACCTATTGTGTTTTCGCGCATTGTGGTTCAGGCGTTTCAAGACTTCATCCATAAGTTTCTTCAAGTCTACCTTGATGATTGGATGGTTTACGACTAGTAAAGGACCATTGTGAAAATCTGAGGTTGATGTTTGAGAGATGCCGACATTTGAGTATATCTCTCAACATTAAGAAATGTGTTTTGATACTCCATTTGGCACCTGTAGGACATATCATATGTAAAGAAGGCTTGTTGGTGGATCCTGCCAAAGTTTTCATTATTGTGGGATTAGGGAAGCCTACCAGCCAAATCGTGGTGTGCATATTACTTGGACATACAAGGTATTACAGGAAGTTCATCAAGGGTTATGCCAAGATTATCGTGCCATTGGAGGAGTTTCTAAAACACAAGAGTATTTTCTATTGGGGAGAGGCACAACAGATGGATTTCAACACACTGAAGAATAGACTCATTACTGCGCCCATATTATGCTTTCCCTCTTGGGATGAACCTTTTCATGTGCATGTTGATGCATCCAGGATGGCGATTGGAGCAAACTTAACACAACCTGGAGAGGTAATTTTTGACCATCCCTTGTGTTTTTCTAATAGGAAACTAATCCCAACAGAACACAATTATACTACCACGGAGCGCGAGGCACAAATTCAGGAAGTATTTGTTAGCGACACCTTTTATCTTTTATACAAACCACATGGCTTTAAAATACTTGGTGAATAAGACCATCTTGTAAAGGTGCATATGCATATGGATCATATTGTTTCAAGAGTTTGAGTTTACAGTTGTTGTAAAACCAGGTAAGAGTAATTTGGGCCCGACTATTTATCAAAGATTGACTCGGGAGAGGACGCATAGAGAATTGAGGATGCAATGCTAGGTGTAAAACTATTTAGATCAGTAGCGTTTGACCTTTGCTGTGGAAGATATCATTGTGTTATTAAGAACGAGTGTGGTGCCTGAAGGGATGAAGGCCTTGGAAAGGAAATAGTTAGTTATACGCACCGCACCCTACATGTTAATTAGTGGAGACATGTATAAGTTAGGTCGGGAAAAGGTCTTGCGTCGGTGTGTAATGGAGCATGAGTGCGCTACAATCATAGAGGAAACACATGGTGGGATTGCAGGAGGGCACTATGCAAGAAATGCCACCGCGCGAAAGATCTTATTGATAGGTCTTTGGTGGGAAAACCTTTACCAGGATTGTATTGAGTATTGCAAGGCATGTGATCATTGCCATCATGGATGGATTAATTCCATGCATGGATTAATTCCACATCCCTCGAGAATTGGGTGGTTTAGAGGTCATTGATGTTGTGTGATTAATGATATTTCCTTCATCTCTCCTCCATATGGACAAAGTTCAACTAGTTGAATACATTTTCATCAAAATGAAGTGGAAGTTCATTTAGAGTATTTTCATAAATTTGAACATCTGAATAGAACTTATCATGTTCTATTTTATATTTTTGTGCATCGTAAATTTTCTCTATATATTCACCGTAAAGTTTTAATTTGTTCCACGTTTATATCTCCAACGAACAATAATCATTGGTAAATATTTCAATCTATATGGAAAAATATTAGCAATTTATTTTACTTCTTGAGGAAAACTTATCATGTGTCCTTTATATTTATATTGACCTCCAGTTGCATGTGTCACTTGTAGGATTGGGTTGACATGGGCTATCAACATTTCCTCAACTTGAGTTAAGTTTACAAGTTTTGGCGGTTATGGCCTAGGATCCATATTGTTCGATGCTAAAAATTAGTGATGACCTTTCTCTTGTCAACATCTAGTACACAGTCCTTCAGGTGTTCAAGAAACTTTTATTCTAAGGTAGCATTCTTGACAAATATAACACATGATCGATGAAGCAAGGTTATCAAGACCATGTCAAAAATCATTTGGATGGTATTCAAATCTCTCCCAAGCATTCCATTGGGATCAAATATATTTTTTTCTCTCTCAATATGTGAGTCTCACATTTTCCTTCTTCTAGGTTTGATTGTTGACTCCTCTTGTTTAAATCATTATTTTGCATTCTTCTTCTTCTCGTTGATCGTATTGGTTGTAATGTTGTCTCCTCTTGCACACCATTATTCTCTACATTATTTCTAACATCGACATCCATTATATCTTGGGCCAATTTTTCTAGTGTTTCGAGCACGCGATCCACTGATGTTGAATTTCCTTCCCCATAATTAACTTCAACATTACCAACCAATCTATGATAATGCCTTTGAGATGCTTCATGTGTAGTTCTTTGTCTCAGATACTATTTCTTCCTCGTGAATCTGATATGAATGAATATGTCTTTGTAACCTTATTCTTAATACATGTGAGTCATCTCGAGACAATTGTACATGAATTGTTTATCATCTTATTTGCATGTTTTCGTCTTTCTGCATCTAATTCTTCATTTGTTAATTCAAGGTTGGTATGCAAATCTTTGTCTATCGTTATCATTTTGACGTTTCCTTTATTCCTCTCGTTGCACATATGTCATTTCTTGTTATATTCTTCTGTGATATTGTCTTTGATATTCTCTTAGATATGTTTTTCTTTCCTCTTTGTTTTCAAACTTTAATCTTGGTTGAGCCATACCTATAAGGTGTTTTGAAAAAATGTATAATAGTTTATATAACTAAAAACTCCACGTACATGTAATAGACAATAATAATACAATATCGAGGTTCTAACAATTAGCAAGGCTTGTCAAAGAATGATATGAAATAAAGAGAACATGAGCTTAGAGGGCTTTGTTTTCCATATTTATGACCTTTTGTTTGATTTTTTTATATTTTTTCACCAATATACTCAAAATACTATGCAATATATAAAAATTCTATAATAAAAATCCTTTCACAAATAAGAAGTCACCATAGAGAAAATTTGTACATCAATTGGGCATGGTTTTGTTACAAAAATATCAAACAAATTAAATTCAAGACTTCTTATAATAAAATACATTGTCACAAAATGCATATGTTTAGTATACATTAGGGGATTCTTCGTTACGTTGCTTTAAATTTTTTTCGAAAACACAGTCTAATGTTTAAATATGAATGTGTGGGGATAGTTTCAACAGAAACATCTCATTTGCAAATCCTAGCTCATGGTATTGAAAATGACAAATGCAACGCCGGATTCCGAGTTTGACAAATGTTTGTTGTTGCTTCTATAAATGGTCCGGTGATTTTAGAGAAATTGTCTAAAATGAAATAAATACAACACATGAATGAACTATATACCCATGCAAATAATATTCAAAAGCACAATGATATTTGAATTGTCTTATTATAGTAAAGAGGACATTACCTATAAAATTTCACACAAAATCCTAATTCAAAATTCTTCCATTTAAAGTAAATTTTCAAAATATAGCACATAATCAAAATATATTTAAAGAACCAAATCTTTTCTAAATTAGTGTAATGAAAAGGATCCATGCAATTGGGTCTCTCTAGTATTTATATTGGTTCAACAGATCGTAAATAATTTAAGATGATTAAGAATGTTTTACTATTGTATAAGAAATTTGTGATACATGTTATTAGGTTATTAATACTTTATAGTTGTATGTTAAAATCCAAAACTAAGATTATTGAATTTTATATCTCTATTCTTTCCAAATAAATATGTATTTAGGATATTTTTATTGACATAATAATCAATGAGTATAAAATTGTCTTGTGTATGGTAACAAAAATATTAAAATGAAAGCCATTTTAAAATCTGAAGGTATTTCAATTTATTAAAATGTATTTGAATTTATCTATTTTTAAAAATTTAAATTGAGTTCAAATCTAAAAGAGAGTAGGACAAATTCTTATCCGTTAACCCATTCTAGGCATATAATACAATCATCCTAGTTTATACCATGTTTGAAATCTCTTATTATATTGTAGGTTATGAGTATGTTGGGAAAGGTGAATTGACAAGTTCTCATGCTTGTTCTTTGCTTTTACTAAATAATTGACACCCTTATCTTGTATAGTATGTAATTATGATGTTCTAAAAAAACAATACTTATTTCTATAAAATTGTCAAACACCTTTCAAGCATCCACAAACTACAACATTTTTCATACATGAGATTGTATTTAGTATTTTAATATTGAAAAAAACAATTTAATCACAACATCATCAAACATAATGAATGTGTTTTCTTAATATTAGTTCTTCTAAATTTTGTTAAGTTGTCATATGGATACAAATATACTATATTGTTTTCACATTTACAATAAAATTTAAATTCTCAATATATATAACAATAATGATTATCAACTATATTGTGTCATTCCCCTCACATTTCATTTGTATATATAAAACCGGATCGTCTCAATGCAATTCACAGAAGCATTTTGAGTTCGCAATGGGATCCATCAAAAATTAATTAGATTGAAGGGGATGGCGGATTCGTACAACAAGCTCGACACAAGTGAAGAATCTGTTGAGGAAAGGAGACACCAAAGCACGCAGAGATTGATAGAGAGAGTGTTGAAGCTGTCGTATCTACCATACCGCAAGCCAGTTAATTTGAAACTAAGATTTCTCAAATTTGGCATATAAAAGTGGAAAGATTTGTGCACAACCAATTCACGGTAATGAGATGTGTGAGCAGGGATTAGTATTATCTTGCATTTCTCCAAAGCGGAAATCAATGGCTGCAATCGGTTTTTGCAGGGAAGACGATGGAGTTACGAGCTTGCCTTTTCTCTTAAATTAATGTGTTTCTTTCTCTTCTATTATTATTATTATTATTATTATTATTCAATTTAAATCATGAAAATTATTGACAGAGAGTTCTACATATATAAATCCGCCTGGTTGGCTTCATATGTCATCGATTTACTTTCGAAAACATCTGAAGATGGTAAATAATCTGATCATGGTTTTTTTCTTTAATAGAAAAATAGAAAAATCTATTTTATAAGAGTCTTTTATAGCAGAGAAAATGTATATTCCTAAAAATATGGAAGAGGAGCACATACCTGCGAATCAGTTTTTGAGCATGGAGAAAAATCAGATTCTAAAACGAAAATTATATGTTGGAAAATAATTCATTATATTTTTGGTGGGTCTTAGTTTTTATTTCATGGACATTAGACCTGTTCGACTCAATATTTAACTAGTAACTGTATGTAATACCCCGTAATTGTCTTTTTAAAAAAAAAAAAAAAAAAATAATTTATTATAATTTTGGTGGGTCTTAATTTTTATTACATTAGACTTCTTCACTCAATATACAATTTAGATGCCTCTTGACATAATTTAAAACAAAACAAAACAAAACATTTAAATGTAACTTTCTTTTAAAATATTTTTTATCCTACAAACATTATATAAACTTCATATTTTCTGCTCTTCATATATATTTTTCAATACTTTCGGTTATAAGAGATGTGAGATATAAGGTCCAAAACAAACATAAACATGTTTTAATTCCTACTTTTCACAAAAAAATTCCTAGAATTTGTGACAAGATTAGCATTAGGATACAAATCCATCTAAAAGATGACCATTTCTTAGAAATAGTGGGTGGTCAAAACATGACTTGCACCAATGTAAGATATGCCATGTTTTGTATTAAAAATTTTCTAAAACAAATTTTGGGAAATTTGTTGTTCAAATTGGTAAAATACATGTGTATAATGTAATTTGTATTATCATGAAGAAGTAATTGAAAGTTTGTATCATAGTTTGTATTAAATTGAAATAGTGACATAAAAATGTGGTAAAACCATTAATGTAATTTGCATTATCATGAAGAAGTAATTGAAAATTTGTATCATAATTTATATTAAGTTAAAATAGTGACATAAAAAATATAGTAAAACCATAAAAATTTACTTGTAAAACTAACCTCCAATATTCAATACACGAAATTTAGATTCACACGAGCCACAAAAATATAATATGTGAGTATACATATGTTCCTATAAGATTTAAGAGTGTATGAATATTCCAAATAAAGGAGTTATAATAACTCAATGGAAGGAGAACTAAATGGAGGTAGAGAAAATATTTTTCTCACATAAATCAAATTAGAATCAATTGTTTTGAAATTCCGACCTCTTCGATCTACCAAAAGAACAACATTCCTCATAGAAGAAAATCATTGTGAACTTTCTTTTATTCAAAGAAGAATATTTGCATTTGTTCATGTTTAGCAATGTAATATATCATTTATCAATCAATCTTGGAAGAATGTTTACATTTATTAATGTTTTACAAGAATCATAACTATATATGTAAGTATATGACCTCCCAAAGATGTTAGAACATGTCTAGACCTCCACAACTTTAGGATGACCTTTCAAAGATGCTAAGGCACCTACTAGAGGGGCATTGATATATGTAGTTGGCTCTGCTTCTCCCGCATTCAATCAGTATCTACATATTGGTCATTTACGTCTGGACCTCCAACAACTGCCCCCATTAAAATATTTAGATTGGGAATTTCTTTATAAAAGTAATCAGTAAAGCCTTCGTTGCATTTTATATGGTTGGGATCCTTTGTTATAGAGGGCAATGAGGACGCTCTATGATGAATGTATCTCGGGAAGTTATGCCCATATCCCACCATGTATGAAATCTTCTTAGGATTGTCCCCCAATATGTAGTCTACCTACATTCAAAAAGATTTATTATTGGGTTAGGATAAAGATCTATGGCAAGCTTTTGCATTGTGGGAATCTCATTCATCTCTAGGCAACTTGCAAATTTATCACGAACGTGCATTCAAAAGAGATTTATTATTGGGTCAAGATAAAAATCTATGTCGAGCTTTTGCATTGTGGGAAGCCCATTCATCTCTAGTCAACTTAGAAATTTATCACAAGTTTTTGTACCACGGTAGCTCATTTATTTGTGCCTACTATAACCTCCAACACTCACAAATTTGTAGGGTCCCCTCTTCCCCTAAAATTATAATTGGTGAAGAGAGATAAGAGCTACGAGTTTATGAGTATTGGATAAAGTCTAATCATATTATAATAGGGATAACAATACATTGTATTGTTAACCCTATAATAATACACACAAACTCCAAATTACAAATTGATTTATAATCAAATATTATAATATCTAAATAAAAACACATTATAATGTTACCAATACATTGACATCTACATATTGAAATTTATAATATAATCTAATAATACACAAATTTACATTATTCAAATAAAATTTACTTGATAACTTATTTACTATGACTTTTACAATTGTATTAATCGTAATTTTAATAATTTATTTTTAAACTACTAAAAATTGTTATATTTTTAAAATAAATTATTTTCTTTTTCTAAACCATTTTTCCCTATATTTTAAATTTATCATATTATACACTACATGCGAAAGTTGCTACTTTGGTTAGCCCTATAACAATACACAGGTCAATGGATTGGTAAGTATGCCAACATAAAATTTAGGTATCTCATGGTACCTGGCGTTTGGCAGCGGCTCTAAGTGTTGTAGAGGTAACTTGTACATTTCCACATGAAATGACTTGATGTGAATGACCTAGATAGCTTGCATAAGTTAAGAGAAGAAATGAATTGGCAGTCACTCCCTGCATGTTGCTCGCCTTTGATTTATAGATCAGTCCACCTGCTTGACACACAAAAAAACAAATATGTATAATCTCTGCACGAATCAATATAGAACTAGCTTATTTCATTCAGTTAGAAGAATAAGATTTGTGTTACCTGGTGTGAATGACACATGAGCATTGGATATTTCAGGCAAGAGCCAACACATGAAGTTGTCTGCATTTTTTTGAATTCTTGTGTAGAATTCAACTTTGCAGACAAGAAATCCTAAGCATAGGAAAGTTTATACACGTTAAGAACTTCAATTCTATGCAGTTGATAAAAAAACAGCCATATACTAAGTTGGAGAAATCATTTCGTAAGTTAAAAGAGAAGAAATACTTTGCATGGCAAAGTTCATTATATGATTATAACTTCGTACATCCAGTTTTATTCAAACTTGTAAATACCAACTTAAATAAATCATGTACTAATCAAATTATAGAAATCAAAAGTTCACCTTGGATAAGAGCACATTGAATCCTCCATATTTGTTGTCCCACCCAAATTCGAGTTCCTCTTCATTTTGCGTCAAGGTTTGGCCATTTGACAAAATGTAGTTAAGATATTGCTCACTTGAGGTTGCCTTGTGCAACCATGTAGCACCCCAAAGCAACTCGTCCTGCCAAGTTAAGAGGAAAAATTGTTTTCTTTGTATACAAACATTTTTTTATAATGGAGATTTGTGATGAAAATTAAAATGATATATTTTCTTACATTGAATCCATTAGAACTGCAGTAGAAGGGGCATGCTCCTGGTACGTCGCCGGTGTAGGATGCTCTGTATTTGTCTGCAAATTCAAAAACCTGTTGCACATATTTCAGTTTTTAGTTTTTGTTCAGAATAAGTTCTCAGGAAGATTTGTATGTATCAAAGAGTTTGCGTCGGGTGTTTAAAATCTACTATTGAATCCATCTTCAAGGAAAAGATTAGCTGAATCTATACAGCCATTATTACTCACTTTGACTGCAGATTGTAGAAGAAGGTGAGCATATGCAGGATCAGACTTTTTGAAGACAATGGATGCAGCTGCCAAGGCTGCAGCAGTCTCAGCAGCAACTTCTGAGCCAGGATTGTCCTTGGTGATTTTGTAAACTGTTCTTGGAGTATCCATATCTTCTGGTCTCTCCCAACAACTGTGGTCAGCATTGGGATCACCTACCTGGCAGAACATAACACTATATCTTAGTAAACATTTTGAAGGCATGCTCTATTTGTTTTAGGAGATATATTTAAAATTTAATCATATCCCTGATAATAGGGGAATACATAAATAATGCATTTAGAGATTTTTGTATTGATCATGGTATTTTGCATCAGCCCCTCAGCAAAATGGTTTGAGCGCAAAAATCAGACACAAGGAAATGATTAATTGCAAGGTTAAATCCAAAAACTTAACACTTAATTTTGAGTTGAAGCTATG